>JASVER010000057.1:785096-953939 GCA_030449065.1 Oceanodroma leucorhoa | reverse complement strand
GGTGGTGGCAGCGGTGGTGGCGGTGCATGCCCCCGCTTCTACACCAGAGGGCAATAAAGTGAAGGTAAAATTTGTTTTTCCTCTATTAAATGAGTGGTTTGTAGGACAAAAGTAACTTACGTTATTATTTATGACTTGATAATTGAATATATTATTTACCTGCCAAATCTTTTATACATTTGAGAAGCAGAATTCTTTGTACRTTGTTAATACATTGAACCAAGACTTTTCTTCCACACAATTGTATTTTATAAAGCYACAGTTGTACAGACCTTAAGTTTTTACCATGGCAGAGATATTTATTTCTATTTTTATTTCTGTACAATAGATAACTTCATAGTATTATCTATCATGTGTTCAAATATTTATAACCACCCATGGAAAGAAATAAAGTGATTATTTCTCTCAGGAAATTAGGATGCCAGCTGCAAACCTGAGACACTTTGGATTTTGCAGATAAATAAAACACACTTCCATCGCACGCGGTTCTGCTGGAAATGCTCTGCAGCAGCTGGGTGTTACTTTTAAAGCTGAAAGCACTTGACTTCCCAGACCTTTAGTGCGGGTAGGAAAGAGGGAGAAATTATCTTAAACATTCTGCCACAGACTTTACAGAAAGAGTCTCAACACCCATTACCAGTGGTGGAGAAAAAAATACRGAATAGTAAGGAAGGAGTGTTTGGGGGCTTATGAAAAGGGTAAACTAAAAATAACTGCAACAAAGAGGAGATGCAGGGATGTGCTTTGTCTGACAGTGGCTGTGGTGCTTTCTTGTCACTCCGAAAGCAGAAGGCACAGCCTTCGGGGTGTCTTCAGCTCYGCCATCGCGGTGTTGGGCTCTGCCCTGGTAGGGAAATGCAGCTCCTGGCAGGGATGAAGTTAGCGAGGTGTGGGCTAAATAAGGCTGGGAAGCAAGCAGACTTGCACCATCAGAGAATACACAGATGGTTTTTAAAATGCTGMTGATCAAAATATCAAGCAATGAATTTGTGATCGTCGGAACCCCATCAGCACCAATAGCCTTGAATGGAGACGCTGGTGAATCGGCGTGCCCGGTGGCGTGCTCCGGGGCTGCAGCTGCTGCCTGGGATGGTCCCACATCTGGGATGCACCTGCTGTCAGCCCGAGCCTCGCATCCGCCGTCCCTGCAGCTCCCCGAGCTGCTCCGCTCGCAGGAGCAGGAGAAGCCGGTAAGGGAGGGCTGGGAACTGCGGAGTAGCAGCATTGGCGGCTGTTTTCTGCTGCCATAGGCCTTCACTTACGCATTGTGTAACTGCACTGAGGTCATGTCAAGAGCTAAATGGAATTCATGTCAGGATGGATCTGGAGTGTTTGTTCTGCCCCTTTGGTGCCAATGGAGGAATCATCCCGAGCGCTGGATCATCAGCACCCGTGAACACCCAAAGCTCATGTTTGCTCCTGTAACCACTTCTCAGAGCCAACCCTTAGACCTGGGTTGTGCTTCTGGTCCGGATTTGCCCAGAACTCAGCAAAATAGGGCCTTATTTTCTGCCTGGTGTATCAGGATGATTATAGAATAGAATTGTAGAATAATTTAGGTTGGAAAAGACCTTTAGGATCATCAAGTCCAACCGTTAACCCAGCACTGCCAAGTCCACCACTAAACCATGTCCCCAAGCACCACGTTTACATGTCTTTTAAATACCTCCAGKGGTGGGGACTCCACCGCTTCCCTGGGCAGCCTGTTCCAGTGCTTGACAACCCTTTTGGTGAAGAAATTTTTCCTAATATCCAATCCACAGCAAATCAACTCAGAAGTTAAGTAATATTGACAGCTCTCCAACTGATAAACTTCTATTACCCTTTGTTTGATATWCCTATATTTGAGCTAAGTCTATACTCTTTTTAATGCAAACTGAGACCTTGAGGATCATTTCTGAACAGCTGACGATCTTTTCTTGTTTGTGGTGCTCTGCAGCAGGGCCCCACGGCTGCCACAGCCTGGCCGAGGGATGGATGAACGAGGAGCGCTGTGCACCCGCGCTGCTTAATAGCACTTTAAATGACTTTGTCTTTTTTTTTTGAAGGTTACTCAGATAATATAGTTGAGAAGGAAGGCAAAGGCCTGTCCTTAAGACTCCCTGCCTAGTGAAGCCATAGTGAAAGCTGTGCTCCTGCATTGCACGGCACAGCATTGCCGGGCGTGGGCATGGGATTTATGCCTGCTGTGAGGGAACTGGAAATTAGGGGTATTTTCTGCTCCAAAGGATGAGAAGTCAGCAAAAGAAGAGGCTGCACATGTGACTTGTCACTAATAACAGGACCTTCACTTCCAGCAATGCTTGAGATTAGCAGGTTCAGTTAAGAAGAAGCTGCAGCTTGGGTCACTAAAAAATGAAGTCAGCAAAGTTGGGCAGAGCTAGGAATAATTGTCCTGGCATTTTAAAGATTACCTGAAAGCACCCAGGATATTATGGCTGTCTGCTGACAAGAGGCTTGTTTTTCTTCCACCTCCTCTGCCTTTTTGTATCCACAGGCTGGTTTGCTGCCTGCGTCCCTGCTAGCACCAATTCATCGTGTCCTTGAACATCAAAATGGCATTTTATCATTAAATTAATTGCAGGCACAAGAAAGGAAGGTTGGCTCCTAGGTGGCTAGTGTGGGGAGGAGGAGCCCGGGTTACTGTGGCAKCTTCTTTTTCCAAGTTTAGCATGAACCCTGAAAAAATGTTCATAACATTGAAATTYGGCAGGCTGTTTGTAACTGGGGAGGTATTTTTTGAGAGAGTAACTGAATAGCAGCCAAAGAAGGGTACAAGAAGATCTGAACAATCTTGCTCATGAATATTTTGCAACATTGCCCTTTAAAAATTGAGGTGGACTCAATTTTGCTCTTTTATATTTCTGTTACCCAAAGATAATCTGGAGATCTGGGCTTCTGGCATTCATGCCTGTGATATCAAATGAAGCTGAATTTTAACAATGAGTTTCAATACATCAGGAACAGTTTAAGAATGYCCATTTTACAGAAACTGGGGCAGTTCAGGATACCTGTACCAGAGCTGGTCACCAAAATACTGATGTCTGCTTCACAACGCACCTTGGTGCTCTGCTGTCACACCCCCCGCTGAGCCCCCCGCTGCACCGCGCTTCACAGCAGYGCCCGACGCTGGGGAGAGGATGAGCCGCAGCAAGATGGAAATGCAAGTTGCCGTTCTTTCCATAGTAACTTCTCCTATACTTTGAAAAAAATGTTTTGTAAACATGATTTTTTTTCTCTGGAAAAATATTGATGCTTTGCAGTTATTKTGTGTCCTGAACTGGGCAGAGAGCATCAATAACAAAACCTTCTACCCCRGGAAATGCCACATAAATCCAACAAGATGTGGATGTGCCATATGTACCACAAGTATCTGACTTTTCAGGAATCCTCCATTAACGGAATATGCAAAAAGTTAGTGGGGAGCTTGTTAAGTTGCAAAAAAACCTCATTTGCATCTACAAAGTGGCTGGCAGGTACCGCTGTGCTCCAAGGTGATGGAGGGGTTGTGGGTTGGTTCCTTCTTGTGTGCGAGTGCCATCGGCAGAGGGGATGTTTCTGGCTCACACTGTTTAGCACTGTGCTTCCACGCTGCACGTTGGAAGGGAGTGCAGGGAGTCAGGGTGCTTGCCAAGGTCTCGCGCCCTGGAAGAGACCATCAGTGAGGTTTTTGGCAGAGCCTTTTCTCGTCATGATCGTGTCCGGATTGCTTCAGGTCACCAGGAGCGGGAGAAGCCTCCACGTGACACCTGGGTCTGTCRGCACCTGCGGCCAAAAGGCGGCACGTGCAAAGCTGCTTCGTTAGGGACCCCTGGGAGGGGAGCAAAGGGCCCCCTTCCCGCAGCCCTGCTCCCATCAGCGCTGCTGGACGGAGCAGCCAGCCTCCTCCCACGCTCTCCATTGATTAGGGATTTGCCCGGTTCAAAGGCAGGCTGCTCGAATGAGCCATTAAATTCATTTCGGAAACCACAGCGGCATGTGGTGCGTTGCTAGGAATTTTTAAACAAATGCGCAGTTCTCCTTTTGCTTCATATCTGCTCAGCAATAAAATGAGAAATTCATTCTGAAGATAGAGTTSTTCTAGCAAAAGCACTTCAAAATCTACCTGGTGACAAATGGGGATGCATAATTTATGCAATAAGTGTTTTTCCTGCACGTTGTTGCACAGAGCCTGCTCAGAGTGCCCAGGGAGAGTCTCCCACTCAAGCTTCTGTTTGCAGTTCTACATTGTTTCCCCAGAACGTTCTATAAACTGACAAAGGGACTTCATTGATAAGAAAATAAGGTCCTTCCCAGAGCCTTAGAAATGACCCAGAAATGACCTCAGATTCTCAAAGCCTGTCTCCCCCGCTGTCTGTTGAGGCTGTCCTCATTACCATCATTTCATTTTCACAGCAAATGCAAGGGAACCTGCAAACACTCTCTTTGGGCTTTCCTGGTTTTCTTCCTGCTGTTTCTTCTTCTCACTTCCCTATCACACGACCCGTTCAATAGTCCATTATTTCCAGCAGAACTGGTTGAAATCTTTGTTCGCTGTGGATTCAGCAWTTGCTCCTGGGTTATTCCTGATTTCTTCAAATGCATTTTGCTGTCTCCTATTAGAAAGGATGTTAAAGAACTTGTGAACTGTGTTTCTAGCAAGAATAATCTAATTTCTACRAGACTCTCATTTTAAATTGCTCATWTTGCATTTCTGATACTCTTAGTTTTAATATCAGCTTTTTTTTTTTAATGCTTGAATATTCTATGGATAGAATCCACTAAAACAGTTGAAGGAAAGAGTCAGATTTCCAACATGAGCTAATGGTTTAGCTACTGAGTATCTTAGGAGCTGATAAATTTGGCTGTTTATTGCTAGCTACTCATGGCATGGACGATAGAGAGCAGTGCTATAATCTGTCTGATGTCTCATAGGCTAACAATCCTTTTCTTTTCACAGAAAACTAATCAGCAACAACGACAGCTTGGAAGTTCCTGGTCTTGCAAATGAACATGGGTATTTTCATAAAATGTTCATATTTTTTCAGTATCTGTGAAATCGAACTAATTTCTAAGAAGCCAGCAAGAGCACTTCGGAGTCATGGGGAATATCCACTTTAGTTTGTGGATTTATAGATGAAAGAAACAGTGGAAAATAATAGTTGGCCAGACTGGTCTCAGGAAAACATGACAGAAATTAATAAAGCCATTATGAAAACCAGTTTATCCTAATAAGCCATAACTATATAGACTTTTTTAACATTATTTCTAGACTCAGAGCAATATATGATTAATGGATCAAATAGGATAAACCAGACCTGAAATGTCTATGTGTAAATATGTCAAATGCAGCTCCACATTTTCATACTGTCTGCTAATTAATAAAAGTCACAGGGGGAGAAAAACAGTAGAGAACTGTCTTCTCTGTAGAAATAACCTTGTACTATAGAAACAGAACAATGTGCTTTGGAGGTGTCTGCTGCAGTCTTAGATGGCCACACTGAGGACACTGRTTTCAAAGGCAGCACAGATAAGCCTTCTGCCAAATCTCCACTCTGTAACACTAATATTTAGTTCTGGACAAACCAACTAACAGTATATCTGCTTTGCTGTTGTACAACCCTTCTGAGCTCCAGCAAGGAGGGAAAAAACCTAAAGAACAGAAAACAAGAACAGATTTAATGAGAGTTTTTTCTTTGTAAAAATTGTGGCACCAGATCCAAAACAATGGAGAAGGAATAGACTGTTTTGCACAAGGTGAGCACTGTGCGGCACCGCTTCATCCTCCTAAAGCTGTAAAATAGGATTCAGCTGAAACTGGGTGATGCCAAGTTCTGTTCTGGCTTCCTGCACAAAGACAAATGTTGTGCTACCCTCAACTGTGCCTGGAATGTAATTCTGCTTCCTTGCCATTCCTTTGTCGTGCCTTCGTACATTTGTGCTAATGAGCTGGTTTTGGTTTGGGTTTTTTCGCAAAAATCTCAAAAAATAAAAACAATCCAGAAAAAAAACCCAAAAGCTTAACTTGGATGATGTCCATTCTGTAAAACTAGCATTTAGTTAGGCTTTGGAAAGATTTACATTGTTTTGTGTTTTTTGCTTTGAAAAACAAAGCTGAATATTTCAGTAACGTGGGCTGTGATCCGCTCGTGGTATTGGCTACAGAAGGGAAACGACTGCTCTTGCCGTGCTTTAGTGTGGTGAAAATCAGGGAGTGTTGGGAGCTTTTCAGGAAAGTTTATTTTCCCCAAGAGATCCAATTCGGTTTCCCTGGTGCAGCTTATTTCAGAGGACGCGGGGGCTCATCCTCTCTCCGCCGGCCGGCTGCCCACGCCTTCTCGCGTGGGGCAAAGCCTGTCCCGCAGCGCGGCGACGGCCGCGGTGCTCGGCGGTGGGGGGAGGACCCGGCGGGTGACAGTGGTCAGACGGCCGCATCCTGCCCTGTGCCAGCGGCCAGCCCCCTCGGCCCCTCCGAGCTGTGCAGACACCCGGTGCAGCCTCTGGGTAACTCACGGCCGCCTCACTGGCGTCCTAAATCTCCCCCTTTGCCATTTCTGAGGCCAGGACTGTCTCATACGTCAGCCCAGCAGAGTGGAAGCAGAAACGATCTGAGAAAAATAAAGAAAGAATATCTTGTAGTCAGAGCTTAAAGAGGGGAAAAAAAAAAAAAACCCACATGCAAGGCTTCCTGGAGCTATACAATCTCTTGAAAATAAACGAACAGATTGCCATGAATGAATAAACTGCTTAAGACACTAATTCACATTCAGGAGGCCGTACAGCTGAGGGTACCAGTGAAGATGACAGAAATGTTTCCCTGTGATTGTTCCTGCACCGTGCAATTTCATTTCTGAAGGTAGCAAACAGAAGGTAGCCGTGCTCTGCAAACAAACTGCTCGGCGCAGATGGCACAGAGCACTTCTGCCGGCAGTGAGATCCCGACAGGGCTCCTGCCCCGGGAAATCGTCCATGCGCGCACCAGCCCCGCTCCCYTGCTCTGGGAAAGAAGAAAATATGGGAAACTCAGCCCATAGCAATCACAGCCCAGAGGGGAACGCTGCGGGCACAGCGCATGTAGGGGATGGTGATGAGAGGACGTATCAGTGCCTTTTTACTGATTCCGGCGTGTTTCTGTGTGACTGCAGCACCGCGAGCCCCGCTGTCCCGCAGAGCCGTGGTGGGCGGCAGCGGGGCTCCGGCAGCCGGCCGCGCACCCGCGCTGGGATAACGGGCAGGGGTAACCACTGTCCCTCCGACGCTGGGTGGAAGTGTCCACGGCTGACACGCTAACCGGTGCGCCGGCACCTCTGGCCAGGGACTCCCCGAGCCGGGATATCTGCATCACGGGCAGCATCCTCCCGCATCCCGGTGTCCCCATCCTGAAACTCTTCTCCGGAGCACCGTGTCTGTGTTCCACCCAACGCATTCACACTCCATGAGGTCTGGTTAAAATACATCACTGTACACTGCACATGTTTGGAGTTTATAATAACCTGARACCCCATTTCAAACAGCCCCTTATTTGATCTGAAACAGCTACAGAAATGGGGTGGTTTGGAGRCTTTGGGGCTTTTAAGATAAGCCGTTGCTATTAGCACTAGGAACAGCTGTTTCACYGCACTTACAAATGGTGATTTGATGAATTCCTTGAGATGTCACAATGGACTGAATATAAAAATCTGCATGAGAGAAACAACTTGTTAGGGGGATACTAGAGTTAAATAGCATTCACCTAAGTGAACTATGGATGCGCTGTTCAGACAGTACCTACTGGGCACGAAGGTTGCCGCTTTTAGCTTTTGTATGTAGACAGTCTCATTGAGCAGAACAGCATTCCGACATACAGAAAAGAAATTCCTAGATCTTACCATTTAATAATAGTTCAGGCCAAATTTTGCTATAACTTATGCCCTTGTAATATCTAACACTTTGCTTGAGGATAATCAAGGGGAGGAGAGTTGCTCCTGGGGCCATTTTGTGGTGAATATTGATCACACATTGATTAATAATATCTGTGTTTAGTGGCTCATTAACACCATGCAGCTGACCCTGATGGGAGTTTAGGCGGCTACACAGGAGGTGCTCATCTCATTGTCTTTATAATGCTGGCCTTCCAGTTCAGCCTTAAAGCTGGTGCTGAGATGTTTTAGGCTGCTCTGTGTTATAGGGAATCATGGCAAAATGGCTGGACTGGGGGTGAGGGCATGGTGCTGAGTGTGGTGATGCCCAAGTGCTCGCTGTGCACACCCTCAGCGTGATCATGGCCTGAGGTGAGMCAAGTTTGCTAAGGTATGAAACTGAGATTTATACTATGAGCTCCAGCTTAACATTAACAAAACAGTGGTACCACTTCCAGTGGGGTGTTATTATTATTCCAGTTACTGCCTGCAGYGATGAATAATGTAGGGCTGGTGCTCGGTGGTTTGTTGGGCTCCGTTGTCCCTGCTCTCTGACGCTGTGAATGCCGTGTTGCTCCCTAAGAAAACAGCCTTGCAAAACAGGTGACTGAGTTCTGTTGGTTTTATCTTTCTTTGGACTAGCTTGTGTTATTTAAGTATGAAACACAGATTGCTTATTCCTGTGGCTTTTACTGTGTTTCCCAGTCATGTAATTGATGGGCTGGCTTCTCTTTTGGGTGGAAGGTGGATGGATTTAGCTGGAACACAGCACAGTTAATGAAATGCTGGTAATAGTCTTCTTGATAAGGTCTGATTTGGAAAAGTCTCATCCAGCAGCAGGATGGGGGATTATTCACAAGAGCTGAGTTRCTTGGGTGGTTTCAGTGCCAGAAGGTAAGGTCCAGAGTGGGAGCAGTGGAGCACTTTGAGTTCACAGGGGTTCAGGATTACAAACCAATGCTTTGGCCAGGTGTGTGCACGAGGTGTGTGCACGAGGTGTGCTGCTGCTGCTGCTTTTGTTAGTACTGTGGACGCAGGAGTAAGCCCACAGCGTGTGTAGGTGTGGGTTGCAGTTGGACCACTTGGGTCATGAGGGAAGAATCCAGTTCCAGAGGCAATTCTGAAAAGTCTCTGAGTTTAGCAAAAGCAAACAGGTTCTTCTCYGTGCAGCCGAGTTTCTCTACTTTGGACCAGTAGAAACCATTCCTCCTCTGCTGAAAAGCCAGTGTAGCTAACAAACTTTAGAGGCTGTGAAACCTTTTTTGAACAAAATTCAAGAGCTGCTGCAATACATGGTGCCTCCTCTCCTGAAATACATGACACCATGCTCTGGGAGCGAGCTGCTGGGGCTTAGGGGCTGCCTGGTGGGTGGACACATGCTGAAGGGCARAAGAACAATAATGTGCCCTCATAACTGGGGACAGAGTACTCTGTGGGGGTTCAGCACTACCCCAGGGGAAAATAAAAGGGAAACCCATTGCTCAAGAGTTTCCCCTTTGCCTGGGCAATGCTACCATGAGCGAAGCCTTCCTCTGCCCTTACTCCTTTGGGCTCTCTGGTCAGGCTCAYGTATGTGCTTTTAAACACCACCTGAAGACTTTGTCCTGAGACCTCAGGACTTGATTTCCCTTCATGACCTAGACACTGCAGGGCTTCTTGGGGGTTTTCTCAAATAAAAACACTATTTCATATTAAAATGAAATTAATACCACACTATTTCATATTAAAGACTTAGTTGAGACCAGTACTGGTTGACAGCAGGTGACTAAGAAACAGTAAGAGAAATAGAGTTTGAATAGGGTAGTCCTTCCTCTAGCTCTTATTCCCAGATTTCAGCAGTTACTGGTATGGGGATTTCTTGGCTATTGGATTTAATAGCCACCAGTGGACCAGACTTACACAAATATCCCCAAATTACTTTTGAATCCAYATCTCTCTGTGATATCTGATGGTAGTGAGTTGCACAGATGTTATTATGCACTAGCTRAAAATACATTTGATTTGTATTAAACTTCTTTGAAGACCTTTCTGCTATTTAATCTCCTTGAGAGTGGAAGACGTCGTGTGTAACTGGAATATTGAGGCCACTGAAGAGTGGGGGAGCAAAGAGAAGGTCCTGAAGGAGATGGTGGGTGGGAGCCTTGCCTTCTTTTGTTAAATCAAGTGCACGTGAAGCTTTCCAGTTTTACTCTGGAGGATATCAAGGCAGCAGAGTAGCTATTTT
Organism: Oceanodroma leucorhoa; assembly: GCA_030449065.1. Taxonomy (NCBI): domain Eukaryota; kingdom Metazoa; phylum Chordata; class Aves; order Procellariiformes; genus Oceanodroma; species Oceanodroma leucorhoa. The sequence goes on along the minus strand of JASVER010000057.1, from coordinate 943,838 downwards.
TGTTAAACTGWTTTCCTGAACAGCTGCCTACTTGTGAGTGTCCCTCTGCATTTACTTTCTGTCTCAGTATTCCTTTGGTAATAGAACACAGTCATTTAGTCTTAGATAAAAAAGGAATTAAAAACCTAGCATATACGCAGGTCTGGGTTTTCTGAGTACTTTTCTGTTGCTGCTGTGGGTAGTTGAATTTAACCCTAATTACAAGGTACAATTCTGCAGACTAGGCAAAGTTGAAACAAAGTTGAAACAAAGTTGAAACAAAGTTGAAACAAAGTTGAAACAAAGTTGAAACAAAGTTGAAACAAAGTTGAAACAAAGTTGATACAAAATGGCATTTCTTAAGGCTGTAGAACTGCTTCAGGTACAGAACGTTTGGTGTCTGTGCTGGCTGCTTTATCAGACCAGTTGTACTTGAATTTCAGCACACTGTCCTGTGCCCAAGAAGTTAATATTTCTGCGTACCTGATCACCTCGGTGAGATTTGTACTTGTACACAGGCGTTAGAACATTAAATGCCTTTATATAATATCTGAGGATCTGTTCATTATGGCAAGGTTAACACATAATAAAATTTCAGAATTTACCTGGCACTTACAAGCACAGCCTGATTCTCCTCATCACACAGACGCAAGTATTTTTAGTTTTCCAATTTGAAACTTTGCTGGCTCCAAAGAAGAGGCAGTTCAAGACACTCTTAAACTAAGCATAGCGACTCTTCTCATTGAAGTTTATCTGGGGAGAGGCAGGTCCATTTCATAACCCACGTTGTCTTGTACCATTCTATCTCCTAATCCAAGGAGAGGCCTGGATTAGGATGTATCCAGGGGGATCCCTAGTTGGGGAAGGCTATTTTGAATCTTAGTGAGAGCCTCAGGGACGTTTATTGACTTGAGGAACCAGAGCTTCAGCTGCTGAACAGACCAGACATTCAGAGATCCTGTTGTACAGTTGCATGCTCTGGCTGGCACCTTCAGCCCACTGGAAATGGGGTTCAGGTGCAAGGCTGAAAGTGTCCATAACTAAGTGAAATAAGCTTGGAAATTATTTAAATATCATTCCCTGTAGAAAGCTAACAGTAGTAGGTGAAAATGTTTTCATGATTAGGCTAGACCTTTCAGTCTTCCAAATGGGTCATGGTGCCTCGACATTTACTGACTCTTGGGGTTTTTTTAAACAAACTTTTTTCCTTCCCTCTTCTGTACCCTTTCCATCAGGTGTTATTCCCTCTTGCAACACTGTGCTCAGACCGCACACACCACTCCAGCTGAGGCCTCCCTGCTTCTCCTGGGTGTCATGCTTTCCTTCCTCTACTGACCATACCCAGCAGKATTAAGCTTTATTTTTTTTCCCCAGCAGCATGTTGTTGGTGACAGGCTCTGTTTGTGATCTYCTGTACCTCCTGGATCCCTTCTGCTGGAAGAGCTGCCTTACCATTTTTCTTTCTTCCTCTCTTTCAGTGCTACTGAATTCTTACCCTATTTTTTCTTATTTGTCCAATTTTTTTGATTTGTCCAATTTCTCAGGACACTTATGCACTCTAATCTCACCCTCTTGAATAGCTAGTGTCTTGATGCCATCAACAAGAGAAAGCAGCATGCTGTCTTCCATCATCTGCACCCATGATAGACAAACGGAGCAGACCTGAATCCAGCCCTGCTCTGCMCAACCACACTACTGATACCTGACCTCGAAGCAGAAAGATCTTGCCAGTCTTTCACCCAGCCTACAGTTCAAGTTTACATGGAGGAAGTCTCATAAGCTGGTCACARTCATTGCTAAAATCAAGCTATGGAGTATTTACTTCCCTTCCCAGCGGTTCTGATGTCTCATTATGGAACGTCAGGTTTGTTTGGCAGGACTTGCTCTTGACAAATCCAGTTTGGCTRCTGCTCATCACCCTGCGATTTCCTGGTGCTTGCAAGCTCTTGTTTGCGTGTCTCTTCCAAAACTCTTAAGCTTGAAGCTAAAGTGATCTGTAATTATACATCCTCCCCTCTTTTTTYATTAAGATATTAATGTGTTAATGGGATCTCAACTACACAAACATACACTAGCTTGTAATTATTAGTCCTGGCAAATATCCACTAAACATATCTGTTGGCTGCAATATTTTCTTATTTAACAGACGATGCGGACTCTTGCAGTAACGCGAGAATAGGAATACAGCGTGTGCACAGTTAAAAAGAGACACTTTGTCCTGTTCCTTCATTTTATGGCCGCACGAAGCTGAGATGTGCAAGGTGTAGCTGGGGGCAGAACAGAGCCCACAGTTTATGATACAACGATCTAATCTCTCCATATAAATGGCCTGTCAAGTTAGTTACGTGATCAGCTATTCAAATATGGATGAGAGGTTTTTTTCACTCCTGTTTTCAGCTAGGTAAGTGCTGAGCTTAAGCAGATCACTTTGTCATGCCACTTGGAACTRCACATTATTTTCTCACTTTCTCCTGAGTAATTTCTTATAAGTTTCCTGCTTACCTTTGAATAGAATAGCAACTACTTTGGTCATCCATCAAAGCAGAGCTCAATGACAGTAAGTTTTACAGTAATACTGGCTGATTCCTGGGCAGAATAGACATCAGCACTCCACAAAGATAGAGTTGTCATCAGAGATCAAAAACCTTGGGAAAACTAAGTGATCCTTCCTCCTGTTGTCAAAGCCAGAATTAAGAAGACAGTAGGAGAGATGTAGCAGTATAAACAGCATACAAATACAGTGGCTTAATCTTTGGGATATCAAAAGCCTTAAAATTCAGGATACTGCCCCCCAAAACATCTGCAAAACTAGAGCTTTCTGTGTTTGACTCTCATACAAAGGCAAAATACTTTTTTTCTTTTTTTGAGAATTAATAATTTCACTGACTCTAATGTCAGACTAATTTGTGGAAGAAGTTATTTTAGATTATTGACAAATATTCCAAGCAATTTTTGTATTCAGAAAAAAACTATTTAAAAGACAGAAAAAGTCTATCCTTCAAACTCCTGGTTTTTGATTCTACTTATTTAACACCAACATGTGTAAATTCTCTTCCCTCTGGACATCAGCCCACTTGGAGATGAACGCTTCTATTGGCAAAGTGAAACCTGYACCCAGTGCAGTGTGAGCCCAGCTCTCCAGCACTGCTGAAGCCATGGCTCTGGATTGACAGGAGTGGCCACCCAAGTGGCACTTCTCTGCAAGCCTTCCCGAGCCCTGGCTTGCCCTATGGATAAAACTATGTCTTTCCCCAGTTTCATATCGAAAATATCATGCAGCAGTAAAACAAGTAGAGCAAACGGTGTGTGTCCCTGGGGCAGGAGCAGACGGTGCTGKTGCCCCCGATCCCCATCCCCTCTCCGGGCCGTACCCGGCGCTCGTGCAGCCAAAGGATGCTGTTTCTGATGGGTACAGCCACATGTTGCTGTCAGAGAGCACAGCAGGTCAGAAGTATCCTGCCAAGAGAGATTATTGTCAGAAATCTGCCACTTCATCAGCAGTGATGTGTTTAGCAGAAACCTGTCAGTTCTGAGAAATTTAAGAGGGAGCAGGCAGGATGATGGCAGGGCTCGGGGAGGGAGGAAGCACAAAGTCACTGAGTTGACTTTATTTTGTCACAAGCAACCCAAGTGTATAGGTACAACTCAGTTCAACTTGCATCCTGAAAATAGTTTGRCTGTTGGTCCCCCACATCCCTGGTTATGCGTGTGTCCCAAAACCKCACTGTATTTTGTTTTTCAGCCTTATATACTCATGCCCACTGGTGCTAACCTTGCTTATCAACCTAAATACAGTTATTGTCTCCCTGATGATATCCATGATATATGTATACGGAGCCATCACACGCACTGCCAGCCTTTATTTTGCTCACCCATATGATCTTCCTCTTGTATGGGCAGGTCCCCATTCCCTGACCACCCCAGTAACTGTTTTCTGGCCCTGCTCCATTTCTGATTCCTCTTTCTACATCGATGCTGGTAAGCTTGGTGTTAAGCCTGTCTGYACACATGGTGAACTACATAGCCCATCTATGAATTCAAATGCACATGTAACACCTTGTTCAGAGGAGGTTCGGGACTTTTAGAGAATAGAATTAGACTTAAAAATGAGCTTGACAAATACATGTTTGGGGTAAAAGTAAAATGAAATTCAAGATAATGCGAAACTGCATTTTGGCTAGAGCAATCAACTTCACAAATTGAGGATGGGATTTAGACGTAAAGCACGGGATAGATGGAGCAGTATGTAGATCTCTCCGTATATAGTTCCTGTTGTGATTTTGGGTATCTTGGTATCTCGTACGAAGTCCCAGCAAGGATCAGGTTCCCTTGTGCTGGATGACGAACCAGGTCGCAAGGCAGCTTTCTGGCAGCTGCAGAGTCAAAAGGGAGCAAGAACATCATCCGAGTTATTAAACTGACGGTGCTCCAGGGATCAGGCGCTGTCTGGAAGAGGGCCGCTATTTTCAAGCTAGAGTTCTGCTTAGTAAAAAAGCTTCAGAGACCCCAAAATTTCTCCAGCTGTAGGGAAATGCTGAACAACTTTGTCAAAATATCCAAAATAGCTAGTGTAGCTGTAAGGAACCCCCAAAAGTTGAGGGTAAGAAGAAATTTGCTGATTCATGGGAAACAGTTTTGTGAAGATGGGATGAAACTCAAAGGGGGATCCAGCAAAATTCAGCTTACCTTGTAATCAATCAAAAGACCCCAGCAAACRTCATAAACTTAAATTTTCCCCACTCTTCCAAGGTTTTCTCTGATTCACAGGTAGCTTTTGCAGTTCATTCCAGAAAGCCTGTGTTAAAGTGGATGTTTTCCAGCTTTGTTTAAACACACTTTTTCTAGCAGAAATAGTCGGGAGTTCGGCTTGTCCGGTTCCCACCTGTATCTGCAGCAGGTAAGCGTATGCTGGGCAGCTGTGGATAAGCTTTCTCAAATACTTATACTGGGAGATGTAAACTGTTTTGGAAACAAATTTTCAAAGCAATATATCTCTGAAGATTTTTAGCTCTCTAATAAACAGGACATTCCAGACTCTAAGACATTATTCAAAATTTATTTGCAATGTGTATTTATACTGGAACTCTTGCAATCGTCCCTTAAGTATTTGACAAGGATTTTTATGGTGTATAACCCACTTTTTCTCCAAAGAAATGAAATTCACAAACATTAGGTTGTATAATCTACTTTTTACTTAAAGAAATTGAATAATAAAAGCTGTTTTTTCCAGGCCTCTGCATCCTTTCTTGCAACTCACAAGAGAAAAAAGCAAATTAGGGACATCCCAAGCAAGAAAAATGCTCAGAGCCCAAGGACTCTGGGTAATGTTTTCTCTTAGAACACCCTGTTTGCAGATACAGTTAAAATGGAAAAATCTAGCTTTTCCAGAGACTGATTTTACATGAAACTAAACTTTGATCTACAGTTTCCATTGTTTGTTCATGAGGAAAAAAAGGAAATATTGCATGAGGGTCCAGGGAATAAAGAGGAAAAAAAATCTATCAGTAGCATAAAACAGAACTACATTTAAGACAGATCTGCAGCACACTCTCACTCTTGGTTTTAAGTTAAGCTTAGCAAAAGGATGCAAAGAGGGACTGAGGGACCTGRTGATCAGCAGTGATAATCTGTTTAAACTGTTGATAATCCAGAAATCTGCATTGTACATTGACCAGAATTTACCGTCAGCAAGACCTAGGGGAAAAAGGTAATTTTTAGAATGAAAGAATGAAAATTCTCAAGGGAGGTGGGGGAAAAACTRTTTCAAAATAATGGAAATGTGGATTTATTTTTTTTCTCAATATTACGAAACGTACTTGGCATGATCAAAGTGARGAAGATCCCATCTTGGGAATGAATTGGGACTGTAGCAAAGCCAGGACAGGATTTGATACTGAGGTCAAGAGCTGAAGATTTGTGTTTCACCCTAGGACACRTGAAAACCTGCTGCATGTTCCTCAGTCAGGAGTTTGTAGGGGTGCTCTGRTGAGAAGTTGTGTCCTCCCTATAACTCTTCCCATGGCCAGAAAACACAGAAACCCCTAACCTCTACCTGCATACAGGCAGGACTGCTGCGGTCCAAGTGAACTATAGAAACAAGACGTCATACCATGAAGTGTGGTAAAGTGAGCTGGCAGAAACCAGGTAGGTCTGAGTCCCAGAGCAAAGGGGCAAACCCAGAACAGCCAAAGGGAAGGGACACGGGGGAAAGAGTCGTCGCATGCAGAGCAACGCTGAGAMGACCTGCAGTCTCACCCCAGCCTGCGTGCGGGTGGGCTGGCACCAAGATTCTGCAGTAACGTCCGTCCGTGCACCTGCAACGTGAATTCACGGTGCTGCGCGCGTGGAGCACAGCGAGTACTGCGCGTTGGGCTCGGGAGGGGAAACTCCTGTGAGCAACCACGGGCTCAGAGCTGGGTCTCCGGGGTTGCGAGGTGCTGGTGTACAGTTGTGCTAAAAGTCGTTAAAGATATGGGCGTATCAAGAGAAAGTAAGGGTGAGGGCTGGCTTACCAGGGGGAACCAGAGGTTTATCCGAGCTAGCCAGACGTCCTTCTTTGGTCAGGCAACTGCTTTTCTAGGCAAAGCATCTGTGGTTGATTCTAGGTACTGAGGTTTCAGTTRCTCCTTTGACTTTGTTGCAAACTATTAGTTCAGCTGCTGAGAAAACGGGCTAGTACAAGAATTATGCAGGGACTAGGGAAATGATGAAGGGCTCTCTTTAGAAATGCGGGAGGCTTCAGTGATGTCCGTAGCATGAAAACTGGGGTGAGAGGAGGAGAGGAGGACGAGCACACCCCAAAGAAAGGAGTTGGTCTGAACGAACCGTGCTGGCGGGGAGGAGGAAGGACCAGAGCTTGTCTGCTGAGTTCAGTGGATAGTTTGCTAATCTATTTAGAATATTTTTCTCTTTGAGTTTACTTTCATGATAATGCATCTCTCCAATGTTGTTATCTGCATTATCCATTATGTTATAAATGTTATTATCTGTTTTTATCCATTGCAACACAATAGCAGTGCAATGGAAACGACACCTGATTCCCTTCTGACCATGAAGAAGAGAGAGCTTTTTCTTGAATGTTACTGTATTTTTGTATTTTGTTGTGTGTCTCCCCCCAGTTGAGGTTGCTTGAGTGTCATCAGAGAGCTCCTAAAGCAAAGGCAGATTGGCATCACTATTTTAATAACTTTTCCCCCCAAACCAACTGTCCTTCTTTCTTTCATCTCTTCATTTAAAGGGAAAAAGAAATACAAACCTAAACCAGACAATTCTGGCAAACCAGAAACCTTGAAATTGTTTTATTGCTATAGTTTGTGTCTACATCACCCCTTGCCGACCTGCTTTTCACTCTGCTCCCAGCACAGAGGTATTTGGGAAGATGTATATACTATAATTCAGATTCTCCTCGTTGCTTTTGGTTTTGTTTTTCTCTCCTTTTTGTCATTCCTTTTGCTAAGTAGTGCCTGTTTTGTATTAGCCTATGGCATTATCTTATTCAAACCAATAACTATCAACATTTTTTGTTGTTGTTAGTGGATATGTACTAATTCAGTTGTAGGCACCTGGCTAAATACTCGTTTCTCTCTAGGTTTTCTGTATGTTACAAAAGCAAAAGAAAGGAATAAGAAGTCACTTTACAACAATTTATCAGAATTTGTGAGTATATTTGGGGTTTCTTAAAAGAGGTAGTAAGTGGTTCTCTCTTGTGGGGGAAAAAAACTTGACAAGTCTTAATAGCAAATGCCACCTGGCTGCCGCTGATTTAGGCACTTGGGGGAGACCTGGATTCGGTCCCTTTTTCATGGGCATTCGCCCCATTTCTGTGGAGGGGATCGTCTGTGCCAAGGAGGTGTCGGGGCCAGAGCGGGGGGTGGTGACGGCCGCCAGCCCAGTGGCAGTGGGTGGGTGCCAGGGAGCTGGGAGCAAGGAGAGGGGCTGCTTTTGCTGGGAGAGCCGTGATGATGCTGCCGGGGAGGAGGCGAGAAGCTGCCCCGCTGCCTTCCCGGGCTGGAAAACACCCCTCGGATCTCACAAGGTCAAAGTTCTGCCTCTCCAGTTCTGTATCTGACCTGTGTGTTCAGAAATCATTACTTGATTTTATTTTTTTACATAAGAAAGGACAACAACAAGCAGTTTTCACTGTAGGGGRRAAAAAAAAAAAAACCCACAACTTTGATCTCTTCCAATTTGTTTCTGTTCGTAGTACTATGAAGCTGCACTTCAGTCGTGCCAGCAGTGCTGCTGTGCGGCACTTAATTCCTCTAATCCAGAATACTTGGGTAAGTAGTCTGACGGCTGCAGGTACCCAGGAAAAGCCACTYTTGGCAATGTCATAACAAGTATCATTCATTTTTATATATTAAAAAAAGAAAAAACCAAACCCTACTTAAGAGATTAATTATTCCTGTGATACACTTGTGGTATCTGTGAGAGCTAAGGACATTCGATACAGTTGGATAGAAGAACATTTGAAACCTAAAACTGTGGGCTCCATAAAGATAAGTTTTACATCTCTAACAAAAAATAAATGCTATAGCCTTTATATAGCTCTTGATGAGCTAGAAGGAAATACATATTCCAATCAAGACAAAATTTTGCGGTTTAACATCAGTTTACAGCAATAATTGCATGTTGTCAAAGTTAATGATATTCTCACCCACACATCAGGGTAACAGTGGCCAGCATCAAATGCACGTGGCTAACACCTGGGGAAGAAAAACAACAATAAAAAAGCTTTAATCGAAAACGTGACCCTACCACTGAAAAGGCATCAAGGTGTAACAAATGCTTGTGATTGCTACCAGTAAAAATGTACTTCCAGAAATGTCTTTACAACCTCTGTGCATAGAAAACCCTGACACCCGTTTCTCTCGCCTGGTTTGGCTTTGCCCCTGCTAATGTTTTAGAAACTGAATTTGCTGAGGTCATGCTTGGGGCAGCGAGACCCTCAATATCAGGGGTTTAAGTGGGTGGTCCTGCAGGTACAGGGGAGATGCTGGTCACGTTCAAGACTGTCTTGTCCAGGCTAAAGTGTAGCACTGCCAGAAAGAGTTTTTAAAATGATGGCTTGAAGGGTTTTATCCAAGCAGGCTCCATTTACTGAAGAACCGTGTATGTATGAACAGCTGTAGCGATGGAATTTTCAGGTGCAGCAAAATTTTCACTGAAAACTATTATTTATGCAAGATGGACTGCTTGGTGGGGTGAATAAGGAGAAGTAGAAGGAGGGACAGGGAAGCCAGATCTTTGGACTGCCAAGCAGTGATGAGGGGGAAGGGGAGTCCTTCTGTTTCACAACCAACTCTCCGAATCTGCTGGATACAAAAGGAATTTTTATTGTTTCACATTAAATGGAACAGCCCGGGCTCCAAGAGTTTTCTCCCAGGAGTTCAGGGCTCTCCGGTGTGAGAGCAGTGTCTCCAGCCAGGGAATATCTGTAAACCAGAGCAACACCTGGTTTGGGAGTGTTGCTGCTTCTGTTTCTGGTCTGGTTGGTTTTTTTCTCCACGCTCCCTTGAAAGTCTCATTTTCATCCTATGTGTTGGGGGGGAGGGAGGGAGGGAACAGTAAACTGAATGTTTTTGCAAAGGAGGATTTGTTCTTTGYCTGCCAGCCCTGTCACTCGGTGCAGTCCGGGATGTCACCAAGGTCTGTTATGCCCAAGAATTGAATGAAGGAATGAACCCAACACATTTTCGTAATTTTATACAGACAGGGAGGAGAGAGGTTTTTGCCTGTCAGACCTCCTAAATATATTTTATTTTTCAGAAAGGCTGATGTTCATATAGGAGTGTTAGTGACCAGAGGGAACAACTGCCCAGCCCAGGTCCTCGGCACGGTCCAATACACGATGCTCACAGAAGTGTTGGAGCTGGGGAATCACACAGTGGTTTTTCTCCAGATCATAACCTCCAAAAGTCTGCGGTGCTGGGACCGAGGGATTCAACAGCCATGGGTTCATTTTTCTTCATTAGTGCGTCCTGCCGGCAGCGAGGAGCCCCGCGGTGCAGCCGCACGGTGCCTGACCCTCCGCGCCGGAGCGTGTCTGCCTCTGGGGCTTGGGAGGGACGGAGGACTGCTCCGGGTTAACCTTGCCAGCCCTTCGCGGCTGTATTGACCTATATTCTCTTCTCCAACCTGGAGAAGCATAGTTTATTTGGGGAATATTAAAAAACAAAAACAAAAACAAAAACAAAAACAACAAAAAAAAAAAACCACAAACCCGAAAATATAGACCATGGCAATATTTCAAGCTGACGGCTCGCACGTTACAGGAGCCTTTAATCTTCCTTGGGATAAATTACCAGCTGGCTGGGAAGCGCCGTGATGCTGAGCTCAATACCAGAATGAGTCGATTCTGGGCACACAGCCAGGGGATTATTTGCAGGGCAGAATAAAGTCGCCAAAAACGTTTAGCCTCTACGCTGTCCCCCCAAACCTCTCTGTGCATAGTTTTATAGGCCTGATTTGCAAATATTTAAAATTGGGGTTAATATTAGCAAGAATCTATTACATGTTTTCTTGCTGAAAAATTAATATTATAAGTGGAGAGTATTGCTTAAAATGATACTATTATCAAAATGATACTATTATCACTCCAATCCTTCAGTACTTCTTAGGATAATGCTTATGTCAAAGTAGATGCTCCCAATTTCAGAACTGTAAATATTAAACAGCTGCAGTTTGTGTACTACACATCCATATGATGTGACTGCAGTTGCAACTGGTGCTTAGCATTGTGCTGTACCTGCTATATTAAAACGAAATTATATAGAAACAACACTTTTGTTTTGCCAAGCTTTTCTCTAAATGGGTGKTTTTTCTATATCAGAATTTCAGTCATATTTACCCTCTGAGTTTTATAATATAACTTCCTTTTTRCTTACAAATCAACAGAACTCTTCTATTTTCACCTTCCTAAATTGTTCACATTTCAGAATTGTCAACAGCCAAAACCAAAACTGCCACATCCGTGTACAGTGCAGCTCTGCTGCAACACTGAGTGCCTTTATCACTCCTAAGTGAAGAATTTATACCAAATATATCTACAGCAATACTTTCTATGTATTAACTGATTCCTTGTATTTCTAATCTTGAAAGAAAATAAGGACTGGTTCCTGTAAAGGAGTGACTACTTCAGCTATTTCAGACTTTGCCAGTACTGTTGTTTCTGCTGTTGGATTAAAAAAAAAAAAACAAACATTTTTTTGTGTGCTTTCCAAATGTATGACCAGCTGACGTCTGCAGCCGTACCTGGCCTGTGGGAGGCTGAATAGACTGGCTATGGTAAAGACCTGCCACCTTGATTTTCTGTAACCTCCTTGGTTTCAGCAACCAAAATGCAAACTGTACCTGTATGTAATGATATTTTGCTCAACTTTTAGGCTCTCCACCTTCCCTCAGGAGATGAGCTGCAAATACTGAAGTCATAGTCCGAGATCCAGGGGTCCGCAGCCGCAGCAGTTCTTGCTCTGCTCGCACGGYTAGTGAGAGGTGTTGTCTTCCACCCGCCACCCCCCCCCAAAAAAAGAGGAGGTAAAGGGAACTCGAGAAGCATAATCAGTCTGCAGTAAAGTAGGCTCTCTTGCTGAGTTGTGATTCTTCATCTGCAGTTCTCAGGGGCTTAAATCCTGAATGGCAGGCCAGGGTAAGTACCGCTCAATTTTCAGCAGTRGTTTATTATATATCTTCCCCAAAAGAGCATGTCACCAGGAAAAAGAAATTCAGAATGATTATGCTCAATTTATAGTGTTGTTCTTGGTAGGGTGGGCAAGGGGCTGTGTGGACGTGTCTCTGGAAAGAAGTGGCTAAACCGCAACAAACCCAAGCAGCAATTAGCGGTGTGCGAGTTAAGCCCATCTCCCGGCGGCAATGATGATGAGTGCTCTGAGCTCTCGGCTGTCTGCTGGAGCCAGGGCCGTTAATCACGGCCGGTTCTGGGCGCTCCTGGCCACACTACACCRCGTGTCTTCAGAAACACAGGTGGCACTGGGAACGCTGTTTGAGACAGAGCATCGCTCATACTAATTTGATATAACTTGTACTCGGAGGCCACTGAAAGTCCATCACGTAAATATTTGCAGGCGAGGAAAAAAACCAACATGTCTGAGCAATGACGTGACCTGCAGCGTGAATGTCACCAAACCACCCGCGTCACCGTCGCACTCGCAGCCTCAGGTGCGACCTGGTGCCTGGCTGGGGTGCACCCCGCGGTGCCCGGGGACCGCGCCGCGCTCCCGTCGGGCGCTGGGCCACGCCGTGGCACCCTGAGCGGGGACGGGCAGCCTTGAGGTGAACATAATACGCTGCGAGGAGCAAAAGGAGTCTTCTGACCATGTTACCTGTCCGTTACAGGCGGTGACTGATGAGAGGACCTCATTTAAATCATTGCAAATATACATTAATCAAACTGTTAGATGTTTTTATTGGCCTTTGCTCTARCACATACTTCTGCCTTTTCCCCATTAATATATGGACTGAGAGACTGCAGTGACTAACAAGTGACTAAGCTGAAATGAATGAGCCAGGTGGGACTTTGCTCTTTCCTCGAGACTTCTTGGCTGATGGTGTCATGCCTGAGTGAGACGGGCACGTTTGCTCAGCACGGAACAGGCTCTTAATTTATGTGGTATTAGCAGTCATTTTAATCACTGAGTCCCTTTTACCTACTCGTGGAAAGCTTGTGAATCACTTAAGAAAAAAAACATTAATTTACTAACGGGTTTCACTTGGGGGCTTCTCACCCTGGTTTGCATCCCAGACACAGAACTTTGAATCTAAATGCACGAGAGGTGCAAGGCTTTAGAGGGAARCGAATGCTGCATAAAATCCATGTTGTGCACTTCACAAACTGTTTTCAGGCTTTTGAAAGCTGCCTCCTTCATTTTTGCACTTGTAAATCTCTTAGTCATTAACCCTTTACCTTTCTCTTAAGCATCTTAGTTTGTTAAATCAGAAACAGAAATAATTTCTTACTTGACAGTCCCTTCGTGTCTTTTGCATATTAGCTGCTTGTGCTCTAACCAGCCAAACCAAACATAGCGGGAAGGCACTTGAGCAAGAGGCACCTTGGACCTTCCCAGCTCCTGTTAGCAGGAGAAGCGATTCTACACACCCCGTCTGCAAGGCCCTGCTGTAACCTTCCCGCAGTTCTGCTGAGGCACCTGCGAGCGCATGCATGTGCCTTTTCGATGCTCTGTCAGGAACGGAGCCAGGAGAAAAATGCGGGTAGGATTTGCAGGGCTCCTGGCTGCAAATTGGGGTCTGAATTTCAAGTTTTGCATAACACACTTCGAAGTGTTGAGTTTTCCCCCCCCCTATGTATCTGGATGAAAGTTTCTTTACCTTTTTCTTTGTTTCCCTGTGAGTTCACTTTCTGAGCTATTTTCTTCTGTTACTTACGACGTGTGGCTTTCCTCACACCTTGCTTCCGAACCCCCGATGTCCTCCCCGCGTCTTTCCTTGGCATGCGGTTGGAGAGCCCCGCAGCAGCACCCRCTGACGGAGGAGGCACCCACCGCTCGGGCAGCGTGGTGGGGACTCGGATCCCCTCCTGGGTGGCACGTAACAGACCGGGTAACCCTGCACATGCCGTTAGCTGCTGAGCAGAGAATCGTAGAATCATAGAATCATTAAGGTTGGAAAAGGCCTCTAAGATCATCGTGTCCAACCATCAACCCAGTACCCATGCCCACTAAACCATGTCCCGAAGCGCCACATCCACACGTTTTTTGAACGCCTCCAGGGATGGTGACTCCACCACTTCCCTGGGCAGCCTGTTCCAATGCCTGACTACCCTTTCAGTGAAGAAATTTTTCCCAATATCCAATCTAAACCTCCCCTGGYGCAACTTGAGGCCATTTCCTCTCGTCCTATCACTTGTTACTTGGGAGAAGAGACCAACACCCGCCAGCATGCACGGGTAATCCTTCTTAGTGGTTCGTCAGTGGCACGTGCGGACTTTCCTGCCCTGAGCGCCGAGAAGGGCTGTGGAGCCATGCCCCACAGTACGACGGCAGTGCCGCGAGCGTGTTCTGCTCACGGTACCTTCAGCTTCTGGTGCAAAGCCTGGCAAGGCACAGGTCCTTTGTAGGCAGCCTGCAACCCTGGTGGCTGCAGTCATCACGTGGAGTATGAAATCCAGTCCTTTTCTCTTAAAAAACTTTTTTGAAAATATCACTGGTTTGTTAAGTTTTTCTGCCACTTCTTGGTCATTTTATTCTTCACCATTTAAATCTTTAGTGGCCATTAAGGAAGAAAATGAGGATATCGAGCCTTTCAGAGMCTGAAGAATGATTTCTATGTCTTTCCATCACATTCAGCCCACTTGAAATATCCACTTGAATGGTTTATGCTTTAAGTGTAATGCCTTAAGATCTCACAAATGYTGCTTTTCGGGAAGGTTTGGCTGGGAACTTGGAGACAGGCTGTGGGTATGGCAACCACATGAAATGAAAGAGGCTTTTGCTTGTGCCATACATAACACAGGACTGAGGAAAGAAACAGTGACTCCAGATAGCAAAACTGCTTCACCATCCCAAACTCAGGGGGATGCAATACCGCTAAAGGAACCAGGGATTCATACGTAATGAACAAATCGAGTGAAAACACTGATATTTTTTTTTAATCACTGTTTTTCTCTATTCAGATTTTATGTGGTTTTSCTCCTTGAAAAAATTGTTGCTCATACAGCTAAAAAATACATTTACTTCTCCCTTCTCTGCATTTCAAGGTCTGTCTGTTGCCATTGGGCACGTAACAGCTTCAGCGCAGTGAAGGGGTGAGCAAGGGCCTGCGGTGGCACAGATGAAAGGCTATGGCGGGAGCCTGTTAAGAAATTATGTAAATGATCACAAAAAAATAGATGCCAAACACTTCTGTGTCACAAAGCTTGTGTAAAATATATTTGAGTAAAGTATGTATATGAGGGTTAGGGGGTTTTATATGTATTTTTTATTTTTTTACTTTAGGAGAAGTGGCTGAGCCTGGGGTGGATCTGCTCCAAGTAGAAAAAGGACCGTCGGCTTGGTCTGGCAAATAAAAGGTGGGGGCAAGTCTCTCGCTCCCTGGGTGCAGGTGATGCTTTGCCAGGCTGGAGGGGCTGGGCTGGACCAGGTAAGCATGACCTGTGTGACTCCTGCAGAATAGAAATGGTARCCAAGAAATCACCGTCCTACTGTGATACCCAGTTTAGTAAATAAATTTTGGATTATATGCCAGAGCAGTGTTTGYCTCTTGCAGCCATTCCGCATAAATCCCCCCGTGACACACTGTAAGGGAATACATTATTTCATCAATGAAAATAAAAGGCTGTRCTACATAAAATAAAGACAATCAATACTAATAGCAGAGCAAAACATACAATTCTCATTTCTATCTTCTGTTGTGCTATCATCAATATCAAAATACTCCATCTGTATGCACATGTATTGAATAATTCAGAAAAAAMTAGGTTAAAAATGTTAACAAGCATAACTCTTCAGTAGAAATGTATTCCTGGTGTTTTACTTTCTTCTTTCTCTCCATTGATATTCTACCTTCACAGGGTACAGCTTCCACAAGGCATCACAGAGTCGCTTGGGGCACTTTTTCTGGTCTGAGGGCATGGACCATCACAGGAGGCAGCCTGGGAGAGCTGTCCAGAGGTGGGCAGCAGAGGAGACTCCGGATGCAACAGCTAAGGCTCCTTTAATTTCTTGTTCTCGTGGGGGACTTCAACTTCCCAGATGTCTGCTGGAATTACAGTACAGCAGAGAGGAAGCAGTCCAAGAGGTCCTTGGAATGTGTGGAAGATAACTGCCTGACACAGCTGGTGAGGGAACCTACTAGGGAAGCCATGCGCTGAACCTGTTGTGTGTGAACAGAGAAGGACTTGTGGGTGACGTGATGGTTGGAGGCCATCTTGGGCATAGCAACCACAAAAAGATAAAATTTTCCATTTTTGGAGAAGTAAGGAGAGGGGTCAGCAGAGCTGCCACCTTGGACTTCCGGAGGGCAGACTTTGGCCTGTTTAGGACCCTGGTTGAGAGTCCCTTGGGAGGCAGTCCTGAAGGGCAAAGGGTCCAGGAAGGCTGGAGATTCATGTAAAAGGAAATCTTAAAGGCACAGGAGCGGGCTGTCCCCATGTGCCAAAAGACAAGCCCGCGGGGAAGACCACCAGCCTGGCTGAACAGAGAGCTTTGGCTGGGACTCAGGAAAAAAAAAGAGTTTATGACCTTTGGAAGAAGGGGCGGGCAACTCAGGAGGACTACAAGGATGTCGTGAGGTTATGCAGAGAGAAAATTAGAAGGGCCAAAGCCCAACTAGAACTTCATCTGGCTACTGCCGTAAAGGACAACAAAAAAATCTTTCTATAAATACATTAGCAACAAAGGAGGGCTAAGCAGAATCTCCAGCCTTTATTGGATGCAGAGGGAAACATAGTGACAAAGGCTGAGGAAAAGGCTGAGGTGCTTAATGCCTTCTTTGCCTCGGCCTTTAATAGTCAGACCAGTTGTTCTCGGGGCACCCAGCCCCCTGAGCTGGAAGGCAGGGACGGGGAGCAGAATGAAGCCCCCATAATCCAAGGGGAAATGGTCAGTGACCTGCTTCACCACTTGGACACACACAGAAGTCTCTGGGGCTGGATGGGATCCACCCAAGGGGACTGAGGGAGCTGGCGGGRGTGCTCACCCAGCCACTTTCCATCCTTYATCAGCAGTCCTGGCTAACCGGGGAGGTCCCGGTTGACTGGAGGTTAGCAGATGTGACGCCCATCTACAAGAAGGGCCAGAARGAGGATCCRGGGAACTACAGGCCTGTCAGCCTGACCTCGGTGCCGGGGAAGGTTATGGAGCAGATCGTCTTGAGTGCCATCACGCGTCACGTACAGGACAACCAGGTGATCAGGCCCAGTCAGCATGGGTTTATGAAAGCCAGGTCCTGCTTGATCAACCTGATCTCCTCTGTGACAAGGTGACCCGCTTAGTGGGTGAGGGGAAGGCTGTGGATGTGGTCGATCTAGACTTTAGTAAAGCCTTTGACACCACTTCCCACAGCATTCTCCTGGAGAAGTTGGCTGCTCATGGCTTGGACGGGTGCACTCTTCGCTGGGTAAAAAACTGGCTGGATGGCCGAGCCCAGAGAGTTGTGGTGAATGGAGTTAAATCCAGTTGCCGACCGGTCACGAGCGGTGTGCCCCAGGGCTCAGTTTTGGGGCCAGTTCTGTTTAATCTCTTGATCAATGATCTGGATGAGGGGATGGAGTGCACCCTCATAAGTTTGCAGATGACACCAAGTTGGGTAGGAGTGTTGATCTGCCTGAGGGYAGGAAGGCTCTGCAGAGGGATCTGGACAGGCTGGATCGATGGGCCGAGGCCAATTGCATGAGGTTCAACAAGGCCAAGTGCCGGGTCCTGCACTTGGGTCACAACAACCCCCGGCAACGCTCCAGGCTTGGGGAAGAGTGGCTGGAAAGCTGCCCGGCGGAAAAGGACCTGGGGGTGCTGGTCGACGGCCGGCTGACCATGAGCCGGCATGTGCCCAGGTGGCCAAGAAGGCCAACGGCATCCTGGCCTGTGTCAGGAATAGTGTGGCCAGCAGGAGCAGGGAGGTGATCGTGCCCCTGTACTCGGCACTGGTGAGGCCGCACCTCGAATCCTGTGTTCAGTTTTGGGCCCCTCAGTACAAGAAGGACATTGAGGTGCTGGAGCGTGTCCAGAGAAGGGCGACGAGGCTGGTGAAGGGTCTGGAGCACAGGTCTGATGAGGAGCGGCTGAGGGAGCTGGGGKTGTTTAGCCTGGAGAAGAGGAGGCTGAGGGGAGACCTTATCGCTCTCTACAAGTACCTGAAAGGAGGCTGTAGAGAGATGGGTGTTGGTCTCTTCTCCCAGGTAACAAGCGATAGGACGAGAGGAAATGGCCTCAAGTTGCACCAGGGGAGGTTTAGATTGGATATTAGGGAAAATTTCTTCACGGAAAGGGTTGTCAAGCATCAGAACAGGCTGCCCAGGGAAGCGGTGGAGTCCCCATCCCTGGAGGTATTTAAAGGATGTGTTGACGTGGTGCTTGGAGATGTGGTTTAGTGGTGGACTTGGCAGTGCTGGGTTGCCGGTTGGACTAGATGATCGTAAAGGTCTTTTCCAACCTAAACGATTCTATTCTATGATTCAGGCAGAGAAATTCTAGATTAGCTAAATTGAATCAAAATGTTGCAATACAGTGCAATAATCACTTTTACAGGAAACATACTTTAAAGTGAACAAATCATTTTGACAGAAAACTCTGAGCAGCTGAAGATAAATTCATGCAATTTTTTTTTAAAAAGCTTCAATATATCTTATACTATGATTGACCATTAATATAGCTTATATTCAAAATACTTTTACTGAACCTTTCTTCTTTTTTTTTGTTTAATTCCTGTTTAATAAAATGTTGATGGAGGATGAGTAATAAGTTGTCTCTGGGCATCTCAACAGCGATCATTATTTTCCACTTAAAATTAAATTACATTTAAATTTTGGTTGTATACATTCTAATAGCAACAAATGTTACAACATTATCTTAATACAGTGCAATTTATCACCTCTGAAAATAAATAAATAAAACAGTCTACTAAAGACATGCAGTAAACTATCAGGACACAGAGACTACAGGAAGATACTGATTTGGGTGGCGTTAAAGGTGCCAGGCAGCTGTGTGTCACAAACCTGTCACGCTGTTTAAAAGACAAAACAAAACTCTGTGCTTCAGAAATCTGAAATTTTAACTAGTTTGATAAGAACTTGCCCACTATTTAAAGTGCATCGTGGGAGTCCGGCTGGACTGCTACCATTTCTGTGTCGGTTGTCCACTCACCATCTAGGAGAGGACCCCCCATCTTCTTTCCAAGGTTGATACCACCTAGCTTCTGCTCCATCACAAGCAGGGGCTTCTTTTGTAGGTGGAGGAGGTTGCCCGGGTGGTACTGAAGCTGTGGGCTCCTGCGGTCCCAGCAGAGGAGTGGGATGATGAAGCCTCCTGAGAAGATGCAGCAAATTTGGATGAGGATTTTGGATCCAGTAAAGCACGCTCTGATCTTTCTGCTGAAGAGCGCTGCTTGGTTAGGGCTGCTGCGAAGGAGACATTTGTCTGAGTGTTAACATCTGACAAAAACGATTCAAATGGCTTTCTTTTCCACTGCCAACTTCCTATGGATTTGGGGCTGCACATGGAAAATCCCAGAGCCAGATGGCTGGAGAGCCACCATCTGTCTCCCTGCGGTGCGGGGTGCCGGCGGGACGAGGCTCAGCCTGCCCAGTTCCTCAGTGACTCGGGGAACGGGAAAGATGGTGTTTAGCTTAACACCACGGTAAGTGCCATGACATGGGCATTTTACTGACTGATGCAAAATATGTTGAGAATCCTGGCCAGAGTGATAAGCCACTGCCAGAACAGTGCCTCTGGGGGGAATTGCAGGCAAAGGAAGTGTCAGGCTGATACTTACCTCCAGAAAATGCTACTGATATAAACTTTTTAAACTCTAACTTTTAATTCAATAAAGCTGTCCCCTCAAACCAATTTTATTCTAATCCTTGAGAGGAGAGAACCTTTTAAGTTCAATGGAAAATGTTAATAAACTTTCATGTTGTGGGTTCTTTTTCCTAATTCAGTAATAGCTGTCAGCACCTTTCTTTCCCCACTTTCACCCTAAGTTAATATGCCGCACTGCCTCCAGCCTGCTCCGCGATTATTAATTAACAGACCTTTCAGAATGGATTTTTGTTCCTCTTTTTTGTGCGGCAGGAACAGCCAGTCACGTTTCATACTGTCTGGTGGACATCTTTGGGCGAGACCTTCTGAGGGGAACCTCTGCCTCTTCCAGTATGTTTCACCGGGCGGCCACAGCCCCTGGGCATGAGACATGGACGTTGCCCTGCGCTGGGCTCACCTCCCTCCCAGGCACCGTGTGGGGACAGGGAGCTGCGGGAGCCCCTCTCTCTGCTACGAGGTGACCCCTTCCTCCATCCAGAGACCAGTTGTTCCTGTAGCACCAGCAAATGGCAGCTGAAATTGCCTGCTACTCTTTTTCTGGATGATGCGTGCCRCACATCAGATGCTTTTGCTGCAGCAAATGGTGCCGCCAGCCCCCACCGGTCCCCAGCACCCTGGGGTAGCCCGTGCACCGGGTGAGTGGCCCAGGTGAAGCAGATATATGCAGCCCTGTGTTTGACTGTAGCTCCTCAGATTTAGGTCATAACACTTGGGTAAAAGCCAAATAAACTTCCTGCTCTCTTACAGCAGGCAGGGATATCACCCCGTTCGCCTGGTGACTGTCCCCCTGCAATGAAATCCTGCTCCCTACGTGCTGGATTACAACAGTACATGCTGTTGTACAGAGGGAGATTTATCAAGTGTGCAAATCAATACATTTCTTAAATTAACTGGACTAGGGTAGCGATGAGACTGCCTGAGCCAAATGTAATCTCACGCTGCCACGGACCAAGATGAAATATAATGCTTTTCACAGGCCGATAAGCCCCGTCTTAGACCGTGCCTTTGTTCTGCTATTCCTCCCGTGCTGCCCCATTATTAACAGGGTCTTYGCTCCCCGTGTTTTGGCCTTGCTAAAGTTGAATATTGTCTTTCTCGTAAGTGGGTAAGAGCAGCTCTGCGTGGCTTTCCACTGAGGACTCGGGGCTGCTCTGCGCACACCCCCGTGGAGATGTCCGATGTGCTCACTTTTGCTCAGCTGTGGATTATGGGCAGCTGCGTGCAGCAGGTCTGCAGGACTCCTCCCCTCCCATGCACTGCGCCTACCCTCTCTTGCTGAGATGATAGATTTCCAGATCGTACCCTTCACACACTTCCTTCCRAGTACCCACCCTCTGGCATTTACTTTTTCTGCAAAACACATTATTTTATCAAAGAATAAAGTTGCAGTACTAGAGATGAATACTCAGAGAAAGTTGCAGCTTAGTTGCACACCAGTAATCGACTGCACAGATTATTTAGCTGTTTTTTTATCACATAGCTATTTTCTGTCGTATCCTGCGTGTATTAGGCACAGTATACTCTGGCTGAATGCCTGTATTTCAGCATGATGAAAATRGGAAAGACAAGTGATTCATTTCTCAAAATTAGCCATATCCCCAGGTTTCAGACAACTGGCCACAATAAGATGCCTTGCACAGCACTTCAACCATGTTATACGTGAGACTGATTGAAAGCTCGAAATGAGCCTTACAGAAAATGACATAAAACTATTTACCCGCATTCAGCAGCGGCAGCAGGACTTCATGCTGATGTACAGTCAACATATCTCCTCAGCCTTATGTTTAATTCAGCGCAGAGCTTGCAGTGGAATAACATCAAGTCAAGCTTTTATTAAAATTTCCTCACTTGAAGTCTCAAAGCAACCAGTGTCATTAGGTGGTGAATCAGGAACCAGGAGAACATTTCAAGATTAGCACTGGATTCAGCTAACCAGCTCCTTTCCTTTATTCAGCAGCTCCCTCTGGTCGCCCGTTGCCGCGTGGGTGCGTCTGGGGAAGGGTCTCCCTTCCTGGCACCCCCMGCCTGCGTCCGGACAAGCCACCGCTGCTGAGCAGGTAGGATGGGCTCCTGATTCTTACCGAGTGAGCAGCATTGCCCGAGACCTCCCAGGGCTCCCCCTTAGCGTCCCACAGGTTGAAGGTAATAACAGTCTCTCCGTCCAGTTTTATCTAAATACCCGACGCGCTTGGCACCGCTCGGGCATGGCAAGAGGCTTCTGCCGTTCCAGAACAGAAGTGACCTGTACGGCACCGTAGGCTGGAARTAGATGGGTTTGCTCGTACATTTCAACCAGTATCTCTGGTGGCTTTCCCTAATTTTTGTGACTGAATGTGGTCTGCTTTTCTAGTGTGAAGCAGAAAGAGCTATAGAGCCAGTGATGTGGATTGTGGRGAACAACCCACCCCAAGAACCGCGTAGTCATTAGTTACTGGAGAATTATTAATCATGACCTTCATTCCAGAACTGTGAGTTGCAAGGTCTGGTGTTAGATGGAAACAATCAGGAGGAAGCGTAGCTGGTTTTTTTATAAAATAAAAACTTTAGGGGGAGAAAAAAAAAAGAGGGGAGAATTTAAAGTGCTGATGTAAATATTTGCAATGAGAACCTGAATAATCTGAGCTGGGAAGGGCTATTTTAAGTCTTCCAGAAAACAGGTCTACTGAGAAGCCATGAGGTGCCTGAGATGGGTGAACCAGTGCCCCAGGTGGTCACCGCCCTTGGCCCAAAGCCGAGGACAATCAGGCGGGGGCTGGAAGCCTTTCATCCCCCTTCGACCTCCCCTCTGCTCGGGGGGTGGGAACCACTCTTATCCAAACTGATCAACGCCCAGACATCGCTGTCCGGGGAGGGACTCACGTTCTGCCCATGCTGAGGTTCCAGACGTCCTGCTTTGCTGGGGAGAGGCAGCATCTCCAGTAGCAACTGAGGGGACTCGGGATGGCAAAGAGAAAAGGAGTTTCATTGTTAAGGACAGCTAATAATATACTTTATTAAATGACTGCCCTGTGGAGGCCCTGTGGAAGTGCTGGATATACTAGGCACAGATGTATGAACCCCGGGGGCTGCTCGAGAGTCACTGGGGGCTGGTGCAGCCCCAGCAGAAACAGTCCCCATTAGCCCCACTCCGGGGTGCAGCGGGCAGCCCTCCTGGCAGGGAGGGGAGTGCCGGCAGAGCCCCACTACCGATAGGAAGGGGAGCGCAGAGTTATTTACTGACAACATATTWAATTAAAACATACTTTTTGCCTAATTCCTTGCATACCTGTCTCTGACACATCAGTGTAAATAGCAARGAAAAAGCCAGATTGATTGTCAGGTTGGTTTTCCTCATGTGGTGACTCATAACMGTGCTGCGCCTCCAGCATCAGCTGTGCTGGTTGCTAAATAATACTGAGGAACAGGCAGTCAAAGCTCTCCTGAACTTCACAGCACTGAGCTAGGATATGCCATGAGTGCTGCCAGGGCCTTTGGCACCTCAAAGACAAAAAAGATTTCTAAACACAGTGCATTTCCAGCTTTCCTGTGACTTATGCAAAAGGCAGCAGAGTGCCTGTGTGAAAAATGGTACTTACATTTCTTCTCATGCCTTAATTGGTAGGAACCTTCTTGCATGACATCCATGGGGCTGCATGGCAGCTTGGAGGGCCAAAAGGTGAGTGAGTGCCAACATTTCTGTCATCCCAAGAGAGGTGTTGGGCAGGAGGAGCCCTCCTCCTTTTGTCCCCCACGTTTAAGGGACACAGAGGCACCTCCTTCATGTAGGAGTCACTTCAGAGATGACCCATGCGTAAGAAGCTCCACCAAGAAGAAATGGCAATGGTGGGAGCTGAGTTCCCACTGCTGCCGGAGTCATGTCTGTTTGTTTTTCTGCTTAAGTGGATTAGATGGAGACCAAGGAGCAGTAATAGCATGAAAAGGATTAGTGTGCTCGTTCTGATAGTCATTAATTCTTACGTCATGACAAAACCCACAGAACCTCTGCCTCTGAGCAAATTTTTTATCTATTGCGTATAGCCCTCAGATACATCTTACATTCTTCACAAGAAGCTGTTTTCTGGTCATCCCAAGTTTTAGCACTTGACTTCTCCTGAGCACTTARGGATGGGTGGCTCACCCGCCGATGCGGTGTGGCGATGCCACGGCGGCGGGGCTCACRCAGGGGCTCCTGCTCTGCTCCCCGCCGGGACTCGGCGTGGTGGGACATAGAACATCTGGGCTGCAGRACAGAAGCGATGAAAAGGACACTGGTGCGGATGGGAAACTGTGGCTGGATGAAGAGCAGGTCTCATACCGTTCGTCCCTCTGGTAGGTGTTTTCCATAGTGTTTCATGAAATGGCACAGAGAGGAAGCTCACCCAAATATTCTGCGTTCAGTCAGTGCATCTCATTATCAGCCAGCGGTTTGGCTTCCAGAGTTTCCCACCCTGTTCTTTGCTGTGCTCACGCTGGAGGAGATCTGCGTGTGCACCGAGGCCAAACGTTGCAAAACCTTCAATTTTTTATGAAGTTCATCTTTTCTTCTGTGAGTCCTAATACGTGCTGCCCTGTGCCAGCCGCTGGCTCCAGCTGGGCTGGCTGCGCRGGGACCCTGCAAACACACAGTTTCAGCCAGCACTGGCACCGCTACCCAGACTCGTCAGCCTATCCGCAACAATATTTAAAAAATAACTAGGCAGGTAATTAAGATAAAAGTGTAAAAAAAAAAAACAACAAAAAAAACCCCGAAAAACAACCTTTTCTGGAAGGTATGACTTGTTTGAACAGAATTTCTTATGTGGGAACATGAAAACTGACAAATGGGAATAATTTCATGCAACGTGTAATTAAACTGTACAACTTATTATCACTGGGAGTTGCTACAGCAAATAATTTATACAAATTCTGAAGGAAGGGAAAATACACACAGATAACAACAATACCCGGTTATCTGACTTAGTGGTGAAAAGAACAGAATTTGTAAGTCTCACTCACAGCGCTGAGCAGCTGGGACGCTTCTGGTTTGCTTTCACTGAAACAAAACACGGCTTGCTTTTGGTTTTGTTTTCTTACATTYGTATTTTGAATGGAAATTTGATACACTCTAATTTAAAATGTAGTTTCAGAATAATTTTTTTGTTGTTATTTTTGAGTAGTTGGCATGGAACATTTCTGCTACAAGATTTCCCTCCTTTCTGCTATAAGATCTCCCTCTCTTTCCCCTGGGAAGGGTCGGGAGATGTAACAAGATTCTTCAATATATTTTGAGCAATCTGAAGGTCACTTTGGACCGAATGAAGCTATTTTCAGAACAATTTTAACTCATCTCTTTGCCTTAAGTTTGTGCTTTAGTTATGAATGTCTAGTTACTAATGATAAGTACTTAGTTTAGTTAATAATTACTAAGTAATTATTAATTAAGAGTACGTAGATTTGTATTTATTTACTTGTTATATATTTCTGTTAAGTAACTAATTGTTTAATTTGTTTACTGACTTAGTTTATTTCCAGTTACTTGTTAAGGTTTCATTACTAATGTCCAATTATCAAAGTCTCAGGCCATGAGGGGGGATGACGGCGTTTGGGGACTGGGATGCCGGCAGCAGCGTTCCGGGGCGGACGGGGTGAGCCTGGAGCAAGGTTCACACTTCTAATTAAAGGACTGACACTAAGCATTCCCAAAAAAAGCAACTGTACAGCATCTGCTAATGTAACAGCTAAATGGCATTTGGAGTTAAACAGCGATTCACACTTYCTGAAAGGTTTGTAGCTTCAAGTATATTAATTATGACAAACTGATTACTTCCCAGCATTTTACAGCGCTTGTAGGGAAAGGTATTTTGTGGCTTAAGCACATACGTTCCTCTCACTTCCCTAGAGCTCTTTCCATTAGCATATTTGGCATTTTCACTTATTTATCGCTTCCAGCAGAGTTAGGAAATGGTCTTTACTTCTATTTCTTCATTCTTTTCAAAAGTGTTATTTTGTATGAAAAAAATAGTCACCTACTGAATAACAGCAGCCCTCTCTGATGATGAGCTTTGCAGCCTTCTTTCCAGTTTTCACCATTTTACACTCTTAAAATTCAAAGAGGGTTTTCTGGCCTGCCAGTTCAGGAGACCCCATACACAGCGCAGACAGCAAAGGTGATGGTTTCTTTTTTTTTTACATTTAGACTGAAAAATTGAAATGGAAAACTGATGGGAAAAGAAGGAGTTTGAGTACATTTGGTTTGCATCCTGTCCATTTAATAATGAAATTATCTAATTAAACCACATTAAGAAAAGAGTCAATATGGAACAAGAATAATTAAATTAGCAATTACAAAATGACACAATAGATGGACCACTTCTGCATTTCTTTCTCAGGGTACTTTGAGTGACGGGTCAGGCACAGCCCCTGCCTGTGGGCAGTGGTGTGATCCGAGCTGATGAGACCGACGGCCCCCGCCGGCTCTGCCCGGGGAGGGCTGCTCCTGCGCACACGGAGCCCTTCGAGGGCTCCTCGTACCCCCCTCCTCGTACCCTCGTGGGCTCAGGTACCCACGAGCCATCAGCTGGTACAGGTGGCAAATGAACACCGCCGTTATTTCAGTTCTGATGGCGAGTAGCTGTTGGAACTGCTCGCCAGCGATTTGCAATCTTTGTAATTGCGCTTTTCCCATCTCGCTTACAGACTTTCTGACGGCCCTTTCTCACCACTCTGTGCTTTTCCCGGCAGTCTGAGCCCAGACCAGGGATCCCCCAGCAGGGGAAGCTTGAGCCCCTTCAAAGGGGGCTTGCAGGGAGCAGCTCGGGCTCCTTCGTCCTTCCCAACTCGCTGCAGCCCAGCTCTGACCCTCCCAGGCCACGGGAGATGTCGGGGTGGCCACAGCCCCATCCCATCGATGCCTGTGCCTGTGTAAACATCCCTTTGGAAATGCTATCTGGGAAAAAAAAAAAAAAAAAGAGCTGTGTTAGAAACCCTGGCATGCTGTCTTTCCAAAATTAAACATGCTGCAGTGTGCCCGCGGCAGCTGATGTGCGATGCTGCCGCTCCGCTGGCGGCTGGCCCGGGTGCCGGGGCACGGGGGGGACGTGGTGGGGCACAGGGGGTCTCTCATGGTGCTGCGGGTCTGGCAGCTCTTCCTCTGCACTTGTGCCCCCAGCCAGCAGCTGGGGAGCCCTGGAAGTGCCGCGCTGGGCTCACGGCTGCAGGAGTGCCACCACGGGTGACCTGGCCTGTGGATGGCTCCGCTGGGGACAGAGGAAACCTGGCGGGGAGATGCTCCGTCACGGGTGGATGGGACTGTCTGTGCAGGTGGAGCAGGTAGGACCARCCGGGGCCACGTGGAAACGGCCCTGTCTTATCTGACCTATTCATACCGAGTCCTTTTGTCATTTGCAGGTAAGATACAAAAAGCGCTCCCTCAGCTCCTGCCTGGGTCAGGGACGTCCTCGTCACGGTCCCAGACACCAGCCCAGGGCACGGAGGGCTCCYGGGGCTGCCTGAGCATCTCCACTGGAGGGAGGTCCCTGCTCACCAGCCTGGGGGGGGCTTGTTCRTTTTACCAGTCCTCAGCCACCCTTCACTCCTGCTTGCAGCAGATTTTTATTTTGGGATAAAACCATWTTTCTTCTCCAAAAATTTGTAAAGTTGGAGCCAACTGACTGGRTTTAATGTTCGTGCAGCCCAGAGTATCTACACTTCGACTTTCGTAAAGCTTAAAGGACAAAAAGACCCCCCTGCCGTGACCGCTGCTGCTGCCGAAGGGGCAGGACCGTGCCRGGGCTGGTGGCTCCGTCTGCCCGAGCTCACATTTGGCTTCCAGCAGTTTCCGTGGTCTAGYCCAGATGCGATGCCATGARTCACACCACGCAAACACGAACCCCRCCACTCGGGGACACAAATCTCCGTCCCCAGCAGCTGAACTGGAAGCGGGTATTTAGACCCCTGTGYGCCATGCCCTGTTTCCACAGGCCAGTTCAGGATACCATATGGCAAAATACGGCCATAATAATCCAGGTTTCTGCTCTGTTAGGAAGCAAAATACCCTCTTGCAGCACAGCAGTGGCATTTCAATATTCCAGAGGYACGCTGGCACAAAATGCCCAGGAAAAACAGCATCAGCCTCTCCGCCCAGGGGAGGGGAGTTTCCCCTTTCCCGGACCAAGCCAAAGCGCAGCCATTGAGGAGAAGCTCTGCACCCGCTGCTCTGCTCGTTGCAGTATTTCCCTCATAATTGTGATTCTGTTCCGGCTGTCACCTTTCTCCACGCRTCCCCTTGCCGGACATCTTCCCAGACCCCCCCTTGCCAGGTGCAGCCCGGCCCCCCCCAGCTCCCCATCACGTCTTTGGCAGCCCCCGGGTGCATCCTCCAGCCTGGCACCCACCCGGCATTGGCACAACATGAATTGGTATGGAAATGCCACTGAAAGTTTAGCGGCTGATGTGGGATATTTTACCTCCTATCAATTAAAAACAAAAAAAAATGTCAAACACACGGATCTGGGGGAAAGAAGCCTGCAGTAAAACATCCGTGTGACCTTCCTARGGGACCAAAACCATTTTGGGTGAACTGTTGTGAAAACCTGCACTTTCCATGGGAGCATTATTGCAATGGGAAGTTTTCAGYCAGCTCCTTTAATTGATTGTAAGTGTCCATTGTTGCCAACTATCCACCAGATTAATCAAAGGAATAATTTTCAGACTATGACTGTTTCTGTGCTGTGTATTAATTATTTACTATTCATTATTTCTGAACTGTGACTGACCACCTAAATTGAGTGCACCATTTCTGTTCTTCAATTAGGTAATTGAAATGCTCTTTAAATCAGAGTAATTAGCAGTATGACTTTTYAACTGTATTATTATTTACCCTAAATTAATGGAAAATTCTGGGGCTTGTGAGCTATTATGCCCATTATTTGGCAGTGATCTGAATTCTGTCAGATAAAGAGTGGTATGAATTTGTGAATCATCTTGAACAAACCTGACAGCTTCTATTTGTAAAAATATTAACAATTCTGGTTTTTGATAATTCAGCCAACTCTGACATTTCAGAATATTTCAAACGCAATTTGTAACCAACAAGGCATATTAGTTACAGAAGCCACGAGTTTAGTGTCAGCATACTAATGTCGTCTCCTCAAGATGGTGGAAATAACTAATTTTCATGCCTTCTGAGTTCTGCTTTAGTCAGTACACCAGTAAGACAATAGCTGATCAAATGAACTGATATGTATGCTGTATGTGCTCTTTTGAATGTCTCCATGAATTTGTTTTGATAGTTTTTACTCCTATTTTGTGTTCACATTGTATTTTCCAACAAATGATTTAACCAGACTTAGACTATTAAGCTTCYTTACTGAAAAAGGGATCATTTAAATTCACAGTTATAAATATTCACAGTGCAAATGAGACTACATACCTTCAGCTAAAAAGGAGTGTAATGTAAGGACCGCAGTGAGTAGCTGCAAAAAATGGAGTTTTTTGTTCCTAAATGATATGCAGGTCCTGATGTGGTATATATTATAAAAAAATATTTCACTTTAAGCATATACATATTGCTGTTGGACCTCAGTGGAATGAGTCGTGTATTTAAAGTAAGCACTGAGCCAAGTCCCTGTCCCTCTGTCCCGCAAACAGTGTCTGCAAGCTGCTTCACGTTAGCGTCTTTGAATGAATTTGCTGCCTCTTGCATGCTCAGACTAAAGACTCTTATTTAATAAATTGTCTTATCTCATTTCCATTTATGGAAATTATACAGCTGCCTATAAAGTTTGTTTTCTCTGTGTTATGCAATAGCCCAACCCCTCTCTCTCACACTTGCTCTCTCGTTTTTAGCTGCATAGCATGATAAGAAAACATTGTAGAGATTGGCTATCCTATTTTACATGCAGAACATGAGGCTTTACAAGAGGAAATGTCTTGATGTATCTGCTATTTTATTTTTAATGAAAAGATTCCTCGCACTGAAAAAAAGAGGTCACTGCACATCTCTTAGAGTACAAATTATTGCATATGCACAGAGGATGGAAAAACACTAAGGATGGAGTTGGACCACTAAATTCCCTACTCAACAGCACCTTCATAACGTGCAAATAAGGCAAAACCAAGCACCATATTGTGGGGTTTGGAGCACACAAAAATTTCATCCCTGAGGCAATACCACTCCCCTGAGACTGTGTGCCAAAAAGCAGAGGAAGAGAAGTTTTCTTTTTGAAAAAGCTTTGTAGGGGAGTGAAAAAAATCACTCGTGGACAAAGGACTGAAGGCTCTGATATACCAAATATCTTCCCCAAAAGGGCCTGAGTGCAATGACTGAAAAAAAGAGGTATCTCCAGAGCAGAGAAAGAATTGTTTCTCCTCTCTTGGGAGTCCCTCAGGAGGTCATTTGCTCCTGCACTGAATTACTGCCTTTCCTTGCTGCTGCTTGGCTGAACCTCTTCCCTTCCTAAAAGAACGAAAGAACGAAAAATGGTGATTTTTTTTTCTAAATTATTTGTTCAAATTTCTTTATAACTGAAGGGAAAAAACAGCTTTATGTGCAGGGAAAATGTAATACARTTTGCAAGTATTAATTTCGAGTTTCTCCTAGCATTTTGGTTCACGGGAGCATGCACCACGGGGCGAGTGTGCTGAATGTGCTAACGAGGGTACCCAGGCACTGAGAAGAAAACGTCTGCGGAGCACAACCTTTTCYTGTTGGGGTGGATTAGTATTTTCCATGTGCCTGTTGGTGTCACTCTGCATCGAATAAAGCTCTGGGTATTCCTTTAATAGCCGCCTCCGTTACTGCCCAGTCCTCCCTGCAGAAATAACGAGGTTTTATCGCTCCCACACCGACTGCAGGAAGCAGTCTGGGGGCAGCGCTGCCGGTTGCACGGCTCCCACCTCCCCTCCTGAGCATCATGTCCCGTGGGCTTTGCTTAAGCGGAGCCGAGCGGAGGGGGGGTGCAGCCCCCCCGGGTGTGGGGTGGCAGCGGGGTCCCAAGGCTCAGCCCTGGGCTTGGGGCTGAGCCCGTGAGGCTGGCGGGGAGCAGGACCGAGAGCCACGTGAGGAGGAGGGACACCCTCCCSAGGAGCCGTGACAGGCAGTGGGCCACCTCCCATTCTGCGTGGCCAGCGGTGGGGGATGTCCCTGCGCCACCGTCCCCTGCTCTTCCCTCTCCCCCTCTGAAGACTGCGGCTGAGCGTGYGTGGGACATCCAGCACTTCGCTTCTAACTCTGTAGATGTGGTGTTTYGCATAACAGGGGTGTAAGAAGCACTGTATTAAACTAATATTTTTTTACTTAGGTTCCTGGCATGACAGATGGATGGGTAGAAAGACTTCTGGCAAGGTCCGTAAATCTCCTTCCCGAGCTATTAATCAACCCCAAATTGCACRTCTAATGCTGTTCCTAAGCAAAGGTGGAGGAGAGGAGAGACTCGCAGCCTGGGTTTGCTTCGGAGGTCACGCTCCCTTCGACCGGTCGGGAGCTCCCGCACCCTCCCGCGACTCGGCAGCGAAGCRGCGAGCCGAGCCGAGGGGGGAGGGGGGCTGCCCAGGGGAGGGGGGTCTTGCCTGGCAGTCAGCGGGACACGGGGGATGTGTCCGAGGGCCAGGTCCCAGCTCCGGGCTCGTGCTCTGCACTCCCAGCCCTACTTCTGGGGCTGTCGTGTTCCTTCATTGATCGCTGGTAGCAGATTTGATGGAGCTCACTGTCGGTGGGGGTTACTCATGTGTTAAATGAAAGGTTGTCCTTGTGTTTTTTCATGGAAATGAGAATCAGGAYGGGAGTTTCAAGGTGCAGCTTCGTTGCTGAGATGCAGCGGTCTCTTCGCTCCTGCTGGCAYGCTCAGCCCGTCCTTGGGAACGGGAATCAACAGATTTGGTTTTCTGAGCTGGTAGCACTAAAACTCAGCACTTTCTRTCTCAAGGTTGTCTGTGGCTCGTAGAGATGGAGTGACTTTCATGTTGAAGTGCCTTTTCTAGTAAATTAAGTATCTCAGAAAAAGTATAATAACCCTGTTCATGCCTGACTATGGCTGCCACATTTCTTCGAAGTTGCTACAATATTTTCATTAAATATATTTGATTTTTCCAGACAGTTTTTTGGGGAAAAAAACATACTGCAGCTTTCTATTGTAAAGATCTTTCGTTAAACCTTCTGCCTATGTTTTTATAAACATGCTGTCCTTGGGCAGGGTTTCTCGATGAAGTTTGCATCTAGCGCATCGGCATGTGATTTGAGATGATCAGTCACTTCGGTCTTGCTTTGGGTGCTCTTGTCCTTTCAAAAAGTGTCCAAAGGCACATCTGCTGTTGGCCTAATCAGACCAGACACTTTGAACTGGGCTTGCTGGGTGAGGAGCTAGGAAAGAGCAAAGCTTGTGGTGTTGCTAAACAGATGGCGTGTTCTGCACCAGCCTGAGCTCACTCAGGGCACGTGGCACCGCTCCAAAGCCTGGTCCCAGGGTGGAGGACATAACTTTAACATTAAAAAAAWAAATAAATCTTGGATGTCAAATACTTCACAAACAAGTCACAAATCAAATTTTAATTCACATGGTTCCCTTCAGTGTAAAAATTATCCTGCATACTAGCTGCTGCAACACATCAACAGAAAACACTGTTCAGCTGCAGCAATTAACACTTCAGGCACAGCAAGATTCGAAACTCAGATGTTTGAAAGCATCAAGTAACAGTATCGCGTTAAATATATCCTGTGCCATATGCATGCAGCACATGCATGTGAGGGGCATCTGAGGCAATGTACAATTTTAAAGTACTGTGCCATSCTATCAGACTCTTTTCCTTCGCCAGAATAAATCTACATTAAAAGATAAAGAACGAGGCCTTATGCCCTGTAAAAAGCAAAATCCGATTTCACTTTTTTGGGTGAAGTATTTTTCATTTTACATTTCCTATCTCACACTTAATTAAGTATTTTATGAGGCTTGCCCCTGCTGCTGTCCTTGTGCTCAGGACGTGACTGAAGAGGTACGTGTCGTCCTGACTCAGCTGCTCTTTGTCAATAGCGGTGTTAGTCTTGTCATGCTCTTCTCTGGGTCACCCATGCACTAAAAATACCCCTTCAATTGAGCCAAATTTCCTGAAGTATCTCCTGTGTATACGTTGAACATCAGATGCTACTGTACTGACATTCCCACAAAGTACTTGAATTTAAGGCAGCCTCTGTCTAGCGTCTAACTSAGTATTGGGTGCCCTGAGCAGACTGCGGAGATGCTGAGTGAAGATGGTTGGTGGTGGTGCTTTTGTGATAAGACTCTGTTCAGGTTTCAACATCAGTGCATATCCAGCCTTTTCCTTCTCCGTTGTCACTGCCAAGCCAGCCCTTTCCTCCTGGGTTYCTTTGGAATTCAGTTTTGCTATTGGTTCTGAAGAGCTGCTGCTCCCTTTCAGGTCCTACCATTAGTGGAAGCTGCCTTGTCGTAGGACTCCTCATCTGTTGGTACTTCAGCCTTTTATCTCCCGTCTCTGGGCTRCCCACACACAAATAGCTCCCAAGATCCGTGATTCCTTGTTTCTGTGCACTGGAGAGCATTTCCTTCAGGTGAAAAATGAGAAAAACCCAGGCAGGATTTTTTTAATATTTGAAATTTGTCTACTTCAATTTAACAAGTTACCAATATAGACCTATATCTCTGCCTTATAACCTGATATACGTCTGAAGAAAGTCAGTAGCTCTGTGCAGTAAAGACCACTGATTCCTGGGTAAGCAGCAAATATCTGCTGATTCCTTCTGCCAAGCCATGCCCTCTGTGATCTGCTCACGGGCTCAATGTCCGTTGGCGACGTTTCCTACCTACATTGCTCCACACAAAAAGCCAGACATGGTTCATTTTTTTCCCAGGCATTTCGTGACAGCTTTTTTTTAGATTTCTTGTGGACTTAGTATACTGGTAGCATAAGGGAAACTAAAAAAATACCTGTATTACCAGGCATTTTCACACATGCATGCATCTTCCAGCTCCACCCACCGCTGAAAAAGGCAGAGAGMGCAAGGTGCATTGTTTCAGAAGTGCTTGCGTGTAAGAAATTATACCCTGGCTAATCCCCTGGTGCCTCTGCTCTTTTCCGTCAGCCATTTTACAGAGAGATACCCCAGCACACCACCAAGGCCAGCCACTCCAGGTCATGACACAGCACAGTGTTTGAAAAGCCAGGCCTATTTTAATGCAGCTTTGTAGAAGTAATCTTAAAATGGTGACACTAAAAATTCTGAATACATCGAACAGGTATTTGCAATTGCTGTTCCTATGTTGTCAGGAAAAATTAAACCAAACCACTTTATCTTTAAGTCCCTACAACTCATCGCATACCCAAGATGTGAACGTGTTTTACTTTTGGCAAATATTTAGGCGGAAGTTTTTCTGCGGGTGCCCTTAATGAGTGGCATTGAGTAAGGCCTGGGACCCCCTCCTCATTGCAGAGAAGCACATCACCGCTCGTCGCGGAGCTGCCCCGGCATCTGTGCCGTGATGCAGACTGGAGAAGGTGGCTGCAGGGAGAGGGTCCATCGCCCTAGGACAGTAGCAAAACTCCGTAAATTTAATACCTAATTTTGTCTTGTTGGCCATATTTGTATGTGCATTTTATTTTTCATCTAAATAGCATTTAAATGAAAAATGTCACATCTGTTTTTACACATCAGTGTTTCTTTTTATTCTCACTTGGCTAGACCCTGCTTTTGCACAGAATTTAGAAGTGCAGCTTGGACCCTTCTGAGACTGAAAATAACTAGTGTACATGTCACCCTATGTCGCCTGTGTGTTGTGTTTGGGAGCTATGACTGAAAGAGATAAGCTTGTTTTAAGGACTGAGAAATATAGCTTGTATAAAGTCTGATAAAATGATTATATCATTAACTTCAGTCTAGTACCCTCATCACTGTTTTACTTAGATTGTAAAAATTTTTGAGGAAAGTCGTATCTTCAGTTTATGTGTGTAGTCATAAACTTCATGGTACCATAATCCCAAACCTGGGCTGACATATTTGGTTGATACCATGATCCAATTCATAAAATTATCTAATGCCTTGTGCTACCTTGGACCTTTCCTCTCTGACTTCTGACACCACCGAAAAATAAGGGTGGAAGGAAACCCAAGGGATGACCTGTCTCCTCTGCTGTCCTAAAACGTGCTCAGCGGTACCCACATCGTCCCTATTGATAGATACCTGCTGAAACTTGGCCTCAAATCCTTCCAGCAATGGGGACCTTAGGACCTCTGTCCCCACCACCAGAAGGGTTTTACAATATGTAACTTGCATCTGCCCTGTGGTAATGGAACACCTGATTCTTCTCTGCGATGACACCCGGCATCACAAATTCCCTTTCYCTTTGCATCAGGCTTTCACTTACTTACAAACAGTTAATACTTTCCCTTCAGTCTTTTCTTCTGGTTGAATAATTGTAATTTTTTCCATCCTTCCTCATCAAYGCTAATTTTTAGAGCTCTGATGACTCTTGTTGCTCCTCCTGGCTCTTTGCAGCTGCCTCATGTTCTGCTGGAAGCCCGATGCCTAAAACAGCAGCAGAGACCTTACCCGCAACCATGAGACCATCACTACTGCGGGGAAGGTCCTCCTCATCCGCCCCTTGAAATATAACTTCAGCCTATTATTTTGGCTGACAGTTTCTTGACTGCCAACCCCTACTACTAGAGGAAAACATTGCTAAAASCAAAGCATGTATTAGATGTTTTTCTATTCAGTAACCTAGGCGGTTATCAGTTGGACACATTTCCCAGCTTTGCACTTTTATATTTGTTCACATCAGTCTCCACTGGCATCTATTGGCTATAGCCATCATCTATAGACATAAYGCAGTTCCTTTTCCAGTCATATTTTTTTTAATTATCTTCATCTTTTTGCATTCTACTAATGATAAGAAATTGTGAGTTGAAATCATCTCTATGTACAATGTGACTTGTTTTGAAAAAACTGAAATAAGCAAGCTGAAAAAATACAATGCCCCTCTTTCTACTACGCTAAGCAAAGTCACCGTGATCTCTTAAAGAAGCCCTTTGAGCACAGACGCCGATAGTACGAGAGTATCACAAGGTTTGGAAGTAGCCTT
Organism: Oceanodroma leucorhoa; assembly: GCA_030449065.1. Classification (NCBI taxonomy): domain Eukaryota; kingdom Metazoa; phylum Chordata; class Aves; order Procellariiformes; genus Oceanodroma; species Oceanodroma leucorhoa. The sequence goes on along the minus strand of JASVER010000057.1, from coordinate 908,305 downwards.
GTGCAGAAAGTGTGTGAAATACTCACATTGCATTATGCCAAAAAGCAGGTTACTCAAAGTGTATGACAGACCGGGCCCTGGGGTTACTGACCTAGTCTGCCCTTCATTTTACCATAATGATCACCCTTCAGCTGCACCTCTGGATCCACAGAGAGTCCCAGAAACTAAATACACTTATTTTTTTCAATTCTAGTTCATGTTGTTGGATGGATATGAAATAGGATCTTGATAATAGATAATGATATTAATAATTCCTTTTGGTTGATTGAAAAGGTCATTTTCATGAAAATAGAGCACTTTAAAATGYCTGTCCCATAGGGACATTTATGCATTAGCTTTCTCCCCGGGAGGCACGTGTTTGTTGCCAGGAGTTTCTTCCTCCTCAGTCATACACTTGCTTAGGCGTATTTTTATACTTTTTATAAAACAGTAGGTTAATGTGCTCTTTCCCCACTGGGACCCAGCTAAAGCATGACTGTCTTCACCCATTTGCTATTAGTTAAAGCACACAACACCCTCTCCCAGCCAGTCAGTATAAAGAGCCAATGGTTTTTGCTCGTGCCTGYGTAGGTTTGTTGGGCATTGCCATTGCGGCATTTACAGAGCTAAGCTGAAGTAAGTTAGGTAGCAGTCACCTGGCCGTTACGCAATCTCTGTCACATCTAAAATAAGGTAAAATCAGCTCAGGACAAGACAAGACCAGACAAATCCTAACACCCGGCACTGTCAGGTCAGTACAAAGCTGAAGGCATTTTGTTAGCAATGGCAAAAATTATATTTACCGGGCTTCACTTGTTTCTGTGCAAATAAAAGGCAGCTTAACTTGCATATCCCTTACCCTGCCATTTGAAGCTGTTGCTGCTGATACATCACAGCCTAATTCTGGCAGAGAAGTCTTTGTGTGAGTGAGGAAATTCCGCTTTTGCGGACGACTCTCCCGATGGCAAACTGCGGAGCSGTGGGAGGCGATGCCTGAGGCCGCGCGGAGCGAGGTTGGTGTYGGGGCCAGGGAGCTGCCATGGCTTAGTGAGAGACAGCGACGGCCAGAGGGGTTAAACGGGAGCGGGTTTGGGAGGATTATGTGAACTTCATCTTCAAGAAAGTGGCATTCTGCAAAGATACTAAATGAGACCTAGACGTTCATTTAAAGGAGTGGATGATGAAAAGAACTGCTCARCTCCTGACATGTCAGACTCGCCTGAGCTGCATTTCTGGAAGAGGCCGCTTACTAGGTTGGGCTGTTGGCAACCRGAGTGATGGAGAAGCAGAATAAATGTGAACACATCATTTCCCTGCCCATGTGCTCACCTCTTGTTTCTATTAGCATAAAGAGAAAGACTAAAGTGTTTTCCTGAATAAAGCTGATTGTGGATTTAGACTACATAGATCATTGATATTGCAAATTAGTGACAAACTATCAAAATTAGGAAGCAAAGATATGTTAATAGCTGGCAAATAATACTGAGAAGTGGAATCGCAAAACAATATAAACAAATTATAGTCTTCAGATACAAAAAAGAAATACAACAGGATAAAAATCTTACCAGATGGTGAAGTCTAGCATCACTWACTGGAGGTATTCAAAAAAGGAAAGTTTCATGAGCATAAAGATAGTGGATAAGAATTTTAGTTGACTCTAGATGATGATTTTTATGAGAAGGCATTACGTACAAGAAGCAGAAGTTTTAGTGAAAACATAAATGTAAACTGGAGCTGATTTAATTTGTGGGAGAAAAAAAAAAAWCAGTTCAGGTTTCAGCCCAAATTGGACTAAAACCYTAAAATGTAAAAACAGTTCCTATATACTGGACTTTTCTAGGTGGACAAACCTGTTTCAGAGTGTCAAAATGARGACCATTAAATCCAGTCCTCTAGTAATGAAGGCCTTCACATTGTATAATTGCTGTCTTTAGCTGATCAGTCCCTCTCAAAAACTAGACTTTTCCCCACCACACCATGACAAGAAGTTCTCACATCTCCCTGCCATTGCCTTGAAAACCTTCTGCTTCCAGCCCAAATTTCCTCCTGGAAACACGGAGCACATCGGGGTAAACCACGGTGGAGTTGTTGTACAGTGAAAATTACCAGACGTGATTTTTAGAACAAAATAATTTGGATTCAAAGGCTTGCCATGTTTTGGCTGAACTTAGCTTCATGCAGTAATTCCCAAACACGTCTACCTGGGATATTCAATGCAGTAAGGAAAGAAAAAATTTTTAAAAGCACAGTTGTTAGGCTTCAAATTAAGTGCCTTCAGTGGACCATAACAGTGCAAAGAAAAGGTAAAGATGTAAATCGCAATATAAAGAGTATCAACAGTTTTTTCTGAGGTTCCACATCTAACAATAGAGCTACTGGCAAAAAACCAAGCATCTTCTATTTTCACTTAAGAAACAAAACAGGGAAAATATTCCTCTCCATTGTGCTCATGATCCTGTGGCCCAGGAGACACCGATGCAGGTAACAGATCAGGAAGGGGGGAAATATTTCCATGGCAAGCGCCAGGAAGGAGTAGCCACTAAAAGCTGGAAATGAAACGGCACAATAAAAAAGTTTCGGAGGAGAAAAGGAGTACCAGGATCAATTCGCTGCCCCACGCRCCACTTGCTATGGTCCGAGGGACGTTTCAAGGTGGTGATGACTCCGCACACGTGTGTGCCGGGGGTTTGGTTTGCAGGGCACCCTGCTGCTCGGTCAGCGCTTTCGGGGGTGCCCTGGGGTGACGGGCTGGCTGCGCTGCAGCAGCCTCTGCAGGCGGGGGGGGGGTGCTGGTACCACTACAGCAAGGACTGACGTGAACACCTTTGTGTTCGAGCTTYCTGTGAAGGAGGCCTTACTTAAGTTACAGAGGTTTTTTTACAAGGGATTTAATTGTATTCTACATTTTACTTCTTCCATTGGATACCACTCCTGTATAAGCTCTTTAAAGTTTGATACATAYTACATTTTGACAGCTAATATATTGGCCTTACCCAGAGAGCTGATGCTGAATGAATATTCATATTGTGTATTCAAGCTCAGGAGCCAACAAATACCAAAGTTAATGTCTCACGAGCTCCTCAGCTGTGCCTGGTCGTATATACATCTGATGGTGATGCCATCCTCTGTAAACTGCCACACGGGCCTGAAAAACTCTCTACAGAGTCACGTGCACAGGCAGAGCAGCAGCACGGCACCGTGTGCCACGCTTTGCGTAGCTMGGTGTGCAACCAGCTGTCCTTATTACCTACAGATTTATAGTATAGAGTCTGTCATGGAGAAATGACAGAGTAGAGAGGATTTTCATTTGTACCCAGCACTGGCCTGATTCTCCCACAAAAGTCAGCTTAAAACCTGCTTTATTCTGATGGAAGCACAGTTAGGGCAGTAATGCCTCTCTGGCCAACTTGTTAAGTCTAAAACAGATGCAAAAGAAGGAAAAAAGCCCCGTGCAATGGAAGTGCTGTGTTRCGAGCCACAGCATCGTCCTACTTCAGTCAGGAGTGCTGAACATCATGAGCCCTTCCRCCATACGTAGCGTCAGGATAATGGGCCTTGTTAAAAGCACGGCTCCTTTCTGGAGGACAAAGGAGCTAGTGCCATGTCAAGGTCCATCTGCATTGCAGAACTCTCCTCTAAAGGGAGTCATTTTCATGAGCTCCCAACTCGGTGTATTCTGCTCAAAGTCAGGGAAATACTATAGTTATACTCAGAATGTCTTTGTAGCACACAGAGAAGAGCTGCGATGAGACAGGACTGTAGAGAAGAGAGAAAAAAAATGACCTACAAAAGGAACTGTAAAATGATTTCTACAATTTACAACCTGCAGAAGCAATAAAGGACCCTGTTCTGCTACCGCTTATGTAATATATGTCCTGTGTACTCTTATAAACCATGTGGCTGCAGCACTTTGCGTAGCCTTTTTTTATAATTAAGATGGAAATGGGTTTTGCTGTTCCAGCATCAGCGAGCTTCCCCGGGAGCGCAGGAGGCGGCGGGAGGGCAGGACGTGGCGGGGGGGCTGGGGGCTGGGAGCCAGCTCGGCGAGACAACTCGCAGCTCACGACACCTCCCAAAAGCAAAGGGGGAAGCGTGGACCGGACYGTGCCCGCACCAACCTTGATCCACCTAATCCATGTCCATGTGCTCACACCTCCTGTGGCCCCTTTGGAGCCACGCTGGCTTTCACAAGGAATGCCAATGGCGTGGCAGGAGRCCCTTAATTCACTGTGGATGAATGTTTTCCTCCATGACTGGTCACGGCTCCTGTACAACGATGTCTCCTTCCCCAGGAAGCCGTAGACTCACCCTGTCTATGGCTCTGAGGTGGCTCTCCATCCCCTCCCCGCTCCTGTCCTCTAGCCACTGCAGCTTTAATCGACATGAGAAGGAGCTACTTTCACTGCAGCTCAGGGCGATGGTCACCTTGGCCAGTGGCAGGTATCTTTTCGGTGCTATGACCATTGGACRTGGATGGTGAGCCTTCCCGTCCATTTGGTCCCTGGAGTGGAACATGCAGCCCCRCTTGTCACTGGTGACACTGGAAGGAAGGATTTGCCATTCATGAGAAATTGATTCTTGTTTTGAAAATGTTGGATCAAATCAAACCAAGCATCATTTACATGGCAGCATAAAAATGACCGTATCAGCTCAGAACAAGGGTACATCTCCCCCTTTGTTCTCTCTTAAAGGGTAGYGAAATGCAAATGTCTAGAAAAGAGTTGTTTCCCAAAATAAGCTGTGAACCAGAAGTTCGAATACAATGTCCTGGAAATGCTGATGTATGAAGTTTCCTACGTGACACATGCTCCAGCTTACCTGAGCTGGAGACAGCAGGCCGCCTGGACYCTAAAACAGGAGAGGGATACCCTGGCTCACTGAAACTACAGGTCTTCTGAGATTGGCTAAAGAGTTTAATTTCTGTTATACCACAGGAAAAACTGTTCACAAAGGAATTTTTCCATGTATTTCTGGCCCTCTGGACTCCTGGTTCCTTGCCAGACAGCCTAAGTCCACCAGCTTAGTGCTGCTGTTCTGGAACTGTGGATCTTGAAAGCGTTATTGACCCCAATACTCTGACAAGGAGCTGCAAAAAAAAAAAAAGTCCTGCCCTTTTTTTTTTTTTTCCCCCCCGATAAAGGTGACGATTTGGTGTTTTTCTGCAGAACTCTGGACAGCTCCGGCCGTCACGTCCACCCTGCTGTCACTGTACCTGAGCTGCGAGCAGGCAGAAGCAGGAGCTCCACCCGAGCAAGCCTTGGATGCTGCCTCTGACACCGGGACAGGCAGGATGTCCTCGGCCACCAGTGCCACCCTCGCGTGCTCCAGCCTTGCCACCACGCCGTCCTAACTGGGATGTGGCCGTTGGAAGAGCTCTGCTTCTGTGAGGTTACCSTTGGGCTTTCTTTTGCCACCTTTCCTCACATTTCCAGGATCTGGGGAAAAGAATATGCGTTTTTTCAAATTTTCCAGGCACACTTTGGCTGAGGTGAAACAACTGGACATTGTGAATACAGAAGGGAAGGCATGTACTGTCTGCATTATTAATTTCCAGGGGAAAGGAAAAGGTTAATTTAAAAGAATGAAAAAAAAAATGACTCATCCTCAAGCTGAAAAAAGAAAGTGAACAGGAAGAATTTTGGCATTTATGACTCTTGTTGTCATAGAAACTGAACTTGATATTTCCATAGAGCAATCCGTAGAGGTAACAAATACTGTACTTTATAGCAGTGATGAATTAAGATCAACTTAAGATTTCTAATACGTTGTCAAGCACATCAAATACTGGTTTATTTTGTATTGCCAAGTTGTTATCAGAGTCCTTAAAAACCATTGCTGATATATTTAAATGAAACCTATCTGGTAGTTGCAGGCTATTATTAGAATTTAGAGTGGCTGGGGGAGAGACATTACAATAGCCTAGCAAAAGTTCTCAAATTTCCATCAGAAAAGAGCATGTCTCATGGGACACATCTCTTGTTTGCCACCACACAACCTCCTCTGGCACCTACAGCAATGACCTGCATAGAAAACAGTTCTGTGCAATTCYGTGGATCTTGAGGGGAGTTTCTGGGATCGAAATGAAAAGGGGACCCAGCGCCAGGGGACCGACCGGTCCCCTGGACACCACAGCTCAGGACCYGCTGGCTTCTCTAAGGCCTTATACATTAGGTCTTTTGGCAGCTGGTTTGACAAACATTGTCTGGGTTCCTCAAATTCTAGCTATCTGTGTAGGCCTATTAAAAGTATGTTGGTGCCACACCCACGATCTGAGGATTTCAGCTAGTTTAGCATATCCCAGTGCGGCCACTGTGTAGCTGGGACCATCCGAGTCATATATTAAAGGGCTGTTTTGACTGTTTTGATCACAAACCATTACCTCTCGTGTACTTRTGACTGTAGGACTTCTCTGAACATGGTTCTGCTTCAAGGTGAGCAGTTCTTTTWAAAAAAAAGAATCACATTTGGTTTTAAAAATTCCAGCAATGGATAACTTAGCACAATTCTTTGTACATTATCCCTCATTATTTTAATATACAAGCAAGCAAATTACCTTTATCCTGCAAACTCCAAACTATTCTTAACAAGGATTTATTTAGTTTCATTTCCCATCTGGATATTTTTTTCCCTTTGTTACGTAGGTTTGAGAATCCTCTGTCAAAGTTATGTTCCATTTGTTGTTAAAAGTTAGAAATTGTGATCAAGATAGCCCTCTATCTTTTCTTTAGCAAGTAAAATGTTGACTTCCTTGACAGTCTTTCATRTCAGGTCTATTTTTCTTTCTTTTGTTGTTGTTGCTGTTCTCATGATCCTCAGAACCTTCTCCCATCACATTTTTTAAAACTATCATGTCAGACTTAAGCAATGCCTTTTAGCATTGCTCGTATTAACAGAAAACAGAGGGAAGGAAAAATGCCTTACACCTACACAATATTTTGGAAATTATATAGTTAATGCTGCCTAGACTGGCCTATGCCCATGGTCGGCAGTGTCTGCTTTGTGTCTGCTGAACCAGTAATTCACCGCGTCTTCATCTTGCAGAAGGATTTCCCTGTGATGCTGACTTTGGTGCTGCTGCTTCCTTCCCTCTTGCTGCAGTGGCTCATCCCCCTCTTCAGCAACCTCTCCTGTTGTCTGCGAGTGAGGAAGCAGCAGTAGGAAGTGGAAGTAATCTTCTCTGTGCTAATGGGGTAAGTAAGTAATCTGAAAAACCAGCGTACCCTGACCTCCGGAGGGTGTGGGTATTGACAGTGCAACCACACGCCTGCYGAGCACGGTGCTTCTGCCGCTTGATTTCAATAGGGGTGGTGAAGGGCAGCAGTTAGTCCGGCTAAAAAGAGTGAGTGGAGCCTCTGTTCTTCCTGCCAACAGTTAGAACATCTGAATTATGAATGAAGATAGTTACATGCTTCCTAGGCTCTTTTATTTAGCTAATATATTAAAAGATTGGAAAGAAAATTTATATGGGATATGACGAAAGGAAAAAGACTAATACAGGGAATGTGAAATGACACAGGGGTGTTTTGTGGGCACTAATGAGGTCACATAAAAGCCTTAGGGAAGATAATGCACTGTTCTAGGCAAGATAATTCTTTGTCCCAAACTTACACTGCTGAGGATGCTTTCTCTTCCTCCCCCCCATTCCGGAATGCATACAAACAAAGTGAACAGGCTACGAGGCTGGGCCATAAGTCCAGAAAATGGTTCTCATTGCCACTGAGCATTTAGCAGTAAGGACACATACCTTTGGAAGTACCTGGTTCCTTTATTTTTAATTCTCTCTTGGTGGAGCTTTTGCAGTGCTTTTTTACAACTCGGCATTCCATATTTCCTTTTGGTAGACGAGGAGAAGAAATCTCAGTATTCTCATTTGTCCTTGATAAAGTTTAAGAAAAGTGTGAGAGACTTTTCGGAATTTTACCAGAAATCGTTGCAGTCAGATAATAGTCAGCCCCACCTTTTGTGGAAAACCTCTGAGTGCTGTGCTCCCTTCTTGCTCAGGAAGAGGTCAGTAAATCACGTCACCATCAAGAGTGAAACTAAACAGATGAGAARCTAAAGACTGCAGCGGGCGTGACAGTGCCTGTGAAATATTCCGTACATTCAGCTTTCCGGAGTCTGAAAATACCTACAGGATTTTCTTAGAGAGCTAAAGTATGTCATATGATCAGCCACCACATTAATATTCTGCTTTGATAGCTCTAACGATTGCCATGCTGCTGCTAAGAGCCCTGTCCCAATGCACAGAATTTGTTTATAATTTATGTAAACCACATAGRTTTATACTGCTGTTAATTCTGTGGCTTACTGACCTAAGCAGCTTTTGGAAGTGGTAGACCTCTGTTTCCTCCTCTGCCCTTGCATATGTCCTGCCCATTTACACACTGTCCAGTTACATATTTTCTTGGAAAATTATTTATACATTTTTCATATAACGTGAACCACAGAGCTGGAAAGAAATATGTGATGCTGAAGTGTTAATATATTTCCATGACTTGGTTTTAAGAGTGCATTTCCCAGCGAATACAGAGGCAATTGTTAATGTCATGTCTGATTTCCTTTCTGGAGACGGAAGATGGACAAAGATTTACTAGAAGTATTCTTTTCCGTGCCAAGAGAATGGATACACATTAGTAAGTTGACAGAAAAGATGAATCCTCTTGTGCCACTGCTGCTGTCCACTCTCCAATCTTCCTTTATAATTAATTAGCTGTCAGATCTGCTAAAACTCAAATAACAGATTACTGGGATTCAAGGCAAATTGGCCCTGAAATTAAGACCSAAGTTTGAGTTGGTCTTCTTCCTGACCTTGCAACTCTTGTTATTGATTTTGGGTAATTTCCACCTGTTTACRAAAAACAAGAATAACGTAGAAGTAACAAAGAAGCTTTTTAAAAGTCTTTGTGTGAGGTGTTTTATGATTTCAAAGACTTGGTACTTATGGCACGAGCTCTCTTCACTACTTAAGTAGAGTACATCARCCTAACTGAAATATTTACTGCTCATCTGTTTCTAAGCTTCAAACTGAAAATAAGGACCTAGATCAATTGCTTGTCCCTACAATAATTCATAAAGTAAAATATAATTTGAATAACTTAACTGAATTAATAAAATTACTGAATTGCATAGCTTAACTCCATTTCCAAGACCTTATTAAAACTGAAGACAACTATGGAAAAAATACCTCAGATTTAGGTGTACGGTTGCAGTAACTGGCATAATCACCTTTATTACAAGACAAAATAATTTATTAAACTTGTATTTATTTAATTAATCTCTGTCAGTCTTTTGCTGACTATCTTAAAACTTCAATTGGATTTTAAGGATCACGCAGCTCTTCTGATGTAGCACAAGCCTGACGTTCGGCCTGAGATGTACTTTTTCGGGGAGGTATATTCCATTGAAGTTGACTTGCTCCTATGACTGATGACACGTGGGGGGAAGACGGGGGCACTGGTCCCTCCGCTCATTTGTGCTGGGGACTTACCACAGTCCCGTTTGTATCCTTCGACYGCCCCAGGCTGGCTATAATGCCTCCATGCTTCTCCTTCTGTCCTGCGAACAGGCYGCTACTGGAAATGTTTCCTAGACAAGGGTGACATAAACCACAGTATTTTTTAGATAATAGGACATCCGCCAATGGAAAACAAAGTGCCCAGTGCTCACAGAGGAAGCCTGGCTGAAGCAGTGATGGATTTTCTGATACAAGTCTGAATCAATTGGCTTCAGCGTTCTCTCAATAATTTGGAAACCTAGGTGCTATACAGAAGACCTCTGATGTAACACACACAAAATTCGTTATACTTCATGGGCATTGCKTTTCTGGAATTGCAAAAGAACATGATGTGGGCAAAATACCCAAAATACAATACTTCATCTGTTGGTGTGGCTTATAAAGGATAACAGGAGAACCTTGTGCAGCTCCAGGCAAAGCTGAAYTTTCAGAGCCTATAGATTAATTAGGATGCATGAATATGTCAGAAACACTGTTGGCACATCCTAATGGATTATCCCTCATTCATAAAAGCCTTCCATCAGACACATTTATACTGGAACCACCTTTCTCAGGAGTTACTGCTAYGGTAACACTACACACAGTGGTTTGCATTCTATTTTGTGAAGAGCTGAATCCGCCTTGTAAAACCTACTGTCTCCTACAAGTGCATTCTGCGTGCATTAAAGCAGAGAGCCAAGAGGAGCACTGGATTAGCGTTCTCCTACCTGTGATCCCAGGATGACTTCGATTATCCCCCGCTCAGGTGCCTGAGCCTGTCTCTGCAGGCGCAGCCGCCCCGGGGGGGGCACGACGCTGCGCTGTGCAAGGGCTGAGCGGAGCTGCCCCTTCCCCGGGGCTGGCGGGGGGGCACCCGCACGGCCCCCCCGGCCTGGGGGCACCCGCACGAGCAGCACGACGGGGCAGTGACAGGGTGGGCTGGAGACGAAGGGAGGGGGTGATAACCGGAGCATCACCGCCACCACGAGCAAGGGGTGATGGCTGGAAGAGGTTTGCTGCTTGTGCTGCACGGCTTGCACGGCTGCTTCTCGCTTCCGCCGTTAGCTGGGCTAATAAAAGATGCTGCACCCTGTCCAAACCCTCGAATCCATTAACAGAAGATAATGAGAGATCATTTTCTGACCAGCCCAAAGCGKTCAGTGTTTTAAAGAGGTGTATGCTAACTGACGTGACGGAAACTAACTGTGGCACTGTAGGACAGGAGAAGATGCCATTTCATGAATAAATGAAATAGATGAGCGATGCTTCCTTAAAAATAAAAATAGAATCTGATATGTGAAGTTTGAGGCATGAATCTCGCAGGCCCAGGAGATGTGTCCTGGCGAAGCGAACAGATTGTGATTTTGATCAGGATCATTTGCACGGGCATCCCTGGAAGTCAGAGAATTAATTCACATGGGAGAAAAAAAAAAAAAAAAAGGACCCTGAATTAACTGAGTAGGAAATAACTAGAGGTAATAAGTGTATCTTTAGCATCTGTATGGAGGGATATTTCAATTGCATATTATATTTGCCTTAGGAGACATCCCTGAAGAATTTTACAAATTACAATGGTTTGTTTCAATTATTTTTGTTATTTAAAGAAGATATAAATAAAGAAATAAGGTTATTATTTCCTCTATTTTTTTTTCCTTGACTCACGTTTGGAAATTTTACCAGCAGTTACAAATACAGGTCTTTTCTTGGAGAGGGGTCAGACTCCTTCAGCTCCTATATGAGTCATGAGCCCAATTTCAGTGTTCCATGGAGAGGAACTAAYAGACGGGCAGCTCACTGCCTCGGGGGGCTGGGGGGGACCAGCATGGCTTGGAGGCACCCACGTGCCCCAGGGCTGGACCAGCTTGATCCCACCTGTCCCTGAYGGATGCTCGTCTCCCCTGGCCTTTCCCCATAAGGAAGGCATTCACCATGTCCCTTGGGAGCCTGCTCCTGCGTTCAGCTGTCCCGGCCACTGGTAAGAGGTTGCGACCAGCTCACTCGGATCTCCTTGCTGCATCTGAACCCAYGGACTGGGAGGACAGAGCTGCCTCTCCGTTTCCATAGCACAGTGCACGCTGCCATCATCCCTCCTGCCACCATCTCTTTCCCGGCCACAACAGCCGCACACCTTCCATTCTTCCACCGCAGCTCACGTTTCTGGGATCCCTGATTTGCCTTATCCCCTCCTCTGGTACCCTAATTGGCTTAGAAATACACAGGTGCAGGTAAGGCAAGYAAATATCACAAACCAAAGAAATACTTTAAACTGAGAATGTCAGGAAATGTATTCAAGGAATTGATCCGAGTCAAAGACAAACCGTCATACGAACACTGAATCTGCAATAAATCTCACTGCTCCTTTGTGCGTGCCAGGAATAACCTCTTACCCTTCCTGAGAACAGTGCAACCTGACCTGCCTGGTGCTTGCATGGGGAATCACTTGGGCTTCCATCCAAAAACTCTTTCTTTGGGGAAAATGCAGTTTGGGCAGAATGTAGGTTCCTTCACGTTCAAGCCAGGACTCAGCAAAAGGTCCATTAAAAGCAGTCTCAAAATTCCTTCTGATATTCCAGAGAAACTCCTGTAGGTGAATGAACTGTTGCCTCCCCCAGGCCAACGCTTCTGGTGCTAAGCCTGGCACATGGAGGCACAGCTCACACCCCACCCAGTCTGGAGCTCACAGCTTCATCCCTCCACCTAAATCTCTGGGTGAGCTGATTCGGAAGGTGGCTCCAAGCTCACCTGGAGCAAATGGTGAGCAGAGCTCAGCCCAGAGCAGGGTGGACACCAGCATCAACCCACAGCAAAGGAGGCACCGCTTCAAACTCCACTTCACTGAACTGTGGAACATCAAACAYTGCTGATGCTAAAAGCAGCATTTGCCTCAAAAACTGACTCCATCCTCATGGAAGAAGAACCTATTGGAGGTTCCTTAACACATAAACACATCTTTGGCCTCAGATACCTTCACGGCACAGGTTGCTGGAGGTTGGGGTAATGCCCATTTGCTGTGCGCCCTTCCTGGGGTGTCCCAGGCTGGCTGTCTCAGGCGGGGCTGCAGGGACTGCTCCGACCGCSTGTGATCACTCTCCTGTTCACACCAGGACTCTTTCATCCAAAAACCCAGGAAAGGCAGCAATCATCTTGGTGGCATTTTTTTGCACAGCAGAGGAACCTTTCAACAAGCGTCCAGTGCTTTCTCCCAGTAAAAGGACCCATCATAACTATTTACCGGGAAAAGCCTCGTTCAGCTCCCAGTTCAGTGCAATCCAGCTCTGGGCACCTCACTGCGCCTCTAATCCCCCCCTTAACCCTTTTTTTTTTTTTTCTCCATTACCATCAAGAGCAAAGTAGTATTTCATTAGTATTATTATTAGAGGCAATTACATCTAACTCCTTAGAAGTGCTTCATTGCTTGTCTCTCCAGCCCATGCTGATGACGAGAAGATATGAAGCTCTCAAAATATTCTTTGTTTTCAGTCTTTAAATACATCATTGCCTTAACTCCTAAGACCMTTTGGTGTGGTGATCTTGGTCTTCAAAACTAGAAATTAAAAATTCCTTGACATCACCAGTTACTTAACTACATCTTCTCCATCGCTTTTCAATAGTTTATACCAGAAAGACTTATTATGCACAAAGCCATGCTGTACCGTGCTGTGATGTACACAGCACAGATATCAGAAAGATAATATAGGAAGATTTATATAAAAAAGTAGAATACTGKCAAGTATACATCTCAGAACAGTCTTGTTTGTTTTGAGCATGTAGAGAACAATCAAAGTTTACTACAAATAATAAGAACTGGAACATGACTGAGATGAGAAACAAATACGAAGACTGTGTTTGTTTACAACACATTTRAGAAAATCCCTACATTTCCAGCCGTTCCAGCTGTATGACAGAGTTCATGACTCCTTTACTGGTATAAGTGTTTGTGAGGTCATGCTGGAACTGGATCACTGAGATAACCCAACATGAAAAAATAATAATTTTTTTCTGTTCAGTTCAGGTCTTTTTATAGGTCTACAAATCTCTGCACTGGCAATATGTCAGTGACACATAAATGGAGGCAGGAATGGGCACTAAGAGATGAAGTAGGGAGAAGAAAGAGGACTGTAAATAAGCTCTGCCACTGAAGAAAATGTTTGTAAAAACAGTCTCTGAAAGAGGTAACTGGTCTTTTCCAACAACCAATTTTGTATATATATTATTTTYAAAATTAAAGATGTCATTGCTTAACCAAAGCATTCACTTCTTGCACGCTCATACTGAAGGTTTCTTTTCAGGAAGACAGAGTAAATCCCACACTGCATCATCATTCCTGCCTTTGCTAGGATGTACATCCCTCTTTGCCTTCTAAACAATGCATGCTTACGTTCAGGAAAGGTAAGACCTTTCTGAAAAGCCTAAGTTTTTCTGAGATCTGTTTTCTGGAGATTAAGTTTATATCTGTAATARACTAGTATAATGTTCAAAGTTTGTRTTCTCTGGGAACATTTTGGTTTTATGACATTTGAATGACCATGGCCTAACTGTACTCTTTACTATAGGTAATACATTTACAACTTGCAATTTAGTATTTTATTAAAGGTATCAGGTTCCCAATTCTCAGTAACTGCTGCTAACATTTCCCCCCCCCCCTTTAAAGTATATCATAAAAGAAAATAGAATTGAAATTATAACAATACAGAAGTTATAAAAACCTCTACAAATATATTCTGTATTTCTATGGCTATTACCTCATTTTACACTTCAGACTTATCTTTGGGTGACAGGAAGCTGAAATCCTGAAATGGTTTAATTAGGCTCAAAATCTTATTTAATAAAGTTCTGCTGAAGAAATATAAGCAAATGTTATTAATTTCCACAAGAGTCGGACATATGAAGTCAATGGTGAATTTTACTTTGCAAATTAGAACTGYAAGAACGTAACTGACAAATGGAAGAATAACTGTGATTGTTTTTTGCATCATTTCTGAGGTTGCCCCAAAGATTCCCTCCACCCCCAAAAAGTACTTTTGCAAAGAAGTCTATATGTTCACCCATTCCAGACTGAGTATAATGAACGACAGCCACTGCCTGGACAACTTGCATATTGACACCACCCAGACACACTCCGGTAAAACAGACCTGACTAATGCAGGGCACAGCAAGCTCTAATTTGGAGTCCACAGAAGCAYGTGGAATGGCAGCAATGCAAACCACTGAAAATTTCAGCGTTAAAAAAAAAAAATCCACCAAAAAACCCAAATACTTCACTGGCTTTTGAAGTGGCTTTTGAAGAGACTGCCAGCCCCAGAGTTTGTGCACAGCATGGAAAAGAGGACAATGATGTAGTTTAAAGGAATTCTTCACATGAGCGATACACAGCACTGGAGCAGAAGGTGACGGGGCTGCCAGCCTGAAAGCAGATGGGATATTCACTCCTCCCAGGATGGGCAAAGTTGTACATAGTAGTGTGGTGCCAAAGAAGAACCAAAGACAATGGTAGGTAAACAGGTGAAACATTTCTGTCATTGTGGTAATATAACCGATTCAAGAGAACACACTGAAAATTATTTTGCAACTTACAAATAGAAAGATGTGGTTTCAATTATTTTTCCTGAGATGTACCTACCCCCTTACACTGACCTCTGCTAGAGCTCATTTGCCATCTTTTTCCCTCACATTGGGTTTGGGGAGGTCCTTCTGGGGTTCCTTGCCATTGGTGCAGCATCCAAGTATCCAAAAGAGCTTAGTATTGTCTGCAAAGTCGGCAAAAACTAGATGAAGTAGGCTCAAAATACAAGAACAAAATGAAGATCCCAGGAACAGAAGCCCATCGGTCAGCATAGCAAAGGTAAAGAAAGTTCACATGCCATTAGAGTCAACAACATGCCTGCAACGCAACAGGTTATGAAGAAGGTGC
This sequence comes from Oceanodroma leucorhoa, assembly GCA_030449065.1. NCBI lineage: Eukaryota > Metazoa > Chordata > Aves > Procellariiformes > Oceanodroma > Oceanodroma leucorhoa. The sequence goes on along the minus strand of JASVER010000057.1, from coordinate 892,922 downwards.
AAAATCTATGGGGACTGATGAATTATACAGAAACATTTGTCCCTTGTCTGCCAGTCTCCTAGAAACCATTTCTAGGCAGCAACAGTACAAAACAGTCTTTGGGCACATCCAGCAGAGATTTATGAAGACAAATTGTAACTGGCCAATATGATTGCYTCCTACGGTGAAGAGATTCCGTGGATGAGAGGAGAGCAGCGGATTGCCACTACCTGTGAGGCTAGCAGGGCTTTCGGCACAATCTCATAGGCTTATAAGCCAAGCTGGTGAGGTATGGGCTGGAGGAGTGTCTGGAGATGGGTGAAACGCCAGGGTCACAGGGCAGTGCTTGRTGGTGTGAAGTCTTCAAAGTTCAACAAGGAGAAATGCAGTTTTACACCTGGGATGGAATAACCCCATGCAACAGGACAGCAGAGAAGGTGAAGGAGGGATTTAATTACTGTCTTCARTTACCTGAAGGGTAGTTATGGAGAAGACRGAGCCAGACTCTTGTCAGATGTGCACTGTGAAAGGTAAAGAGGCAGTGGACACAAGCTGYGAGAAGGGACACTTGAACTCGTTATGAGGAAAACAATGCKTTGCCATGGGAGTAGTTAAGCAAGTTACCCAGATAGGGACTGTCAAGGGTGAGGATTTGTGTGCCACAAKGGCATACACACTGAGTAAGTTGGATTAAATTCAGAATAAAGTTTTTCCTTGACTTTCAGGAAAAACCTCGCAATGATGCAGTCAATTAGATGGAAAGTTAGCCAGGACACAGCAGAAGACCAAAGCTTTCATGGATTTGAAAGAAGATTGCGCTGAATGYTCAACAGCTTTTCATGGACCTTCCCGTATTGTCTGGTGGATCTACTAATGCCTCTGTTTCTCTGCACTRTCCTCTGAAAACTCCATTATTTATTCATAATCTTTTTTATCCATGTGTATTAAGGTTATTATCCGCAATATTTGGTTAATGGACARTGATGTTCTTCTGAAGCATTCCTTCTAACTTTTTTTCACACCTAAGTAAAKGTCTTTGCTTGTTTATGTCTGTCCTCTCAAGAAATCCCTCACGCCTATCGTGCTTGAGCCAACCGTGCTCTGAACACTTTTATGGGAGCTGTGGCTTCTATTATTTTCCATCATTTCTGAAACTGGCATTCAAGGCAAGATTGAAGGTGGTGCTGAAGAAACAATAACAGTACAGAGCTGGAACTGGAGATACGGGCTTCTCTTGCAACTGTTTTTGGAATTTGATGGCCTATACCTTTTGAAGAGTATACACATTCAGAAAGCTGTAGCATGAAGGCCCTATGCATATTTTTTAATCATAAAATGAGATAGAGATACCAGTGCCCATACCAGCTTTTGCCACTGTCAATGTTGACTTGAGTGCTATCTCATCTCCTCGGAGTAGAGAGTCAGCTCTACTCAGTAAACCTCAAGCCTAGGTGTGCAAATAGCATAGGGCTTAAGTTAATAACAGTGTTCACTTTCATTTGTAGATCTCCCTTCTAAGAGGATAAGTAGCCACATTTGCTTCGTAAAGAGGGTGGAGAAAGAAGAGCACTGAGCAAGCTAAAAGARCTAAAAATAGTGGTGGGTGGCTCAGCTTTAGCTGCAATTCTTGTTAGTGATAATATGTCCTTGATTTAAAGAACGGCTCCTCTGGTTCCCAGGGAACGAGACAAATGAAAGTGATGATAGGAAGGCAAAAAATACCCTCCTGTGTATAACCATGCTCGGGATCATCAGTGGTGCTGACCTGAAGGAAAAGCCATGCACAGGAGGTGAACGGTGCCCAGAGGGGGACTGTGGAGAGCCCTGCCAGGAGAAGGATCTAGATACAGTGACGCTGAGTTATTCACATGTGATGTATATTTACATACATATACATACGTATAGATATTTATGTGCCACACAATGGGCATGAAGAACAACCCCCCTAAAGGGCAGTTCTGGCAGCCTGAGTACAGCGTAAGGTGAACAGGGAGAYCCGGGAACCGGCGCACGCCGCAGGGACGCGGCCGTGTGGTGCGGGGTGCYGCACAGGCAAATCATCCTTCCGAGAACAAGTGAATGCAAACTGGCCAGGAACAGATATAGGCTGGAAATTAAAAGAGGACTTTAAKCCTTAGAGTAGTGAGGTTATGAAATTACCTGAAATGGTTTCAGAAATCGCACAGGACTTGATTTGACAACCAGATGGTTGTTGACAGCTCCGCACTGCTGCACTCTGTACCTGCGCCCAGAAAAACCCGCAGGTATTTCCGTAAGCACCAGTGTTCCTTCTGAAAGGACATGCTAAAGTCTGCAAGGTCTGACAGCACCTCTGCCTGGTGAGAGATCCTGGGGACTGCTCCTCCGGATGGGAGCCGCATGTTCTCGCTGCAGGGGCCACGTACACCGGGTTGCGGCTGTGGGGCTCTCCATGAGTCCATTGGCCCAAGATCTGGAAGATGAGGCAAGAAAGCTTTAAAAGCAAGAATGCAAATATGGCTGTTTTTCAGAATTAAAACATTTTGGAATTTGGGTGAAATGATAATCATTTTTCTGATGACAAATTAAAAATTCCCCCCTAAAACAGATGCTTAAAAAATAAGTTTACTCAAAAGGCAAGTTTTCTCTTTAAAAGCACTTTTGTTGCATAACTCCCGGTTAAGCACACTCTGAAGTTGCTACTTCACCAAAAATCCAGTGAAAGACACTGGAGGCTTTTACTGGGGACTACTGGAGAACAGAAATATTCAGGATTTGGCTACCCCTCAGGGAATCACGGCATTACCTAGAAAGTTCCTATAATTTTTTGCAGTGTATTTTGAATACAAAGTAGTTCACTAGCTTTTTGTAGMTGATGCTTGTGGTTACAGATATATTTTCTTCCCACACTATTATTTCTCCATCACAACACAAAAGATAGAATATTTTTACTGCTGAAAGTGTAGAATATATCTCACACAAAGTCAAGTGCCAAATATGAAAAAAAGAAAATATCCCAAAAATACCTAGGCTAGAAACAAACCAGAGAAGAGGTTTGGTTTGGTTTTGTTTGGTTTGGGTTTTTTTGCAYGCATTAGATATGAATTGTGAGTGGCATTTAGTTGCAGCACTGTGTATGGGATTAGGAAATGCTGTGCAGAACATTATCAATTCCACGGGAAACAGATGGAAATAGGCTGTGAAAAAATACTGTGCAGAGCAGACAAATGGCCTACAAAGTGTGAAAAAAAACCCTCAGAAATAGCACATTTCTAAGTTCTTCGTATTGTCTGATTTATTTACTCTGCAGTTTATATATTATAATGCTAGATATGGCTATAAGAGCTGTTGATGGTTCTTGACAACACTGAAATAATTGACTGATATCAGACTTAGTGCTGAAGGAAGCAGCAGTTTGGACATACTGCATAGTTGATAGTAACCAAATTATATAGCTGCTCATTATGTTTTTTCACCTCTTTAATTTCAGTACTATRATTTTGTGCATGAAGTGTTAAGCCAGACCTAGAACTTACCTATTCATTAGTACGTCTTTTCCCCAGCAGCATGTAGTTGTGCAGCTCATCCTAGTGCTGCAGACCTTGTTCTGCTGGTGCTTACTCATCAGAAGAAGATACAGTCCCCACCCAAGGCATCAAAAATCAGATAAAACAAAACCAAGTGGCTTAGGGCAGCAGGAGAAGAGGACCAGACAGCACTAACAGAGTGACCTCAGCACAACAACAGACAAATTGTCAAAATCTCTGCAAAGACAGAAGTAAGGGGGACAGAAAGTTCTGTACACAGGTTGGTGCCAGGAGCAGTACTGGAGCAGGTGGGGTGGAAGTGACAATGCATCAACGTGCCCCTGCAAGTTTCTCTGGGGGTTGATAGAGGTCAGTACCGCTAGCCAGTGGAAGAGGTGTCTGACACTGAAGATGTGAACTGAACTACATTGCTGTTCTTAAAACACATTATTAAAATAAAAATAAAAATCCTGAGTTTTGTGTAGTGTGCCATGATCCAGTTATTGCACTTAATCATCCACAGTTGTTGAGTTCATCAAACAACCTCGGACAGGTTTGGGGAAGGAAGGACAGCGAGGCGTACCATGCACCCTGCTGTCCTGGCAGCCTTCTRACACACCAAAATGACATCGGGGGAAACAGTAAGGCTAGAGGATAAAACTGGAATTGCTTACATTAAAGCCACTTAAACAGTGGGCCAGAGATGGCTGTGGTGTTGCAGGGAGACATCTGCTCTTCCTCACCCACCTCAGCTCAGTATTTTGTCTCCCTGTTTTCAATCGCCTTTTGGAGGGGGAGCAGACCACAGAGTAACCCCTACAGTCACAGCACATGGGGCGCGGGGTCCCTGGGGCCATGGCCACCCCGCCGCGTGAATCCCTCCTTGGGCTTCATTGCAGCTTCACAGCCTTTCCTGCCTGGGCACCAAGTGCCAAGAGGCCTGACAGGAGCTGACGGCAGGTCAAAGTGACAGTCCGAAACTCTTCGTTGGGTTTTTGGTTACACTTCTTGCAAAGGGCCATGTCCTACTTGATGTCTCCAGGTCTGGCCGTAGTCTCAGAACGGTTGAGACAAGAATCCTTTGCCTTGCCCAAACATCACAGCAGTTGTAGCTCCAGGATTTAGTGRAAAAGTTGTACCTTTATTCCAAACCTCTTTCCAATGAAGGCAGAGAGAAAAAAAAGACAGTGTAATTGCTCTCACATTTTAATTTTAGAAGTGTCTTATCAAACTTGGGGAGAATAAATCAGCTTAGCCCTTCCTCATAAGTGCTCTGCACTGATTGCACCGTGGGGTCTGTCACTCCCAGCGATGCGGCTCCTGGTCCTCGACMGAGGGCATCCCACCACCACGCGTGGTCCCTGGTGCCAGCCACAAGAAGTGACCCAGCACCGGCCAGCTCCACCTTGGGGAGGAATGCCGAAAACCTGATAGAACTGGAAATGGTTTTGGCTCACACTAAGCTATCAGGATGCTGGAAACTGCTGTTTTGTTTCTCCTTGGCTTTTATTAATGCAGAGTATTTATCCATCCCTGCAGCAGCAGCAAAATTTCAAAAACCTATATATATCTTATGAGCAATATTTTTAATGCTTTTTAATACAACAAGAAAACAAGACTTCAGTCTAAAATGTCCTTCATTAAGAATCAATGTAAATGGGCAGAAAGCTTCAGTGTAGTGCAAAGAATTTTCCATTAGGATTGAAATAAACTAATAAGCTACCGTTAGCTGGATTGSTAAAATGCACCATTCTCTCAAATAAGAGCAGCAATACAGTGTCAGCAAAGAAAAAGACTGATTGCCTTCCCAGGTCATAAAAAGAAATGTACCACTACGTGCCTGATCGCACTAATGCGCTGGTCACCACTAGTGCAAGTGCACGTGGGTGAAAGGCGTGATCAGACCAGGCACAGCTTTGGCTGCACCCTGGCTACAGAAGAGCAGCTAAAGTTACCCCTTGCTCAGACAGACGACATCTCCCCTGGTGAAAAGCCACCGAGAAGGAGCAGTTGCTTTCCAGTAGCGTCCTCGTCCCAGGCACTGGTCATACTGGTAGGCTGAGGAGCACTGCCTCCAGCCAGCAGAGCATGGAAAAGCCTTCGGGTTGCTCATACTTGCTCAGAAGCCCACACCAGATTGCAAGGGTTCCAGGAACTGCGAGACCATAAAGAAAACATATGGCCAGTTTTTTATCTGTTTCACAGTCCTGCTCTTGATATAGCTCAGCACATGTGCGCAAGAGAAAAAAAAAAAGAATTTTGCATGAAAAACACTCTTTCTTTACAGGAAAATGTGTGTGAGCAGGGAAAGTACATAAAAGTATGTTCTTACAGCACTGCTATTGATAGTGCGAAGCATGATAGATCATTATGGATTGTAAATGCTGACAAAAATAAGCTCCAAATAACTCTTCAGTGCAGTAATACTGACAGTAGAGTCAATAGTATCAACCRTCTCCCAGTAATGCCCTTCCGCAGCATGCTGAGACAAATCCCTGACCAGTGTGTCTTCTCTTCCAGCCTGCCTGATGCCGCTGGCCAGGCTGGACTGCAGGGTTAGCTGGACTCCAACCTGGGTCCACATTTGGCCAAGGAAAGACACTTGTTCCTTCTCAGATGAGAAGGAAAAAAAGGCAAAGCACAGAACTGCTGTCACTGAAGCACAAGTCTAGCAATGGGATGCTGAGAGAAATATGTCCCTTCAGCCTGAAGAAGAGAAGGCAAAGGGAAACCTTAGAGAAGATGAAGACAGACTTTTTGAAGAAGCATGGTGACAGGACAAGAGGCAATAGGCACAGGCTGGAACATGGGAACCTCCCATTAGATGTACGGAAAGACCTTTTTAAAAATGAGAGTAGTCAAATGCTAACAAGACTTGAGGAAAACCAGAAAAGTTGTGGAAACCCTGTCCTTGGAGACATTCAAAACCTGACTGGGCAAGGCCCTGCGCAACCTGCTCTGAGMGTCCCTGCTTTGAGCAGCATGTTGGAGCAGAGACCTCCAGCAGTCCCTTCCCACCCACGTTATTCTGCGACTCTGATTTTGCTGYGCTCTCAGAACCAGAGAACAACTTGGGTTGGAAGATACCTCTGAAGATCTCCGATCCAMTCCCCAGCTCTGGTTATCCTCAGAGTTAGATCAGGTTGCTCAGGACCTTTTACCTTCTGAGCTGTAGGTATCTCTAAGGATGGAGATCTCACATGCTTGGCTGCCAAGGTCAGACAATGAGAGAAGTCATTAGAAATGTGGAGGTGACTTCAACTTAGGCCAGTTGAGGCTCTTTCAGTTAGTTAGCAAAGACTCTGAAACTAATGAAAATTTATGCATAACCTCTAAGTTGACCCGAGATTCACCCCCCTACCCCAGCACAATCTCTGTAGTTATATTCATAACACAAWTTAGTCATTAAAAGATTGTCTGCTCAAAATGTTAGAAGACTGACTTTAGTTTCTGAATGGCTTCAGGGTAAAGCCTTCCTCCTCTGTAGTTAAGACACCCTTCTTGTTGACACAGCACCTCTCCCCATGAGAGATGGAAATGGCTCCTCGGGGAACAGTACCTCTCTCGTGCAGGTGAAATATGTTGTTTGGTCCCCATCTGTTCCCTGTTGTTGTGGTTTAACCCAACAGGCAGCCAAACACCACACAGCCCCTCACTCACTCCCCCCTCCCAGTGGGATGGGGGAGAGAATTAGAAAAAAAAAAAGGAAAATTCATGGATTGAGATGAAGATAGTTTAATAGAAGAGAAAAGGAAGGGAAAATAATAATAATAATAATGATGATAGAATATATTAAATGAGTGATGCACAATGCAATTGCTCACCACCCGCCCACTGGTGCCCAGCCAGTCCCCGAGCAGCGATCGCTGCSACCATGCCTCCCAGTTTATAYACTGAGCATGRTGTCATACAGTATGGAATACCCCATTGGYCAGTTGGGTCAGCTGTCCTGGCTGTGCYCCCTCCCAGCRTCTTGTGCASCTGGCAGAGCACGGGAAGCTGAAAAGTCCTTGACTAGTGTAAGCACTGCTTAGCCACAACTAAAACATCRSTGTGTTATCAACATTGTTCTCATGCTAAATCCAAAACACAGCACTGTACCAGSTACTAGGAAGAAAATTAACTCTATCCCAGCYGAAACCAWGACACTTGTGCTTCCCCCTGTTCCTGCCATTGGGTGCATCTTCCTCCTGTTCCTCCACCTTCCTCTCTYGGATGATTAGTTCACCAGAAGGAAAACCTCCCTTGTCCTGAGCTAGCCAGGCTCTGCTTAACTTTTCAGTAATTACAAAAAGATGACTTGTATAATACTAAAACAATGTCATTGCTAACTACTGAGTTAACGAGAGTTTGAAGGACAGTGAAACAAACTGCTGCTGGGGTCTGCTCTAAAGCTGAAGGGATTTAATTATTTTCTCCGGTCAACAAAATTGAAATGGTTCCGAATACTGGACTCYACTATTCTAGGGCAAATCTGGGGAGTGAGCTCTCTGCTGCTCTGTCCAACATGGTTTCAAATTCCCTCCCGGAGCACTTCAGCCATCCTCACCACTGTCCCTGYGAGCATCCTTCATCGGGGTGTCCAYGCTCCTCTCGTCTCACAGCCTGCCCAGGGAGGACGGGGTGCCGGGAACGGGGGCCAGGCACATCAGGGAGCTGCGRGGGTGCACAATCCCACCTGCCCCCATAGAAAACCCCCCGCCCGTCACCTCCATGGAAGAGATCATGTCTCATGGCCCCAGCAAGCCACTAGCAGATTCGACACTTCTCCAGCATCCACACTGCCACAAATTAACACACTGAATTTGTATTCAGAGCCGCTCTCTGGAAACAAGAAGTCAGTTGTTTTACTTTGATTCYGTTGCCTCAGTAGCAATTTTGACATTAAAACTACATGATGATTAGTGTTTTCTACACAGCGTACCAGTGATGTAATGTGGTCCCTTGATGCAGCAYCGTGCAACAAGAAAAAAGCTGGAAGAAAGGAGTGGAAGCAAAACTATGAAAACACCTCAAATGGATGAGCGGGAGGGATTAATCCTTCTACTTAGAACCAAGTTGATTTCTTAGTTTTATTATTATAAACACAAAGTAGATGTGCACTCCATGAAACACTGCCTGTCAAGCAACTTTGGGAAAAAATCTAGTCCACATACACTGAAGAGGGATTTTAGTTTACAAAATAATGTTGTTTTTCTGTTAGCAGCAGTGAACAACAAAGTGAACATTTTAATGGAAAATAATTAATTAATAGAAGATTATTTATTACCAGTCTTATTAATGAGGTTAGTTAAAACAATTATTCACTCAAAACCAGCGTTCACATTTAGCACAGCATTTCATACACACAGGGACACTGTCAGGTATCTATGGGTGTTCGATAAACCTTGCAAGTCTCACAATGCTCAACTGACCGGTTGGGCTTTGAATATCTCCAAGGTTGGAGACTCCACAACATCTCTGGTCCAGTGTTTGACCACCTTCACAGTAAAAGAGTCTATTATGTTTAAATGGAATTTCCTGCATTTCAGTGTGTGCCTCTTGTCCTGTCACTGGACACCACTGGGAAGAGCCTGGCTCCATCTTCTTCACACCCTCTCAGCAGGTATTTATACACACGGGTAAGATCCCCCTGAGCCTGCTCTTCTCCAGGCTGAACAGTCCCAGCTCTCTCAGCCATATGAGAGAGGCTCCAGTCCATCACCTTTGTGGCTCTTCACTGGACTCTCTCCAGTGAGTCCATTCTCTTCTGTACTGGGGAGCCCAGCACTGGACCCAGCACCCCAGCAGTGTCTCACCAGTGCTGAGCAGAGGGGCAGGATCCCCTCCCTCGACCTGCTGGCCACGCGCTGCCTGGTGCAGCCCAGGACAGTGGTGGCCATGTTTGACATCACATCATTTTAAATGGTTTGGTCTCACTGTCTATATAGCATCCAGCACACTCTCCCAGTTCACTGCTCTTCAACATCATGATATTTCGTACGTAATCCCTCCGTACCGTTATTCTTTATAGAGAGGACTTTTATGTTTGGCATCCAGATGCTTTCTATGTGCAGGTTCCTGCCTGTAAGTTCTGGAAATTAATGTTGTGTATAATAATAGACTGTGCAATAGGCTTGTGACCTTTGCTATGAAAGTGCACTTTGATTACTTGGCTTTTCCAACTGTCCTGTGTTTACACACCACATCCCGCTAACCTTTGGGGACTGGACAAAGTGGCTGCTCAAACAAAATACAGAATACTGAAAAGGTCATGAGTGAAGAGTGGTCAAATACTACCCTCATCTGAATACATTAAATAAGCACTCTTAGTTAGAAGAGTTCATTCTCATGGAAGAGCAAAACAGTGAGGAACTGCAGATACATTCACATGGCAAAGCCTGTGTGTGAGGAATGAGAATCGGGAAATTCGCTTCTGCTCATCTCGTCTTCAGGAATGCAGTCCCATTAATACTCCATAAGATCAATGTAGGGCAATGTGCACCCATTGGCAGCCGAGAGAGGAATTAGTGTAGCAGTAAGAAAGGCCAGATCCATGTGCAGCTAGCTGTATGCGATTCCATTTCATGGGAAAGCTCTTTGCATTGAATCTTCCCCTGAAGAACAGCTATATGTAGGGCGCATCTTCTAACTACCTGAACATGAGCTGAATAGAGAGGAATTTAAGCTGTTCAGAAGTCCTCCATCAAACTGCAGCTGACAAGATGTGCTCACAAATTACACTCCCGCACTGGGAGGCTGCTCCTCAACCTACCAGAAAATACAGCCAACAGCCAGACACCCTGCGTCGCGTGGTTTACAGCTACTGAAGCTCTTACGGTCGCGGCTTTGTGGTACTACATTACTCACATGTCCCTTTTCTTTATGCCTTGTATTTTACAAAGGAGACTCAAACAACTGAATAATTCCTCTTGTAACCTGTCTCTAGGAATATTTAATGTTCTAAAATGTTTCAGTCTGTTCCAGGGCTCCCTGGACTGGGATRCTGGGCACGTCTTAGCATTGCATCACAGAGTGGTCAACCTCTATCCTTGGAGACAGTCAAAAGCCACCTGGACACGGTCCTGGGCAACTGGATCTAGGCAGCCCTGCTTGAGCAGGGGGGTTGGTGCAGATGGCCTCCARAGGTCTCTTCCCACCTCAGCAGTCCCTATTTTTCACACTCATGCAATGTCCACACAGGCAAAGTCTGGCAGCTGCCAGTATGTGCAAAGACGGCGGTGGCAAATACGGAGGGAACTGAACGTGTGGTGCACCTAAGTGCTGCATTAGTTCTTACAGCTAATCATGCCAGCCTCATGGAAGGAGGAAAGAATGACAACAAATGCACCCCATGAGAAAAAACAAAAATCTCCTGTACACAATATTCTGAAAAATTTAATGACAATACCTATTATTTACTAGGGGCAAAAAATCTCCTTAGAGAGCAAGGTGAGCTTATCAGCCTAATGTTACTGGCATTTTGCACAAGAAGAAACTTTCAGGTTCAGAGCCCTGGTTTCTCTCTCTGCAGGCTGCCACGGGAAACAGCAAGGTCATTGAAAGCGTGTAATTAATGCAATTAATCTGTGGATCTGCAATTTCTGTTTGAATAGAGCTAGTTAAAAAATGGGATTTTTTCCCTATAGCCAAGTTCTCTCCTATAGGAAAGATGTATTCTTTTTTCCTTGACAAAAAAGTCAGCCCACATTATACAAGCAGAAACGACAACAGCTCCTGCCTTCTCTTTCACCCTTCTTGCTGAAGCATTCTTCCCGTTTTAAGAGCAATTAAAAACTACAGGTTTGTTTTCTCATATTTAAAAAACATAACACACAAACAACATCCACTTTTCCCAATTCTTTTCAATTCAAAAGAATAGAAATGGGAAAGAGTGAGTGTTCCTTCACCAAATTTCCTAATTTTTTTAAAAATAAAACCAGGAGTAATGAAAAACAAAAACTCAAAAGTCACAACTTTTCCATTAAAAATATTTTGACAGATCTACTCATCACCTCCGAGTTCTTCAGAACTGGAGGTAAAGGTCAATATTCAGGCTACATTTTATTACTTCAGCCTCTGTTGGCCTTTTTCAATATATCTTGTTCTTTTTTCATCTTTCTTCCACAAAASGATGGCTTGCCATTGTATCTTTAAYGCAGTTCCTTTCAGTAACTGCCAGCCTGCCTGCACTGTTTTTCCTCCTCGCGTTTGTTCCCAAGGCTTTATAACCTCGTGCTCCCCGAGCCTGCTGAAATCAGAAGTTTTTTTGCTTTGTTTAAGCCTATCATCTCTTTTCTGGCACTCTCATTACATCCCTTCATTAGAATACTAAGCTCCAGCACTTGATAACTGTGTCTCCCCCTTGCCCGTGATACCTCCCACCCTTCAGATCTTCCCCTGTCCCTCCCCTAACTGCCGGGCATGAGGCTGCAGCTGCCTGTGCCTCCCTCCTCCTGGAGGAAAGGCATTACCCCTGGCATTTCTCAAGAATGCAATGAACTGAAGTCCTGCCATTTTCTGTCTACAGCTGCAGCTTGGTGTTACCCACAGGTTACATGAATGTTCCTATTAATTGTTSCGCAAATGAAAAAGCAGTACAGAGCCCCTGCGTGAACACATTTGTGTTCTTTCCTCTTTTCTTTATCTACAAACATTCAACAATTTCCCATACTACCACTTTCCAGACCGGCAGAACAAAGAGACAGCCACTCTCCTTTTTTTCCACATCTATACAGGGGACAGATTATAACCTTTCGCATCCAAAATGATCTCTGGCAGCTCCATCTGAAGTGCCCCCGAGGCTGACCAAGCCCCTCTCTGCCTGGGTAATGAGACCCTCTTCAGCTTCCCTGCCTGCTCCCAGGGATAGGGAGAGCTCCTCACAGTTGGTAGTGTGGGCTCCTCCTTTTCCTCTCTCCTGTGAATAAAACAATTTCCCTTTCTCAGTCTAGACTGAAATTCGTCGGAAGAGTTAGACCGTGAAAAGAGCCCAAACCCTCCACCTTTGGTGACTTTTTGATCATGATTATCTGTGCAAACAGGATCTGCAGCAAGAGTCACCACCCCGCCTTTATCTTCCTTTTGACTTTTCCACTCATCTTCCCATGATGTTTTCAGATGTCTGGTGGTAGGTAGGCAGTTCTGCCTCTCCTCATCAGGCTTATTAGTGTTATTGTTTGATAGTCTTGTGATTGCTGGTTTCCTGAAGACTGAGGCTACTTCTGCATTACAGCCCCCTTCCCAGACCAGATGTTCCAGGTGCCACAGCACAGTGCTCCCACAGCAGCGGTCCTGCTGGCGTACCTTRCTCGTACTTCTCTGGGCACGACCACCACATACCCTAAAAACCGCCGCCGTGCCCCCAGCCTGGGCTCCTGCGAGGGGGCCGCTGCCGCCCGGCGCCTGCCCGCCTTGGCCAGGCTGTGCCAGAACTGACCCCCCTCCCTCCAGCCCCCCGGGAGCATCGCCGAACAGCAGAACGCGTGCACGGCGCTTCAGTCACCACGGGGAAACCCCTCCGGGGCTTCCATCGGTCTCACACACAGACGTACCCAACGCAACAGTGTTTAGCCTATTAACTAATGATTTGCGATGGGATCCCTCCCCATCTCAAAAACGGCTACGGATTAGGGGGGCTATTCATGCGGGTTTAGAGCTTTTTTTTCAATCAGGATTTTTTGCATTCAGTATTTCAGATATGTATTTTCTCTCATTTCACACCAGTTGTMTATCTCTAAAGTTTGCTTTCTTTACAGATGTGTTTAAATGTACCTAAGTGATATATATACACATACATTACATTTATATACACATGGGTACAGGTTTGTTTTCTATACAATGGATGCACACATATATGGATATTGTGTATGTGTATATAACATGTGTTCTTGTTTAAAATGTTTGGGCACCAGAATTCTGTATAATTATTTTTTAAATGACAGCTGACACAGAAGCATAGATAAATGATCCTCTCAAACATCTCTTTTTTATCTGGGCTTAGTTCCAGGAAGGTAACCTAGGGCAAAATCCTTTTAAAGCCCCTCTCAGTGCAAAACAAGATTAACTCGCTGCATGCAGTTCCAGTACACCAACTTAAACACACTGATCATGGAATACGCAAGAAGCAAACATAAGTAGTAGAACAGGATAAAAAGGAATTAGGCTGCTGTATATTGATTTCTTCTTTAAGAGAGATTTTTAGATGTTTAAATTCTGATTTATTATTTTTTTTTTTCCCACACAGTTATTCTGACTTCTTTGTGCCAAATCGARGTAAGACACTTTTTGCCTAAGGTTTTCTGTGCTTTTAGTTTAAGAGAGACTCAAAGCATTGTAATAACTATCCAGTGTAATCTTGCTTAGGTATCACAGTCGGATGATTTCATTGTTAAATTCTAAAGAAAACACATGTAACAGCTGAAAGAAATACCCAGCTTTCCTTAATGTAAAAGCCAACAATCTTACGCTCTGTTAGGAAATCTTTCTCAGTCTGATGACAGAAAACAGTGCCCCCGCCTCGTAATGAAGCGTTATTATGCCAGAACGTGGGTTCCTTTAAGCCAGAGAAGGTACAGGATCACCCCGCAGGGAGGCTGACTGCCCTTACCCGGGGGCACCTCTCGGCACTCTCTTAGAGGGGACTCGTGTACCGCTCCCACCGTCTGCCGCGACTTCCTTGCACTGGAGATAAATCAGCTTGGCACGGTATATCTTACTGTGTTTCAGAAATGGAGGCAGCAGCTGGGAGATTTGCTTTTTCAGGTTGAACCACGTCAGCTCTTTTCTCCTTTTCTAACCTTAATAGACACTGTTGCTTCTGAAAACTGGTCTGAACATGGCATACCGCTGACGTTTGTTAATTCTGTTAAGTTATGATGGAAGTGAAGCCTGGGTGGAAGCTCCATTTCTGACAATACTAATCAGCTTACACTGTCTAGACTTGCTTGCAAATAAACTAGGTCTGCTAAAATGAACTTCAGCAGACATATTGACAGAAACAAATCAGATCACAAAGCTGTCAAGGAGCAATCACTACCCCAAAGCAGAGGAAATCCAGTAGAAGACAAGATAGGTACATTTTTCTTAAACTTCACACACTACGGAAGCCACATGAAAATCAGAAAATCAAATAACTCATGGGAGAAAATACAATGGATATGCTTACTCAAAATCCCATAGACCAGGAAACGTTAGCTACTGGTAACAAAGGTAACGAGAAATACAATATCAAGGACCTCCAGTAGTGTTGGTTCAGCATCCAATGGAGTAAGAAAGCTTCCAGCAGAARGTAACTGGTAAACAAATCAGTAACAACAAAAAAATCACTGATCAGGCAGCTAGTACAACTAATAGAACAAAGAAGTGGTCACATCTCTGACCCTTTTTAGAAAAGGAGGAATAATGGGCAAGGACTGAAAAATGGGAAAAATCTCAGAATTATTAGTGATTATATTTAATAATCRCTAATTTTTGCTTTGCACTAGTGGAGATGCAAAGTACTGGAAGACAGGAAAGGGTCAATGTTATAGAGATCTTCAGCAATAGAAAAAACCAGGAGGTAAAAATCAGTGAAATTAGTTTTACTTCACAGAAAAACTATGAAGGAAGTCAGCATGATAAACTCGAAACAGCTTGRTTTTAATGAATCACATCAAACCAGTCTACTTTTGTATCCGTAAGACAGTAACGATCTCATGATTTCTAACGAAGAGATACAGTTTCAAAAGCCTTACAACAGTCAAAATAGCTCACACAGTATTCTCCTAGGCAAATGAGAGAAGCATGTCTAAAATAAATGATTACAAATTTTAGAGTTATACAGCATACTCTATTTTATAAAACAATAGTAACATATGACAGGTGCAAGCCTGYTTGGAAATTATACTTGTAGAAAGGTTATTAACATTTATTACCAAGCAGGGGGGGTGCATCTGCACAGGTTGGCCAAACGCAGTATTTTAGCAGCCTAGATGACATCTCCTAAAGATCATGGAATCATTTAGGTAGGAAGAGACCCTTAAGATCATTGAGTCCAACCATAAAATCACCGCATCAAAATGAGATGTATTGCAAATGTACTGGAGAAGAGCCCAAGTTAGGAACWGCTTTGCCATACTAGGTAGACTGGAAATATAGGAAGCTCTCAGTGATAAAAGCTGCAAGTTTGCTATGTAGGCAGGAGCAATCTACATTTATATACGACACAGAACAGGACATGGGGTTTATCTGAAACAGACTGAATCAACAATGTGCAGCTATGAAAAATGGTCTCCAAAGAGGAACGTTACCTGTGAGATGCACAAAGTAAATCCTCCACTCTAGTCAGTGTTGGGAAGGTGTCAGCTGGCACATTGTCATCAGTTTTTGGTGCTGCACTTCAAGGAAGCGGATGATCAAACGCAGTCTGTGAATGAACACAAAAGCCTTCTAAAAAAAAAGAAAAAAAAGGAAAATCTTACCTTTGAGGAGAGACTTGGAACGACAAGCATAAAGAAGTTTCAAGGGGACGCGGTTAATGATTTTCAACTGCATAAAAGGCTGGAAAGAAACATTAAATAATCAGTTTTCTGTGTTCATCATGGATAGGGCAAGCATAACAAAGGCAAACTCAGGCAAGAAACATTTAGAGAAACTTTCTAATGCTGGGGATGAAGCAGAGCTGGAGCAGGTTGCCCAGGGAGGTCTGCAGAGCTTTCATTACTGGGGCCAAGAAGCAGCTCTGCCCCAGGAACAGTGCAGCTAAAGCTGATCCTGGCCTGGGGCGCGGGGTGTCCTACACGCCTCCTGTGTCTTTAGTATTGCATATTAAAGTGTCACATAGACTGAAATGCTTCCTGACAGTTCAGGCTTAGAGTGAAAAATGGGTTTGCTTTCTCAGTATAACTGATTACAGCGGTTAAAGCGGCCACCATGGAAGGCTCTCCTTCGCAAAGTTAATGTGTAAACTTACCGTTGTCAGTTTTCCATCAGTGAAGTACAGAAAACACTTCAAAGGCTGATACACTATTACCTWGTAGTGTAAAGCAGACATGGACAGCTTTCGAAGCTGTTCCCGGCAAGTTTGTCTTGCCCATAAACTGACCGTACCTTGTCTGCCCTGGCGAGGGCCAGCTGCTCCCAAAGGGCAGGGTGCCGGGGCCACGGGCGACCCAGGGCAGGAGTCCCTCACCAACCCAGGGCAGGAGTCCCTCACCAACCCAGGCACAACCCCACAGGGCCTGACCACAGCTGGTGAGAGGGTCCATCTGCAGCCCCAGGCATGGCAAGGAACAAAACATGTCCAGGGTCCAGCCAGGAGCAAAAGAAGATGGAGCTGGAGAGAGGACTAGAGACAAGGCTGTGACATGGATCCAAAGCCCACCCATGGGGCAGGGGCACCCACAGCACAGCTCAGGAAAGGTCTAGGTGCCCAGACCTGGGCTTAAATGGAGCTCCCAGACCAGGGGCAGAGGGTGTGGGTGGCCAGGTGAGGCTCATGGGGGCAATCAAGGTCTATTAGTGCACTCAAAGCCCTGACACAGAGGAGCAGCCCTGATTCTGGGCTTCTGGGTGCAGGGATTTTTGCAACATGTGCTTGGAGGATTTGGGTCCCCTAGACACCACTGCGATGGCACGTAGCTATACTCCTGTTCATGTCCTGGGAAATTCCAGCTGCTGTAGCTTTGATGGTGACAGCTAAAGCGAAAACAGATTTGCCGTGGTGATCTCAAGGGTTTCTAACACTCAGGTCACAGTGGTGGACTCACAACTGTCCTGTGGTGGCACAATTTCTGTGACCCTGTTTATTAAAACCCTTGATCTTTAGAGCACATTTTGTGGAATTAACAAGACCTCTGGTATCCACAGGAAAACATAACTGACAATGTCCTGAAACTTCCACAGCACCCCTTTAAACTGCTAAGCCCTTTGCTATGGCATTCACGCACTGGCTCTGTGGAGTTTGAAGCACAGAGGAAGATCAAATCTGTCTAAGCCACTGATTTATGGAGAGATAGCTACTGTGAAGYCACAGTGTTGGTCACACTATTAGACCTACCTATGCAGCAATGTACTGACACCCTGAAATCTGTAGTTTATTTAATGTTTGGCATTTWAAAAAAAATCTRTTAATAGCTCATTAGTCTCTTCTATTCAACAGATAGCAGGTTTGGATGTCTGTTGGTACGCATAAAGAAAGCCMGTGCAATGAAAAATGCTCTTTCTGATGGGCAAATAATCTTGCAGATATAGGAAGCAACTGATTCATTTCGCTGTGGTTTCTATACCAGATAACATGTGACGAACAAGTTGGCGTGTCTATTTGTGCGCATCCATAGAAGCAGCTGGAGATCCTTGCGTTGGTACTGGGAGCTACCAGACTGGGACAGGACTTTGGCGATGGGAGACTATCCGTGTTGAGACTGTGGTTAAAGACTGAATCTGGAAGCAGAAATTTATTTTCTGTCTGACCCTCTCTGCCAACACCTTTGTTTTCCTGGATTAAAAATATAAATGATGCCTCCATGGTTGTGCGTAATTTAGAGGGTGATACAGTCTGCGGTGCCAAGATTTTTATCTTAAAATACTATGAAGTAATTAGGTCATGACATGACAAGGGGAGGTGAAAACACAAATCAAGTTTTTTTTCAGTAAGAGTTTTCTCTTTGAAGAACATTAGCTCACRGTTTGTAAAGTTGAATGCAAGTAAATCTTTGTGAGACCACAAAGCACACAATGCAGCCGAGCTGCAAGGTCGAAGGAGTTTGAATTGCCCAATGCACTGAGCTGTTGGAGAAGGATCACTGAAGTCTACTGATGTGAGTTACATTATTCTCTCATGGGGAAGTCCATTTATTATCTATAACTGAAGAAAACCGATGTAGTGTGTGGCATGTGGCCATATTTTCACATTTCGTGGAATAAACAGGGTTGTTGCTGGAGAGAAGCAAAATTCTGAGTCCAGGGGTTCTTGCCGCGCCGTGTTGACAGTGCTGGGCACTGTCACAGTCACAGTCACAGTGACTGTGCCACCTCAAAGGCACATCTTGTGGATACAAGGAATACATTCTGACAGGATTTATCCCTGTATTTTTTTTTTTTAGTTATTTTCATTAAAGTGAAAATTCGTTCAATGGCATTTCCTTTCAACAGCACCTAAACTTTTTAAACTTTAAAACCTCAGATTAGGCACCKGAGTGAAGCGACTTCACTGCAAGCTCTGGATGAATTGCATCTTTGTAAATTAAGGAACTTGAATTTAAAGGTGAGATTTCTTCCTTACGAGTGGAAGCACCACTCCTGAGAGGAACCTCCATGCCTGGTCCTTTATGGGAGACAGAAAGTGCTGTCTTCATCTCAACAGAGAAGCAAAAGGACAGCCAGCCTGGTGGGTCCCATAACGCCGCTGGTGGCATTTCTGTAACGACACACTGTGGCTGGGGCAGGGGCTCTTCTGCGAGGACAGACAGTTGTGAGCCTGTCGGGGCAATTTTCAGTGATGGAGAATTTACCCTGCTGCAGATCACATAGTTCCTACTGTTAATTGTCCTCATTGTTGGAAATGTGCTGAATGGACTTGTGCCTCACTTCTGGACAGACCCTCTTCTGCTTGCAGCCTCCACACCTTGCATCGTACTGGCCATTTGAACACTCATTTGCAGAATTGCCCCCAGTCACTAATCTTCCTCTGATCACACATGCCTAGACTTAGATTTGAGTCTTCCTCCTCTGTGTTAGGTTAAAAACCTTGTAGAGTTTTCTAAAATCGTGTCCTAGTTACGGTTGTCTTTCTGAAACCTTTTCAGTTTTCTTACCTTTTCTTACTGGAGACAGGACAACACATTTTCCACAGTACCTCAGTAACACTCTCAGATAGTCCCCATAAATTGGTAAAACTAGGTTTTGGCTTTTACTTACTATATTTTTTCTCCAACATTCTTTTTTTCCCTRTGCACAGAATCACTTTGGGCACTCATAGTCTCTTGGGAGCTACTGTTTTCCAAAAGACAGGGTAGAAAACRAAGCTGTTCCCTACATGCGAGGCTCTCAGCTTCATGCCTTTCCACTCAGCTGAATTAAAAAGAATACGTTCAAACAGTTTGAATGCCACATYCTGTATAATTTTTAATTGAGGAGTGTCCTATGTAAATATTATTTTCATTAAAAAAATTAGAAATGCAATTAAACATATTCCAATAAAAATTCTGTGCCAGGCCCTGAGGTCCTTTACTTTAATTTATTAATGTAGCACTGCTCAATCACTGAATATGGTTGAACAGCACTTTGTTGAAACAATTACTGTTTAAYAACGGGAAACTTCTGGCCTTGCATGAGCTTCGACTTCATTGGGAATTGCATATGCACTCCTCCCAAGGCTGAACTTGGCCCTGAGTATATGGGACACAAAAACCAAATATGCCTTCCCCAGCATGAGGAAAGTTCTCAAAAGAAATCAAAGTCTTCTTCATTTGACTGTATCACTTTAGTGAAGGGCTTTTTATTAGCAAGATGAATTTGCCTTTTTTTCTCTTCTTCTTTTAAAACAAATACTTGGAAGAATTACTGAAACCCTTTGTTACACATTGTTTAATTTGTTCACTTTCTTAAATTGAAGTGTGTAACTGGAACAAATCAGGTGACATGTAAAGCTTTAGTTTTAGTAGAGTCCTGCCAAAATCSTATTGTTAAAATTAAGAAAGCTTTCCAGGTAGACACTACGGGAACGGACGTTATTGTCCATAGAGACAATAACACAGTCCATAAGGCAGCTTTTTTCCTTTGCCAGCCATTGTGGTAAACATTTTCTAATCAGTGAACAAGTCTGTATGGGTATCTCTACTGTCATAATAATGATCCTCGGTGGGTGATTCTGTAGAAGGTTTATTACCAAGTTCCTGCCTACATTAAAGTTGATGACAGTTATTGAGGTTTCTGTAAGCATCTCTTATGTCCTGGGATATATTCTCCTGTGCACAATTTCCATTTGGATTTTTCCTCATACCAAGCTGAGAAAGAAAATGCATGAAATAATAGCTTACATCAATTGGGTGAAGAGTTTACTCAAATCACTCAGTAGTATCTTTTATTTTTCAGGCGCTGAAAATGGCTGAATGGGAGGTTATTACATTTTTTTTATTAAATCAATGCACATTTAGAAGCACTGCTTGTCATTCAAATATTTATATGGAATTAGTAGAAAGTGCTACRGCAAAACGCGTAAATGCTGCACTGGCTCTATTTACAAAGCCAGTATTCATGCCCATTAAGAAAACTCATCATATGTCCTTATGGGCTACATATATCACCTCTGGAGAATGTACATTCCAGGACCAATAACGAGTTACATTAGATAAGAGAGTTTGAAGGCTCAGCTCGCGAGAGCGTTCCTGCGCCCGGCACGCAGAGACAACGCAGGCTGTGTGCAGCGCGTCGCCAACCCCCCAGCCCCCGTCCCAGCCCCCGTCCCAGCCCCGGGCAGCGCTGCGGGGACGCGGGCACTGGGCCTTCGGTGCCGTGACGGCATCTGCCCTCGCGGGCCAGCCGTCTGTTCAAGCACTGACGCTCAACCCAACACAAACGGCAGGTCTGAAGCGCGACGGGCCAGGGCTGGGATGGAGCCAGGTGCCAGCATCTTCTCTATCTTCCCCTGTCCGTGCAATCTTTTGACAGCGCCTGACAGCTCCTCCTTGCTGCTCGGGGCTCCTYTGGGACTGGGGCTGAGCCACTTGTGCAGGGGACCCTGGGACGTTTTCCCTTGTTTCACGGGCCACTGGACTGTTGGCCCTCGGCTGAGAGGGYGTGTTTGTTCATTCAGACAAATGCTGCGTGTTTCACAGGGGCGTTAGGAGGATGCGGGCTTGTCTGTATGTACACCGYGCTGCAACGTTAATAATTTGAGCAACAGCAACACTGAAATGAGTTAAATTCTGTTCTGATCCGGCGCCTTTGACCTGTTAAAATAACTGTTGAAAATGCTGCATCCAAATGAGGACACTGCTGCTGTTGTTGCCTCTGGCCATGGTTGGCACAAAGAAAAAGTGACACTTTATGCTCTTCAACAGAGGCTCTGTTTTCAGGGAATGGCAGTCCTGCTCTTCTACCCGAAAACTTAAAAAGGATCTGCCAGTCTGTCTACTATCCTACGTGCCCACRTAATCCGAGGGGCATTCTCCCAGGAGCACGGATAGCACGGAGCTCAGAGACTTGTTGCCCCGSTGCCTCCGGATGCTGTGGTCCGTGGTCCCAGCACTCCGCCCGGTTTGCCATCTAACCCAATAGGAAACATGAGCCATGGAAGCCGTTCTTCCTGCTCCCGCCAAACGCTTCAAAGCTGCTAGGTTTCACGGGGACATTCTGAACTAGCGMTCTGACCGGGGTGGTTTCTTAGCTCTGACGGAGAAGGAAATTTCCAAACACAAAAGCCAAGAAGAGGTGCAATGGATAGGCTTTTATGTGTTGACATTCACGCCAAATGTACTGCAGAAGATTATGGTGACAAGCAATAGCATCACCCTGGTACTGCCATTTCACTAAGGACTTCTAATGACCACAGCTGCAGTAGCTAGGGACAGGGCTGGTTCAGCCATCGGAAAGCTGAGCAGAAGATTGTTATTCCCATGTGAGGCTGGAAAAAGGAAAAGAGAAAATGTGGTTTGCATTTGAAAAACTAAATAGAAATACTTTAAAGCTGAGATGCTGGCAGAGTTGCAAATTCTTCCGCTTGATTCAAAAACCATTTGAAGCAGATTGCTAATGGAAAGGTACACAAACCTTGGAAGGGAATCTGTAACTCACGTCATGATGGAGAGAGAAAGTAAAAAGAAAAGTGAAAAAATGTCAAGACTTAAAATAAGCGAACAAAAGAAGGGAAGAACACTAACGAATAAACCCATCTCACTGCTAAATGTATGCTCTTTGTTTCTAATTGCTTAAAGCTGAACATTTTACAAAGACCTTCACAATTTCTGTAATCTTTACAGTGCCAACCTCTTCTCAGATAATTTACCGCAAGAGACACAGACAAGGTGTTGTACTGATTTCCCTCTAACTTGCTATCAATAGCTCAAGTTTTTGCAATTAACTAATTACGTAGAAAATTAACCTGCTCACCTGAAAAGAACAGAAGACTTCAGATTTGACTCATTAAGATCATTGTGTTTTCTGAAGGAAATTGTGCTGTGAAGATTAAATGAAATTCATAAGGGAAGAACCAGTTCCATTGAATAATTAACTTAATAAGTATCAAGCTCCTATCACTTGTATTCCCACTGCAAGCTAATCTTTCATAAGCCTTATGCATCTTCTCTTCAGTGCACAGCAAACATTGGCAGCAGACGTTGAAGAACGTCAGTGCTTGAGCACGGTAATGCAATAAAAATAGTWTAAAAGTACTTGAAACAATGAAGACGAGCACTTGTTTGGCTGTGAGAACATACTTTGCTCATCCCCTGGGTATTGTAATCACAAGTCAGAGAAAAATAGGRCTACAGCAAAACAAATTGCTGGCAATGACCTTTTTTGAAGGAATGAATTCAAAGGTCTATTTTAGCTTCAAATGAGCAACAGCTCTGGAGTGGCTGCACTGTGTGTCTCTCACCACTGCTTCCAGAGGAGGCGTGGAGTCGTGGGGGGTTATCACAGCTCTTACTCTACTCTGTTAGTGAACAAAGAGAAAATTCCACCACAGACCCATGTTCAGGCGTACTTCTGCTTCCTAAGTGGATGCCGTTAGTGGGGAACATGCAATGGGACAGCCGCCACCACCGCTGGAGATGCATCCTCCAGCTCAGGCTTCCTGCGGCGTCTCGGAGACCTCCCCGTGCCAGCATTCCGGCTTCCCACGGTTCCTGCTAGCAGAATGCCTTCACAAAATATAACCCAGAAACCAATGGCATGTAATTMAAATGTATTAATAGCAGCTGTCCTTTACTTCCTGAAATGACACTTGCAAAGTCCTTGAAAAGTGTCTATTAGTGGTTTTATCCCTTTCTTTATTTACCTCTGGCATTTTAGCAAGACTCCACAAGGCAGTGAGATATCTGCATTGCTCAGAAGGCGGGTACATGCTCCAGCTCTTCCCTGCCTCACGCTTGTGTGCTCTGTAGAGCACTTCCAGATGACCTGCTGAGCTACGGCTGCCACAGCCCTGAAGACACCCGTCAGTCCACAAATAATAATATTCCTGTGCTCAGTCAGGCTCAAACCAATGCAAAATTATCATAGAATCATAGAATCATTAAGGTTGGAAAAGATCTTTAAGATCATTGAGTCCAACCGTCAATCCAACACCACCATGCCCACTAAACCATGTCCCGAAGCGCCACATCCACGTTTTTTGAACACTCCAGTGATGGTGACTCCACCACCYCCCTGGGCAGCCTGTTCCAATGCTTGACAACCCTTTCGGTGAAGAAATTTTTCCTAATATCCAATCTAAACCTCCCCTGGTACAACTTGAGGCCATTTCCTCTCGTCCTATCGCTTGTTACTTGGGAGAAGAGACCGACCCCCACCTCTCTACAGCCTCCTTTCAGGTAGYTGTAGAGAGCGATAAGGTCTCCCCTCAGCCTCCTCTTCTCCAGGCTAAACACCCCCAGCTCCCTCAGCCGCTCCCCATCAGACCTGTGCTCCAGACCCTTCACCAGCCTCGTCRCCCTACAGCTCTCCAAAGAGCTCTCTGATCAAATCAAAGTAAAGAACAACTAAACGTCAGAAGCTCTTGGCCTTCTGCATGKCTCCTTCCCTGGTCACTGGGCTTTCTCTGGTGTACAGTAAATATGGTTTTTAAGCAATTCAAAAAAATGAAATGTTRAAAAAACAATGGAATAACAATAAGACAGAGACAAGTTTTAAACAGAGCTTCAGAAYTGAACAAGTGAAAGGAAGGGATGTTTCCAACTACTGAAGTTAGTTGCTGCATGCGCAGGGACATGTAATAGAGAGCATGGGTATCCACAATGCAGATTTCATTTTATTTTCTCCCATGCTATACTCATGCAATATAATATTGGGATTTGAGAATTAATTTTAAAAAAGAGTTTGACACTCCAAACCTGACAGGGCTCTAAGAAAGATTAAAATAGAAATAGTCTACTTGAGAATTTAACTGCAGTCTAGGGCACAATTAGTGAGCAAATACACCATTAATTGAAAGGATCAAGGGCATAGCAGGACTATTATAAGAGGACTGACTGTAGTGATATCACGGTTAACTGAGTGACTATTTGCCTGCACTTGAATAGAGAGCAGAACTAGTAATTAATTACTTGTATTTCCATTTTCCTCTGGAGCTATGGCATTTCCCAACTGCACTGATCACCATTTAAAATATACTATTTCTTGGATCTGGACTGTTGGAAATCATGTCTCAGCAGTAAAATTTCTGATTCATTGTTGCCTGTCCCCTTCTCTGAAACAGTTTGTCGGAGAGAAATGGGAAAAATATTCATATCTGGGATGTCTCTGAGTAAGAGCTAGGTTCGAGAAGCTTCTTTGGTACATAAGAAAAAATGTTTTACTTCCTTTTTAACAGATTTAGAGAGCTATGTTGTATCTCATTACTGCTAAATACATTTCAATGCACATCCTCCACATCTGCTGACAGTTATATGTCATGTATCCCCCACTCCAACCCCCTCTTCCACTCACTTCAATCCAATGGGAAAAAAAAAAAAAAGCTGCTTCCTTCTGGGTTAGACCAAAACAGTTCAGTATTTTCAAGGTCCTTTCAAGTAATGTTCATTTTATAAATAAGTTGTCTGTGAATATAGTAGTTTTCTTTCTTGCTTGGGGAAATTCTATGAAGAAAATTTTTAGTAACTGATCAGCTTGACACCATCTTGCTGGGGATTTTCAAGGCGGTTTTGAGGAGTTGTTCAAGCAAAGAACAGGAAGATATATTCATTTTAACCTCCGAGAACAAATGGTTTCCAAAAAGGTCACATTGCTGCAAGTCATGACATTATGAGCCTGATCTCATGAAGCTGGTATAAACTGGCCTGCAGTCACATTTGTTCCTCTCTTAAATCAAGATCGAATTTCCTCTGCAGACATAGCTTTATGGAGTAGCTGCTGGGTGAGGCTCCTGTGCCCTGTGTTATGTCCAAAGGGAGACACGATGATCACCAGCATCTCTTCCAGTAAGAAAAAGAATGAGAATTTAAATGGATGGCAGTCAACTATTTATTTCTCTCCTGGTCTGTTCTCCTTATGGCTCCTGTTGTCGCTGTCTGCCAGCTTCTAGAGCTTTATCCTCCCTGTGTCGGGCCCTGTAAACATGTAACTCCCCTGACAAGCAGCACTGGTGACTTCCACCATTTCGTCACCCATTTTAAGGGAAGCACATCCTTCCGATTTTTCTTGAGCCTTCCACCTGCTATATCGGGGACTGCATTCAAAACCCACCTCCTGCATTGTTCAGCTCAGAGCACGAGGGCAAATATCTTGTTTATGAATGCACCCAGGAGGAGGTGTGAGWTAGATGCTGATGCACACATCTCAGTCAAGAATACAGCCCCTTTGACAGAAGAGCAAACAGCAGACATCTAGACATCTAAGTAAGTTTCTGGGAAAAAACCTTCCACGTCAATAAACTTTTGGCATGTGTTCAGTTAGACGAGCTTTTGTTGTTTGCTTTCTTGAGAGTAGGCATCTTACAGGATTTTTGGATGATAGTCTAATGGTTCTCCTTTCAAGCACCGGACAGCRTGGATTACCGTATCCACACAAAGGAAAGGACATTGCTGCTGATAAACAAAAATGCTGTCCTCGATTCAGGGCAGTTCTTTGCACAGCTTTCCTGATGGTCTTAGCTTAAAGTATGTCAATGGTTTGAGATATCTGCTGGGTTTGAGCTCAGCTTGTGACATATGGACCACAGGATCTCTGGAGGTCCCTTATGGACCTTGTTGGTCTATTCATATGGTACCAGATAAGAGTCTTCAGCCGCTAGAGGAAATCAGTAACCTGTTTATTACCAGGTTTAGTATTCCATGGTAGACTGAAGCGGTACTCATTAGTCATTTCCAGACTAAGGGACCGACCCCATCCGACAGCAGACCTACTCCTAAAGGTGTAATCGCTGTTAAAAGCATCTGGGCAGATCCAACCAAAATAGTCTATAGAGGAAGTAACCACTTTCAGTCTTTTTTTTTTTTCTAATCTGTGTTTTCCCTGTAATAATAAAACAGTTAAGGTAAATAATTACAACCACTTTGTTTTCTTTATGGGTGTCTCTTAACACAAACGACTTCCTTCAACTGTGCGTTGTGTTAGTGGACCTGTAGTAACACAATGTGATTATTTCTCACTCGTGAATTCAACCTCTTCTTTCTTTTCTGCTGGTCTCCCTTGGAAAAGGTTCACTTCCAAGGGTGATTTTGCAGGCACTTTCCTGGACCCCAGTCGCAATCTGAACTCTTAATTCATAGGACATTTCCCCAGAATGGCAGAATTTATGTCTCTGTCTCTGTGTCTCAGGTTCTACTTGCATCTTCTGCAAGAAAGYATTGCTAATTTGTTTCATTTATACTCAGAGACCACAACTCATTAATTCAGTATTTCTCTCACCAGTGCTTTTATTTTTCAGAAATAAAACATCTGCTCTATTTCCTTTATGCACCCCAAGCATTCTTCTACCTCTGGCATCAAATTAAGAGTTAAGGCTGAGCCAGTTGGTGACTTGCCACTCTGACCTTTTCAGCACCACTGCCATCTTCTTTCTGTTCATCAGGCCTGTACGTTGGCTACRTGTTCACCTGTATTAACATATCATTTGTTTGCCATCAGTTTTACCTGACAATCCACACAATCCATTTTTAACTTCCATCGGTGTTTGTCACATTCGTGCTTTTTGGGTAATACCTATATATTCACCCTCAGAACAGAGAATAGTGACTGTCTTTGTAATTTTTACTAAGTAATCCTATTAAAACACCTTCATTTGGTGATCTCCTCTTAGTAAAAACCCAGAGATAAAGTCAAATAGCTTATGAGTATTGCACAGCTACCTCTATCTGTCAAATCTGAAATCTCTTCCTGAGAGTAAAACCAGAYCAGTTCACTTTGACACCTGCTTTCCATAATCTGTGCTGGTGGGACTAGAACTGGTCCTATCTCATGGCTCTCTTCAGCCYGCAACAGCTTGTTTATTAATTAAACAGGGATGACATCACATCACCTGGTGTGTGGCTGCTTGGTTCATCCTCTCTGCCTAATGAAACATCCCTGGCTATGGAATCTCCCCGGTATTCCCAAATTAAATAAAGGTCAGTACCTGAGAGACACAGCTCTCCCGAYCCAGCCCAGTCAGGGATCCTGCATGCAGGTTCCTGTGGACCTGAAAAATTCAGGAGAATTTTTTTAGTGTAGTCCTTGAGGAGAAAGGATTGGAGAACATTTCACCACCCTGTTTAGCACAGAGATTTCTTCCTGCTTTTTTCAGGTGCAGAAAATAAATATTTATAGTTCCTGCCGGTCTGAACCATGACTAACAAAGTCTTATTTCAGTACAGTAATTTGTCCACAGTGCTTCTAGGATTTTATCACTAATGTGATGCATGAAATCATATCAACCTAAATATTTCCTTCCCATGGTCTGTGCTCTGCTAGTCCTGCGTGATTTGTACGGTCCTCATCTTCCTCTGCTGATTTCCCCTGTGACACGGTTGCTCGCTCATGACTGCCTTTCCTCCCCCTTTCCCAGGTGCCGTACCACGCTCAGGGTTCCAGCTCGGCTCTCCCAAAGTGGGGGGCTTTAGGCAGGTCRCTCTGCCAGTTCTTGTCTGTAAAACGAGAATAATAGTCCCGTACTCCACAGACACCTTACAAATCCATTACAGGTTACAAAATGCTCTGACTCTGGCCACAGCTAGAAGRGAGGGTAGGAAAGCGAGGAAGCGGTGATGCTACCTCTGTAACAAAGAACCTCTGCTTCGTGTGCAGATCCTGCCCCGCTGTCTCCCCAGATACTCGCTGTACAGTGAAGAAGGTGTGCATGTGAATTGTGTCCTGGTTACTCTTGCAGTACCAGAAGAAAAACTAGGCTTTAGAAGTAAATTAACTACAACAAGCTGAGTGGGTTAGGAGAGGAGTGGGAGGAGGAGGGAAGAAGGGGATGATGAAAGACAAGAGAGGGAGAGGGAGAGGGAGAGGATAAACTCGTAGTTATCAATCTATGAAAACTTCTTTTTTAACTACATGGCTTCTTCCTGCTGCTGTCTGCAATTTATACTAACAGATTATTAATTTGCCAGACACGTTTTGTATTTCCCCAGGTTGCATTTTGCCTGCTAAGAGAAGATATTCATATTTTGACACTGTATAAGCCAATTCAAATTTGCTTGAGATAATGATTTGTTATTAAGGTTAGGAACCTTTTTTGCATAATTAAATTTGAATTGTTTTGTGCATGTTAGGATTTGTGATATTGGTTTTGGATACCAAATATATTTTTATTTCATTTCTCGCCTGTGTACACTGATCTGTTTTAGTGGTGTGAACATGGAAAAAATAYGGCATGAAAATATTGGCACTGTAAGAGACTAGATTATTTCTGGTCTTACATGAATGTATTTATTTATCATGTGGTTATTCTTTGGACTAAGCTTGAACCCATACCGATACCTAGGAAAGGGAGATGAAAAAAACAGATGAAATTGACAAAATACAAAAATCCACGTGGCTATTTGGACACGTAAGAATAGCAGGTCCCATTGCTTAGGGTGTTTTGGATCAGTTTTGGTTTGGGTTACTTTCTAAAGTAGAAGTCCCACTGGAAATAATTACRACTTCCTTAACTGTGTGATAAAGTGAAGTAACTGAGCTCAAGTGCTGGTTTTGGGCTAGTTCATGACATTTTAAGGTATTTTGAATATGGAATAATGTCCTCCCTGGATACTGAAAATTCTTGCAAGATTATGCATTTCTCTGTACACTTTCCTTTCTGTGAAATTGAGACTCATTCCTCTTATTTCAGCGATAAAAGATTAGGTAAATACTGTGTCTTGCTCTGACTCTGACTGGTGGGAAAATGTCTTTTCTCGGACAGGTGTACTATAGCCTTCCACGGGATAGCTTTTGTAACTCAAACCACTCTGCTCACTGTCCTAAAGCACAGGGACTTATGCACCCAACATTTAGCATGGACATWTGGTCATGATCTCTCTAAAAATGCTTCAGGTTTATTTGTTTGATATCTGATTAATTCTTGGCTTCAGAGATACCTGTTTAAACCATTCTTACTGGTAAATGGTGCACTGGGCAAAACCCCAGACTGCTCACTCCAGCTGTATGCTGTCCGGTGCCACCCACCTGTGGRGACACTTAGGGTGAGAAGGCTTAAAACTGTGTCCACAGTGAAGCGTATCTTCAGCTGATACCACCAGCATAGGTGCCTTCCTCAACTGAGGACCRTATTTATCTCCTTTAACTTCCATTACTTTTTCCTTGCTTCTTACACAAAACTGGATGCACAGGACTTTTTCATTCCTTATTTCGGTGTTTATATTTAGTGCATTCTTACTCCTCTCTATTTTTATGCRACTTAAAGGTATCACTTCTATTTTTCAGAAATAGATAATTTTCAATATTATCACACACAAAAAAAAAACAACCAGTCCTTCCAAATTTGGCATGACCTTTGACTGAGGGGTAATCTTCTTTGATTTGGTCAAGAAGGGACAACAGAAGAGAGACTGTCTGTATTCTTCAAGACTCATGTTCTTATCTGTGTGACTTAAAATAATYAAAAAAMCCCAATAACATTAGACTTTGAATTAAAMTGATTAGGATTGAGATTTGGGTGGTTCATAAATAAAAACCAACATTGTGTTTTCTTCCTTTTGCAATGGAAACCAGAAAATATTTAAAATRTACAAAATCAGACTGAAATTACGTCATCCAATCAACTGTAAGGGAGAGCTGCATATTAGGGTTCTTTTCACAGTTTTATAAGAAAGAATTTCCRAAATATTCTTTCTAAATCATGTGTTTCAAATCTCTTTTCTAAGCCCTCCTGAGTTTATTGCACAAAATAATGCCTGCTTTTCTCTTCTCTCCTCACRGGCATTTTTCAGTCCATGGATCTAGAGCCTGTGCTGTTGGTCAGTATCAAACTAGTTTCCAAGATTAATGAAAATTATTAGCAACAGCTTGATTAATTTTTGGCAGTAATCTGAAAATCCAGGGTATCAGTGGCCATTCCATGCAGTACTCATTTGCAGTGTGGACAGTGGTAGAACTGAAGGAACTGGAAGATCAATCGAACCCTTTTGTTACACAGATTGAGCAGAAGAAGTTGGATTTTTTAATTGTCATTTCTGTTATCTTCTTAAATATGCCCTTTGGAAAGCAACATGGATATTCTCCTTTTAATAACACTTTCCTTTTTACAACCTGATCATTATAAAAGCACTCTCAGTGTTTTCAGGAAATGGAAAACTCCTGGGGGAATTTTCTTAAAGATTAGACCGGCTTGGCAAAGCTGTTTTGGTGTTGAGCAGATGCAGTTGCCAGATGCTGGTATCAGGGGATGAAAGTAGTATGCTTAGAGAGTGAAAAGGAGTTAATTTTTCACAAATAAGAAATGCCCGTTGGATACATAGGATATGCCCTCGAGACTGCGTTTATTTTTCTGTACTTCTTTTCTAGCATTCCCAGGATCTCTTGGTTTTACGGCACTAAAATCATTGCTACAACCATTTCTGCATGATTTTCCAGATAGCTGTGGGCTTTCATCACTGTTAGTATCAGCTACTGAAGTGAGTGAAACAAGCACTCTGTAGCAGTATTTTCACATCCTGCATGCATATGTATGAGCAAAGACTTAATAGATTAGAACTTCTCAACCTCAGAAAGGAAAAAAATCAAACCCTGAGAATATGATAGCAGCTTGTAAAGTCGAAAATGACACAGAAACAGTGAATGGGGGGTGGCTAGTCATCACCTTCATAAAAGAAAAAGTAAGGACCCCAGTCAACTTACTAGGTAACATGTTAAAAACAAACAAAAGAGAGTATTTTTTCACCCAAATGTTAGGCAAACATCTCTCAGGAATTACATTATGTAGTTGTTCTTGCCTTGGGGCAAGCGATGGACCAGATGTCCTCTTGATGTTCCCTTTCAGTCCTGTTTCCTGTGATTCTATAATTAGATTGCAGAACTCACTGGCAAAAGCTTTAGCAGTTGCCAAAGTTATAAACGCGTTCAAAACAAATTACTGCATAGAATAAAAATCCACACAAAGAACTGGTAATCACAACAGCCTGGGTGCAATCTCTAACTCAGGTGGTCTCTAATCAGCTGTTTGCTGGGGAAAGTATTGGTCTGCATTTACCCTTTTTCTTCCCTTTTCCCCCAAAGCAGCCGTTTCCAGATACCGCGGGTGGTGTTTGCCATATGTTGTTTCTATATGGGACCGCAGATACTGCCGTACCCTCAGCACCCTGCAGGAATGAGGACACAACCCTTAACGTTTCCTTCTGGAAAAGACTCCTTCGAAAGGAAGCAGTGCCAGCGTTCAGCATATCTGCAGCTAAACAGTGCATCGCTGTGCCTGTGACAGCGGTGCAGCCAAGATTCCCGTGCTCAGGGAAGTTTCYAGAACGAGCCTGGGCTCTGGCAACAGAGCAGCAG
This sequence comes from Oceanodroma leucorhoa, assembly GCA_030449065.1. Taxonomy (NCBI): domain Eukaryota; kingdom Metazoa; phylum Chordata; class Aves; order Procellariiformes; genus Oceanodroma; species Oceanodroma leucorhoa. The sequence goes on along the minus strand of JASVER010000057.1, from coordinate 860,847 downwards.
TGGAGTCACTGGTGGGATGTAATTTCAGTCCAGCATGATGGAATCGATATCCAACTACCCTACAAGCGTACGTGGCTAGTCTTTGTAGGAAAATATCCACAGTGTGAAGAATATCATAAATTTACTGATGTGTTCACAATGCACCCGTGCAGCAAAGCAGGCTGTGACTAAAAGTGAGACGTGTCTGGAATAAGAATTCCACTCAGCCTTACCAACTACCTTGCATTTTCACCTATAAAATAGCAGGTGTTTTTTGTAGGACCATATTTCATAGCCAAGGTACCTCTTGCAATAGAAAAMAACTAGTCAAGTAATCCAGTCAACAAAGTTAATGGCAAATGAAGACCGCATCCACTGCCAGAAGTGTCCTGGGTAGCCACAGCACACAACGGGCTGTACTGTCCCATACATGGAGGAGGCATAAAATCTCACAAAGCTGAGTAATTTCTCTGATGTCTGCTTTCTTTATAGTGTTCAAAACTGCCATACCTGTATTAACCTAATAGTGAATTTSTGAAGGTGTCAGAAATGTTAGGAATGTGACACTCCAAATTTGGTTTAGTTAATTAAAAAACTARATGAAGTATTCTTTGTTATCTAAGTCTTTTCCAAATTTGCTTTAAGAAGAAAAGTCAGGTGATGTCTTCAGGCACTGGAACGTGGCAGGGAACTGGGAGTTAAGCCGGTATGACGCTGGTATTGTCAGGCACCGAACGGCAAAGATGAGATCCAGCTCAAGAACAGGTATTGCCCAGAACAYGAGTCCCTTCGTCTAGACTTTAGCAATGACTTTGAACTTCACTGTGGGACCCGATAGTCCAGTGCCGCAACTGGGCCTCTTCCSTCCAGAGGCAGGGTTTGAGCACCGATTACTCTGTCCTGAGGACCTCTCCTTACACCCTGGTCCATCTGTCTGTCGGGGCTGCTGGTTTCTCAGAGGCTTGTATGAACTGGTACATATCTCTGCATGGCAAAGCAAGCTGAAATTGCTGCCTTGGCCTTTTCTGAGGAAAATATGACYTATACACCAGGAATCTGAAGGAAATGGAATACTATACTGCAGTCTACGGGCAAAGATTTTTAATAAATCTAACAAATCTGAGGTGATGTTATGTAAAGCTGATCCTGCTCTGTGGTACAGCACTTGAGTAACATGCTGSGGTGAGGTGAGGAAATAATTCAAGTAACGATAAACCCATTAGCATGGATGACTTTGGTACACATCTTGGAGAAAATAGTAAGACATGAGAGTGTAAAAAGACGCCATGATGAATGCAGCTTGGGCTTACTGAAGATACAACATTCCAGACTAACATAGTATTATCAAGGAAAGCCTTGATAATGTAGATGTTTTTTCTAGGCAAGGAAAATTCAGARGATTAATCTGTCTGAACTTTTATAAAACATTTAATAAAGCACCACACAGGAAATAACCTATTAAAGTGGAATAAAATAAGGAGCTGTAAACTGAATAAGAAACTCACTGAAAGGGAAACAGCARTAAGTATGGAAAGGGGGACGGCTGGGTGAGAGGCAGGGTACTGCTGCTGTCCTCGGGTCCAGCTGGAAACTGTCCATTAATATCTTTGTCCCCAAAGTGACAGCGCACAAAGTGAGGTGGCATCATACAGAGGAAAGYACAATATGGGAGTATTGATAGGAACAGAAGCTTTTGCTAGTAGGTTGCGACCACAGGACATCCGTTCCTGTGACAGCAGGACAAGGAACTCAGGGGCYTGGGAACCCTCCTTGTTTTCATAGAATCATAGAATCATTTAGGTTGGAAAAGACCTTTAAGACCATTGAATCCAACTGTTAATCTAACGCTGCCAAGTCCACCGCTAAACCACGTCCCCAAGCACCACATCTACACATCCTTTAAATACCTCCAGGGATGGTGACTCCACCACTTCCCTGGGCAGCCTGTTCCAATGCTCGACAACCCTTTCAGTGAAGAAATTTTTCCTAATGTCCAATCTAATCCTCCCCTGGTGCAACTTGAGGCCATTTCCTCTCGTCCTATCGCTTGTTGCTTGGGAGAAGAGACCGACCCCCACCTCGCTACAGCCTCCTTTCAGACAGTTGTAGAGAGCGATAAGGTCTCCCCTCAGCCTCCTCTTCTCCAGGCTAAACAACCCCAGCTCCCTCAGCYGCTCCTCATCAGACCTGTGCTCCAGACCCTTCACCAGCCTCGTCGCCCTTCTCTGGACACGCTCCAGCMCCTCAATGTCCTTCTTGTAGYGAGGGGCCCAAAACTGAACRCAGKATTCGAGGTGCGGCCTCACCAGTGCCGAGTACAGGGGCACGATCMCCTCCCTGCTCCTGCTGGCCACACTATTCCTGACACAGGCCAGGATGCCGTTGGCCTTCTTGGCCACCTGGGCACATGCCGGCTCATGGTCAGCCGGCCGTCGACCAGCACCCCCAGGTCCTTTTCCGCCGGGCAGCTTTCCAGCCACTCTTCCCCAAGCCTRKAGCGTTGCCYRGGGTTGTTGTGACCCAAGTGCAGGACCCGGCACTTGGCCTTGTTGAACCTCATGCAATTGGCCTCGGCCCATCGATCCAGCCTGTCCAGATCCCTCTGCAGAGCCTTCCTGCCCTCAGGCAGATCAACACTCCCGCCCAACTTGGTGTCATCTGCAAACTTACTGAGGGTGCACTCGATCCCCTCGTCCAGATCATTGATCAAGACGTTAAACAAGACGGGCCCCAACACCGAGCCCTGGGGAACACCACTCGTGACCGGCCGCCAACTGGATTTGACTCCATTCACCACAACTCTTTGGTCTCGGCTGTCCAGCCAGTTTTTTACCCAGTGAAGAGTGCACCCGTCCAAGCCATGACCAGCCAGTTTCTCCAGGAGAATGCTGTAGGAGATGGTGTCAAAGGCTTTACTAAAGTCCAGGTAGACCACATCCACAGCCTTCCCCTCACCCACTGAGCAGGTCACCTGGTCATAGAGGAGATCAGGTTGGTCAAGCAGGACCTGCCTTTCATAAACCCATGCTGACTGGRCCTGATCACCTGGTTGTCCTGTACGTGCCGCSTGATGGCACTCAAGATGATCTGCTCCATAACCTTCCCCRGCACCGAGGTCAGGCTGACAGGCCTGTAGTTCCCYGGATCCTCYTTCTGGCCCTTCTTGTAGATGGGCGTCACATCTGCTAACCTCCAGTCAACCGGGACCTCCCCGGTTAGCCAGGACTGCTGATGAAGGATGGAAAGTGGCTGGGTGAGCACYCCCGCCAGCTCCCTCAGTCCCCTTGGGTGGGTCCCATCCAGCCCCAGAGACTTGTGTGTGTCCAAGTGGTGTAGCAGGTCGCTGACCATTTCCTCTTGGATTATGGGGGCTTCATTCTGCTCCCCRTCCCTGCCTTCCAGCTCAGGGGGCTGGGTGCCCCGAGAACAACTGGTCTGACTATTAAAGGCTGAGGCAAAGAAGGCATTAAGCACCTCAGCCTTTTCCTCGCCCTTTGTCACTGTGATTCCCCCCGCATCCAATAAAGGCTGGAGATTCTGCTTAGYCCTCCTTTTGTTGCTAATGTATTTATAGAAAGATTTTTTTATTGTCCTTTACGGCAGTAGCCAGATGAAGTTCTAGTTGGGCTTTGGCCCTTCTAATTTTCTCTCTGCATAACCTCATGACATCCTTGTAGTCCTCCTGAGTTGCCTGCCCCTTCTTCCAAAGGTCATAAACTCTCTTTTTTTCCTGAGTCCCAGACAAAGCTCTCTGTTCAGCCGGGCTGGTGGTCTTCCCCRCYSKCTYGTCTTTTGGCACATGGGGACAGCCCRCTCCTGTGCCTTTAAGATCTCCTTTTTGACGAATCTCCAGCCTTCCTGGGCTCTTTGCCCTTCCTCCTCTGCTCCCCYGACCTACAGCTAATTGATGCCATAGCCTTACCAACATTTCTGTATAGAAAATACTTCTGCAAGGCGTGTGCCTGGCAGGCGCTTCCGAAAGCAGCACAGCCGTACCGCCCAGCGCCGCTGCGCCCCAGCACCCGCGGCACCCCCGCTTGCCACGGCCGCACTCCTTGGGGGTGCTGGGGCTGCCCCGGCAGGGCACAGCCCGCCGTCCGGGTGCTGCTCCTACCGAGACAGCAACCGCATCTTGCATATCGAGAGTTAGGGTTGATTTGAGGCTTACCCACCACTAAACCTCCCGGTTTTCCCTGGAGATCTTGCAAGAATGGRTTTTCCTCTGAAATGCCTAGGTTTTTCAGTGGGCATGGAGACTATTGGCTCACGTTCAGGGTTGAAAAGCAAAATAAACAAAAGCTTTGTGTTCAAAAACTGCAGAATCTCACACAACAGTTGGCTGAAGCTCAGCTCTGCAGATGAACAAAAGATGTGCTGCTCTCCCAGACCTGGCTCATCCAACCACCGCTGCGGATTGCAGTGTAGAAAACTTCCAGATTTAAAGCTGCTTTCTCTCTTTATCTCTTATTTTAGAAACTCTGAAATGAGAAGGAAAGGGACCTTAAGGGACTTAATCTAATGCATTTACCTGCCATTTTCTCTGAGACAAGCTGTGTTACTCTGCATTTTAAATTAACTTCTCTCCTTTTTTTATGAAGCAAAATGAAAGATAGCTCTGTTGATTTAAAGTGTAATGTTGACTCGTTACTCGCTATACTTATAATAGGTATCCACACTTTCAGATAATGTTGATTTKCAGTGTTTCATACAACTCCAGGCAGGCTGTGCTATTAAGTACTGTAGGCTGGAATATGGGATTTCCTTTGACAGACAATTCCAATGTTGAGAAACATATTTTGATCCTTATTCTGAAATGCATTATGTTTAATCCCCAACTATGCAGGAAYAAAAAGTTCCAGTTTCCTGTGGGATCAATATTATAATACTCTGACATATGRCATTTGACATATGTCAAAACAATATAATAAAATATAATAGTAATAGTAATAGCATCAAATTAATATGACAAGTCTCAGAGAAATTATATACTTGAAGTAAAGGTAACAAAACATCTTTATTTCAATGAAACAGAATACTGTTAAAAAATTAACAAAATCAGCTCATTACCAGGAAATTATTTTATTTTGGTGAACCTGCTTTTTTCATTGAAAATGTTTCAGTTAGCATGTTACTGAATAAAGCACTGAAGTTGCTCCCTCGATGCCTGCAGAAATTAGTGTGGCCATTGATATAAACCGAATTAATTTGGGCCACCTTCATGAGTTTAGTTTAAATTTTTCACACATATATATATTATTGATCTGGAACCTATGAAAGGCAATTTATCAAATCTGTTGCTCCATACATTGCAATTACTGACAGAAACAAAATAGCAGCACATAATTTAGCATGTTGAATATATTAGTTTAGTTCATTCAAATGAAAACAAGTCAGCAGGGAAAGTAAAAGGAAACTGAAGTTGTCTGGTTAACTTCAAGCGTGTTGCAGTAAGAAAGGGAATACCTTCGGCAAAATTTTACCTTACTATGGGGAATATTTAAAAATTACTAGAAGAAAGGGCTACTTTTGCAAATATACATATTTTTGTCTTCTACGCGCAGATGACTCATCAGAGGTAGCCTAAACCAGCCCTGCCCTCTCTGTGCCGAGACGTGGGGGACTGTGCGGGCACGGACCCCCTCCACGCCGGGGCTCTCGCCGGGGCAGCTCTTCACCAGGGACATCGCGCTTAGCCAAAAGGGACAGGTTGTGCATCGGTCAGGTCCAACCCACGCTTTGTGCATCTTGGAGCACTTGGCAGGTCACCTCACCATTGCACAGCTGTGCCTATGGAAAGCCAGAAGTCACAGCTGTACGTAATCTCTAAAGCTAACAGGTTTATTACAGATTCAAGCCCAGTTTAATTAGCAGAGTATTTTCTGAACATGGTCTATGTAGCATTTTTTCCCTCTACTATCCTCTAAGAATGACTCCAAATGGGCAGAAGATGTTTACTGACACTACACAGTAACACACCATGTCTACAGGTGGCTGGCAGAAGGTGATGAGGATGGTGCTCTGGCCTGCAGGAATGAGCTGCTTTGATTATTTTGTTTGGATACACTCGATTTGTATTACTCTTAAGCACGTGAAGTCAAGTGTTGAGAAAACAGTCGATAATGCAGAGTAAGTTAAGGTTTTCATGAGGTCAAGAAAAAAGGTGTTTAAAGTGGACAGGAGCTGGTGTTAATGAGGTGTTAAAGCTTGGAGATAGAAAAGTTCTGCCATCAACCGTGGTGCTGAGCTGCTCTTCTCTCCACGTGCAGACCTCCTTCCGCAAGTCCTCTGGGAGGCAGGGACTGCCTGAGAGAAACGTGGAGAACAGGAGCAATGAGGGAAACCCATCACGCTGTCCCTCTGCATCCATGCTCACACTGGAGAGGGGAACAGCTACTAATCATCCCAGCACGCAGCGCCCATGCTGTCACCGGGGCTTTGTGGAGAAGTCCTCCTTGACCTTGAGAGCTTGAACTGTGATAAGGTTGTGTGCTGTTCCTCTTCCTATTATCATGGCCAAAAATAATACCTTCTAACTACTAGTGGATTAATATTTCTAAGTGACTGTTTTTGCTTTTTACACATTTGCATGACTCAACATTTTTAACCTGGGCATACGAGCAACCGAGGAATCCCCAGGCGGGCACTGCACTGTATTTCAGTATTCCCTAGGCAGCCCTGGGTGATCCCCTCGAGGAGGAGAAGCACAGCTCAACGCTCTCCTCTTGCTGTGCATGGAGGTTCAGCATCACAGCAAACAGCACAGCCTCGACTACAGAGCCCCGTCCGCATTCTCCCTGTACACTAGGTGGGCATGAATTTTTCAATTCATACATCATTTACAATTTGCTGCAGCAATTCCACAAAATCAGGAAGCTTTAAAAAGTTAATGAAAGTCAATATATTTTTCTGACTGTTGTTGAAAGTTAAGTAATCTGTTGCATTGCTCTGGGAGCCTGGAGATTTATTATAAAGTGGAGATAAGAGGTAAGGAAAAAAACACTCAAAACATTACTTTTTACTTTGAAAGTTTCATGGTTCTTAAAGCTTGGTATATTGAGAAATTAGCCACAGTTGGTCCCCTGCCTGATCTGCAATGACAGACAGAGGTGAAGGCCACTCCTTTCAAAACTGGGTTCTTAAATATCATCATATTTTAATATTTAAATATTTTCATAACTTAACATCTTCATCAAAAGCCTAGCCAATGGGACGACATGCACCTTCAGCAAGTTCACACACACCAAAGTGGTGGAGGGGGAGGACAGGGACTGGGACAGGCTGCAGAAAAGGGCTGGCAGGGATTCACATGCCAGGTCCCGTGTCCGAGCTGCCGTAACAGGAGAGGCTGGGCTGCCTGGTGAGGAAGCAGCTCTCTAGAACCAGGCCTGATGGTCCCGGTGGGCAGCAAGTCAAACGGCAGGCAGCAGTGTGCCCTTGCAGCAGTGAAGACCAGTTGCCTCCTGGGCTGCATCAGCAAGAGTACAGGCAGCGGAGCAAGGGAAGAAGCTGTTCCCCTCTGTTCAACACCTCCTATGGCTGCATCAGGAGCACTGTGTCTAGTTTTGGGCCCTCTAAGGACCAAAGAGCTGTTGGCAAACTGGAGAGAGCCTGGTGGAGGCCACAGTGGTGGTCAGGGGATGGAGTACATGAAATTAGTTAAGTGGTGATTTTCATGGAGTACATAAAATAAGTTAATGAGTGAGTTAAGTGAGAAAGCTGGGCTTGTAGAGCCTGGGGAAGAGCAGGGGAAGAGGGGACCTCATTGCCATCTTCCGCTAGTGGGGGGTTACAAGAGAAAGCACAGTCAGGTTCTCCTCCAAGGAGCAGAAGCACTGCAAAAGGGTGACAGGCAACAAATATAAATTGCTGCAAGAAAAACCCCAACTGGATATAAGGAAAAAAATGCAGAGCGGTTGCTCCATTTGTGGAGATCCTTCAAAATGGGCTTAAGAAGGCCTCCACCTTCATCTAACATTGGAGTTGGATTTGCTTGGAGCAGTAGATAGGACAGCACACTTCTGAGGCCACTTCCAACCTAAATTATTCTATGATTCAGCAAGAAACCCAAATATGCCCACATGACTGTTGTTAACAGAGCCCCCTGAGCACCACGTTAATGAAGAGAAACACAGGGCACCACCTTTATCTAGATTTTAGCATATGTAAATGTGCCACGTAGGACAGTCTATCTCATTAGTCAGGATGGCACTAGGCATTGTTTCCTATGTGTCCTTTATCTTTCTTGCAGTTTCTCATAACTCCCAATGTAAAAAAAATTMTTAAAGTAACAAAAGAAGAAACAAAGTTTGGGTGTGAATAATTGGATATGAATAATAGCACTGAGGATAAAAGGCACCATTTAAAAATTATTCCTCTTATATAGCATAATATAGTACAAATGGTGATATTATTAAATCTTCTAACATTAACTAAAATTAGGGGAAAAAAATATTTTTAAAAGAAAAAATAGATATATACCTCAGACCAAAATGAAAGAAATCACCTGATTAGTACTGACCAACTAGCCTGAGCATTGGCTTAAACTATACAGCAAAATAAAGACACCCAGAAGAAATCTAAGCTATTTTTTGTTTGTACAACTGAAGGATAAATCCTCAATTTTTAAAAACTCCAAGTTACTCAATGTAACACAAAGAGATGAGCAATGACACTGCAGCAGGCAGACCCTTACTTTATTAAAAGAAAATAGCCCCTTGGTTACAGAGGGCCAAAAACCTTGTCTGAAACTTTTTATCACTCCAATATAAGCCAACCTATACAATTCTGAAGGTGAATTTCCCATACTTTTCAATAACCTTCGAAAGGAGAGAAGATGAGAAATAGGATGTCAATTAACAGTAATATCCCCTGGCAAATCTGTTTCCTAAAATAGGAGCTCTGGTACCATATCAGATTCTCCAGACACCAGCCATCAGCATTAGCTACAGGAAGAYGCCTGCAAGGAATAAAAGTGGGCCAACGAAATGAAACAGCATTTCATCTTGAAGAGGACCAGCTCTCAAGGTGAGGAGCACTTGCCTAAAGCAAATGTTATTTACATTCTGGATGGCATTCAGCCAAATGGAAGGGAATTATTATTTGAAGATTTACGTCTGAAACAGCTGGATGTGGCAAGAACCGCAGCATATACCTCTCTCTGCCAAGGCATACCAAGAGACATCTGTTTTTTCAGCTTTCTGTTCCTCTCTGTCCGTGTTTCTACACTTCTTTTTAAAGGATCCACCACTGGCAGTTGTTGCACGCGTGGTATTGAGCTCTGCGTGCATTTATACCCGTGACGACCTTGCTTACGTTCTTACAAAATGTCTGTGGGGAAGCAGCACTTTGCTAAATCTGACGACGCTGTTACCGGCGAATCTTGTCGCAAGAGCCGTAGGCCCGGCCGCAGCGGCCGCAGCGCGTTGGGCCCTGCTGCCCCTTCCCTCCCCCCTCCTTACAGCCAGGCCGTGGCGCRTCCCGGTTCACTGGCCCTGCTCCAGCTCCGTTGCAGAGTGAGATGACGTGGGTTTGGGGGCTGATGGGGAACGTCACAGTGCCCTCCACACACCCCGGGCTGCCCCAGCTGGGAAGCGCTGGAATGGCCGGGGCAAGCGCTGCTGCGTGCCTCCTGCGGCCCCGTGCTCCTCCCCGGGCCTCTGCCCTCCGCCACGGCCCTGCAGCCCTTCGGGGTCCTCCTGCAGGACACCACGTCCAGCGGAAAGAGGCATTCTCTGAATGTATATCCTTAGGCAATGACACGTGGACCTTTTCCAGGGAGAGGAAAACGTGTGTTTTAGCATCACTTCTGACAGCCACCACACCTGTGGGGAGGGAAAGGTGCTGAGAAAGTATTCTCTGAGACGTCTGCGTTTACTTACCTTGTTCCCCAGTGTTTGAAAGAAAAAACGCTGCGACTCTCCCATGGTTACCAATGATGGTGAATGCAAATCACACTAACAATAGCTTTATTTATACAATGATACTTTCAGTAAGGGTGAGGTTTCAGCTATATTTGAAAGTAGACAAGAAATAAAGTAGGGAATTAATTTGAAGCTGTTCTTGAAATATGACATCTCTGGACATCTTGAAAAAGAAAATAAAAGCAAGGGGAGACAAAGGAGAAAGTGAAAATGGAACAAATGCCTTGTTCCTAGCTAACATAATTCATTCTGAAGTCGGCAGAGCAGAGTTAGGGATTTCTAGCTCTTATGAAATATCTCCAGTAATATAAACTCCAGTTCTGGTCTTCAGAGTCAACCAATTCATACTTGTTTCGTTCAAGGAGTCAGGGTAATTTTACATTTAACACGAAGTTCAAGTCTGTGATAGGTCAGAGATAGAAATAGCTGATTATTTAACAGCAAGAGGCTCCTGTAAGGGTAGTTGTGATTTCTTCTCATAAGAATACCCAAAATATTGAGTTTGGAATATATTTCACTAATGAGTGGAAAAAAATTACTTTCTAGAATTCTTTGCTTATCAAAGCACCCCTCCTCAAGGTGACCGATACAGGAGCGAAACCCAGTCCCTATATGTAGGTCATTAGATTTACTTTTCTCTAGTAGGGCAAACAGAAAAAAAAACCCAGGAACTTGCATCTGGATGAGGAAACAGCAAATGAAAGACTTCTTAAAAATGCAAATGGGCAGATTCACAGCTGATTAAACATGCTATTGTCGTAGTCATTACAGCTCTCAGAGAGTGGCTRTTGAGTTCCCCCAAAAGAAAATTGCACACAAAGGCTTTGCGTATATTTTCATCTAAAGGTTCTTTAGCCCTTAATTCCCTCTCCAGGCAGTTTGCTGCAGGAGCATCCAAGAGACACCGGGAGTGAGTGGGGCATCCTGYAGACCCCAGCGAGAGGGAACGCAGCTCCTTTTCCAAAAGGCAGAGATTAAAGTGCTGAGACTGGACTGGTGCTCCAGAGCGGCCGTGAGSGCAGGTCTCACCTGGCCTTTCAGAACAAGAATCTGTCCGAGAGAAACATAATTCAAAATTTCTAAGAAGTTTGGTCTTGTTTTTTTTCCTAGGGTTCTGAAAAGGAAATGGGTCTTGTAAGGCCTGGATTGCAATGGTATATATATACATATATATTGTGTGCATATGTGTATATATATTTTTTTTAGAAAAAAAGGTATGTATGCATATGTTGTGTACATGTGTGTAAATATAAGCATATACATAGTGTTGGTGAGACTGTTCAGAAGGCTGATAAAGGAAGCCACTTTCAAACTTCAAAACCAAGTTTTAGTAGACAAACACTCATTAACAACAAACATTATCAATGGTTTGATTTTCATCATTACCAACACATCCTGCAGCAATKAGTCCTTAACAATCTTATCCTGAACTGTGTATAGTACCAGGCATCCAATGCCAGGTGGTGAGCGTGGTCCTTCATGGTCCTGGTCCCCAAGGCTGTTGATCAGGTTTGAGAATTGAAATGCAACTGAAATGGGGAACTTCTTTTCCCCCATTTTTACTTGCTTACCCTTGTTGTTTCGTGCTCCCCTCTCCCTCCCCAAAAAGAAAGGCAGGGATTTAATCTGCTCCTCACATAGTTCATCTTTTTTTAGGACCAGGACTTGTTCTGGTTTTGCCAAGCATCTTTGCTCCTTGCTCTGCAGCATTACTCTGGTACCATCAGGTATCTTTCCTCCCCGCTCTCCATCCTTTGTTCTTATCGTGCAGGTTTTATTACTTGCACACATCCATTTTCCTGAACCCCATTTGTGCAAATATACCACAAATYTCTTTGTCCCCTTGCATTTACATACTTTTAATATACCTATGCTTAGCTGTGTTACAAAATGCCTGTACACTGTTGTTGGTTATGCTATTTTAGTGTGCTTATGTCTGTATTTAAGGCAAGCAGATAACCTGCTTAAAATATTTCTACTTTATGGGTGCAACAGGACTCTGCTTCAGCTACACCTGCCTCTGTGCTCTTAGTTTTAATATGCAGTCTAAAAGCCTGTATCAGAAATTGCATTTCTGAAATAGAAAAATCATATTATGTATGCAGTACCAAATCCAGCTGAGTGCTGAATGCCATCAACCCTCATTTCATCAGGAGCTGAGGGCACTTAACACCTCGCAGGGCTGAGATTAGAAACCTGGCAAGAAATAACCGATTGTAATTCAACTTGTTCCACTCTGTTAGTAATTTCCTGGCCTGAGACCATCTGCTGTTCAGAAGTAGCTTTTCTAACATAGTAGGGCAAGTCACGAAAACATATCAGAACTGTTACAAAACTTTCTTAGCATATTAACGCTCTCCTCCTCTACCAGTTTTAATTATTTATAATAGTGTCATAGAATCTTAGAGTGCTTGTTTTTTTGCACTGACTAAAAATACAAATTTCTATAAGCCATAAACAGAAATTATTCCAGAACAGTGGGAAAAGCACTGTATTTCACTCAGTCACTAGCCTTCAGGGCTTTAGCAATCTAAACAGCTATTCACAAACCTAAGTAAGTGAACCATTCTGTTACCTCCTAGGGAACTCCAGTACCGAATGATAAGGTACGTGGGCACTTGGGAACAACTGTTGTGGCCAAACAGGCTAGATTAGAAAAAGAAATTCAAAGGGATRGACTTATAAGTAGATTGACTTAAAAAGAAAGTAAATGTTTCAAAAAAGATTCAGTCAGACCTGAGAGTTCAGAAACCCCAAAGGAAGTGACTGTCCACCGTGTACCAGGCAAATCCCTTTCACCAGAGTATTTTCCACCTTAGGTAGCAGAAATCCTATCCTGCTCCTTACGGAGATTTTCCCTGTGGTAGCAGAGGTGCTTTGTACTCATCCTTGGCTTCCTTCTCGCTATTGTCCTTCTGCCCAAATGCAAGCCAGGGCCAGATCAGATTATCCTAATTGTCCTTTCTCCTCTTAAAATTTATCTCMTTAGAAGTGAGCTTCATGCAGTTGGAAGGTGGGTGCTAATCCCTCTATAACCATCCCTCTGAAGGCAGTCCCTCCTTACAATAATAAAACATTTCTTTTTCCTTCTGATACTTTTCTCCCATCTTCCTGACTTGCTAACGCTGCCTGCAGCCAGRATACAGCATTCCTTTCCCCAAGGCAGCCACGTGCTCCAAAGAGAGGAGGCTTGGGAACGTGAAARTATAAGGCTGTTATAACATAATAATCTGAGGTCAGCTGGCAATGCATCACTCTCATATAAGAARTCTGTTTTGAGCTAAACTGGCATATCATTCCACAGTTATGATGAAAAGACATGGCTGTATTCTGGCTTACAAACACGGTTGCTTTAGTAACTAAACCATATTCATCTACAACATGCTTGCATGAAGCTGCTAACATCTCTTTGTATCACAGAAAATAAAGGAAAAGGGAAAAAATAAGGATTATATTGAGGAGAGAAAGAAACTGCATTGATGAAGAAGGCTCTTCGGAAGTATGCCTGGAACCCACCAGACCTGATTTYGAGTATTACAAAGGTGATAATGTCTGCAAAGATGCCCAGTTTGTGTGAATGGAATTTGCCCTTGTTGTTCTCATTATGGTCATATAAATTCACATGATGCAAAAACGCAGCGAGCCACTGTAACCAGTTTGAGTGAATTATCAAACTTTATCTCCCATTTCCAGGTTTCCATGGTGATGGGAAAAGTGTGAATGAATAGTTAGTTCTCAGGCATAGAAAGGTATGGAACGCAAAGACAAATACTGGCAGAGATAAGTGGCCACATCATTAGATGAATGGAACAGAATAGAACAGAATTCTCCATTGTTGTAGAAAGAAGTTATAGGGTATATGCAAAAATAAAGAGATGCACTACAATTTCTAGTGGAATTGGGGAAGGTAAGTCATTTAGATGTTTTAAATCGTTTAGGGAACAAATACCTTTTGACATCCAGAAGCCAGAAATAAATGAAAAGGGGGATTAATATGGGGGAAAAAAAAGAAAAGCTCGAGCATCTATTATATCCTGGCTCATATTAGAAATGGGGAAGAAATCCTTTAAAAGATAAAATCATATAGGCCAACTAACCATTTGTCTGAATGTTTTGTGTGAACTGCAAGGTCATTCCAGGACATACACAATGTCTTTGGAATCGTTTTATTCCCTACCTTTTTTATCCCTTCCTGGTGTGAGAATAGAGCTAAAATATTAGCATGCTGTTAGGTGATTTTTAAACCTTGGCCATTTTTTCTCACCTGAAGCCTCTGCCTTCAGGCAAATATAGAACTAGTAGTACAAATAAAAATTGCAGTCTAAATAAAAGAACACAGAGACTAACATCTTTTCAGTCTCTTCTGCTACAAGCCAGTGGTTTTAGAAATGGACATTGGTCTCGGTTATAATAAGCTAGTAACAGCATTTCCAGTCTATCCTACCCCTCAGCTGCAGGAGTCTTTTTCTACACTGGTTGGGAGCCCTTCCCTTGTAACGACTTATTTTAAGTTTCTAGGGGCTCAGTATCCATAAGGAGGAATAATGGGCTTTTCAGATACATCCAAAGTAAATAAAAATGTTAAATTAAAACAAAGTTTTCTAAAAAGTACTGATGAAAGAAAGATTCTGAAATTGCAATTCCACTTCATTTTCATTCAGATTGGTGCTATTTAACCATTATAACCCCCACTGTTTGTAAATGTATACTAATTTTAATATGAAAAGTGTCACTTCTACATAAAAAGCAATTTATTAAAGATTGAGATGAAGCACTATAAAATATCAAAGCCTGAAACATTTCATTATGATGTTAAAATCCAGGGTTTTGGAATTAAATGCATCTTTTTTTTCTTTTTTTTTTTTACTAATCTCTTTGCTGATTTCAGCCTACTTTAGCAGATTTTCCATTCCTATGAAACTTCATAGTTCAAACAATTATTTAATTAAAAAAATAAAAGAAATAAAATTCTGCATCCAGCAGAGAGGTCTGCATGCATGGGGCTCACTGCAGAACGCAGACAATGGCCAGAGCATGAACAAATTTTACAGTAGCTCAATATACTGAGGCCAATGCTTGCCTCAGGCTATGCTCCTGGGTTCTGCTGGCAAAAAGGGCTGCCTTCTTTGGATTCCTCCTCCCCCCTCCTCATGTCTTTTTCACTTCTTCTTGCTCCTTAAAGTACTAATTCGAATGTTGGTTCTCTTTGACAGAAACTTCAGGCCAGCTTGTATTTCCCCAGCACAGACAGAGCAGTACAGAAGACACAGAGCCTCCCACAGGATCCGCGGGGCCTTTGAGACCTTCCAGGAAAACTGGAAGCTTTTGGGAAAGCTGGTTATCACCAGTTTTAGCTTCTTTTTTCTGCACTTGCAGATCCTTTGATGCAGATGAGAGGAAATGTACATCAAACTATTTGTTCCACAAGATCTCAGATCTGTGGAACAGACCTGCCACAGCTGAGCCCCCGATAACAGGGACACACGCACAGACAAAAAATCYGGTATAAAAGATATAAAAGGGCACTAGCGTTTGCATTCTGATCTTCATGATTCATAGCTTTATTTTTAATCTCATTTCTAATCAAATAATGGTAATAGTGATGAAAGTTGGCATATGCAGCTCTTATAAACAAAGTTGACTGTAAATTTGCATAACACAGAAAGGAGAAAATCCCTGCAATTCCAGGGCTGCAATTCGCACACCCTCCTCCCTTGCCTGGGGCCCCGAGCGCAGCCGAGCTGGCAGTGAGGGGTGGGGGGGGACATCTGCACAAAAGCAGGGGGTAGCAGTTTGCATATGGGAGTAAACTGCAGCCTCTGGGGGGGGAAATTAATGGGACAAAAGGGAGAGCGTTACTAGGTGAGAAATAGGAAAAGGTGAGTCATGGCCCCGTCCGTCCATGCACAAGGAGAGCGAGCTGTAAGGAGGCCTCCAGAAAAGGACTTTCTGGGCTTTTCTGTGGTTTCAGTACTACTGCAAACCTGGACAGAAGAGACTGAAACACAGTAGGGAGTTTTCAAGAAGAAACACGTGGGTCGGTCAAAGCAGATGTGTGTTGGAAATGTTGGGTGAAGAGAGGGAAGCGCTCTCCTGATGTGCGGAAACAAACTTCACAACTCAAGAGAGTTATAAAGCAGGGATGTTTATTACGGCGCCGGGTGCAAGGGGGATCGCTCCTCCTAGCTTGCACACCAAAAGGACAGGCACCACAGAATTTAYAGCATCAAAACATACATATGCATAAGGCACCATCCRTATTCAGGGATTTTCCGGGAAATGGGCAGTCYTATGGTGATGAGTTCCCAGAATTCATTTGCATAATCCGGGCATGCACAGTAAAATTTGGGTTAGGGTCTTTTCATCCTTCAGTGGTCGTCCAYGGTCTTCCTCACACTGTCCGCTGGTTGAAACTTTGGATTTCCTTTTTCCATATATAGTCATGGAGTTAGCTCATTGTCCTGGGTTCCCATTATCAGTGATTTACTCATCAGGGCCTAACGAGCTAGTTCACCCTTATCATCCACCTAAGGAGCGTAGCTCAAGGACTGCCCATCYTTATCACCCAAGGCRTTACCCATTTCCTTTATCAATTCTACTCAGCAGACAATAGGACTATGTACGTGAAGCTAAGAAAAGATGCAACTAAGGAACGCAAATAAGACAGTTCCTACACTAGYTTTGCAACACTAACTGGGGCGAACCTGTTTTTCTCCTTCGCTCTGACGCARAGGTGAACCTGCTGCCCCGTGGGCTGCACGTGTGGGGGGAAAGGGCCTTCGTGGGGCGTGTGCGGGCCACGGCCGCCTTTGCAGGCACTTGAGAGGCAGGGTTCTGCCCTGCGTCTGTGCCTCCCCGGGCACACGCGCCGGTTGCACGCCCATTTCAGCCGTGCCAAGGGCCCCCTGCGGTCCGCTCAAGGTGTGGGAGCGTGGTGGCATCTCCCCGGTCCTGCTCCCAGGCCACGGGAACCGGGCCAGCTGGTTTTGTGCCCAGTCACCATCCCCTCCACCCTGTGATTTGTCCCCTCTGGCTGGTTAGTGGCTTACGGCTGCTTTCGTATGGTAGTAAAGCACATCAGTGCCTGGGAAAGTAACAGTCAATCTCACACTCAGGACTGTGTTTTGGGATAAATAAAAACCCAGGGACCATTACMGCAAGCCTTGTGTGCTGACTCATGTGTATTACCACTGTGTATTCACAGCTCAGCACACTTACCAGAGGATGGTATTTCTTTTCATAGGAAGGAAAACAGCCCTGTGGAGGATTTCCAGCTCTCCTGGAAATCTCTTCCAGCTCTCATGTTCACACCAAAGGCTATGGCTAAACAGCTGAAGAATATCTTGGCTGAGAAATCCGTTATCAACATTTCCCACTTATTTTACTTACACCTGCCACTCATAAACTCCCAGTACTCTGGAGTTCAAGCTGTTACCATCAGCCCTATAATTAACTTTCTCTGAGGTCAATATAAATCACACCGAACTCAGTGTCTTTCATTCTGTGATATTTCTGTCACTTCGTATGATCAGCTTAATACAGTCATGTGTGTTCTCAGGACCTGGACTATGGTTTAGAAGATTTGTGATTATTAAGTTCCAGCTTTGCCACAGATCCCTTGTGCACTTAAACMAGTCACCTAGTTTGGGATTTATCTCAATTAACTTTAGACAAACAATGGTTAGATGACTGGGTCTAAACCAGTGACATAGGCTGAACATACAGCAGCACTTTAGTTCAGAAATGTTGCACAACTTTTAAGCAAATCTCCTGATTAAGCCCATTTTTGATGCAGAACAATGTTGTTTTGCATGAACTAGAGGATACTT
Source organism: Oceanodroma leucorhoa (assembly GCA_030449065.1). Lineage (NCBI taxonomy): Eukaryota > Metazoa > Chordata > Aves > Procellariiformes > Oceanodroma > Oceanodroma leucorhoa. The sequence continues at coordinate 843,119 of JASVER010000057.1, read as the reverse complement.
ATATCAGAATTGAACTCTAGGTGAGCATCAAATGTATTCCAGCCCCTAATGGGGCAAAAAGGACTGAAAAAATTACTGGTTCTTCAGACAGCCCGAAACCACATTCTCAGTCAGGGAGACCACACTAACTTTAGTCCAAAGTAAAGCTCCTGAAGTTCATATAGTATAGACATCTTAAAGGTCTTTTCCAACATTAATGATTCTATGATTCTATGATTCATCAACAGCTGCATCAAACTATTTATCTGCACTGATTTTGCTGAATTACTAATGCASACAAAAACATTGGCTCCCTTTGTAGTCAGTGGACAGAAACAGGCACTCCAGAGCAATTCACTGGACCTTACAGACGAACTGCCCTGCTTCTTCACTGAATAGTCAGATGATTAGACCAGACTTAAACCTACTTTTTTGGGCRGATTCTGAAGTCAGGGAAGGCAAATCACAGCTGTAATCTCCCCATACCATAGCTTCTCAACCTATATGGAGAGGGAAAATCTCTGTCTGGACGAGTTATGAAGCAAGTATTCTGGTGGCACTGGTGTTCCAGTGTCAGCTGCTAGCAGAATGGTAACTCGTTTCAGCTGTGATCTCCAGATGTTCCCGTAATACAAATACAAATGCAAGTGTGTTTTCAACAGTCATCTTTATGGAGTTTATCTTCTTGTCTTTACTTGGCAAACCTCCCACGGTAGTCACCAGGACTTTAAATTAGGACAGGAGCCAAACCTAACTAGGGATTATTCATTGAACTCTATCAGTAAGAAATTCAATAAACCCAGCTATGCATAGATGCAACTACAGTGAGAAACTGCTTACAAAGGGCTTAGACATTTATCAGTCCTCTAGGGAATAGGAGGGTCATTATGCATAACAGAGTAATTCTAGCTTGACTCATAATGGGTTATTATTTTATTCTTGCAACCTATGATCACATATTGTGAGGAATAATGCTCTGTTATAATGAAATATAATATGTCATATCTTACATTTTCTGTGCCATATGACTCAGTAGCATGAGACAATATGATATTCTTATGGCAGAGTATTTTTACAACATCGTTATGAGAAGGCGTTATTTAATGAACTGATTTCTGTGTTCATAAACACAAAATAGAATTATTTTTCACAGTGGGTTCTTTTTGCCCATTTATTGTTAAAAAGTAGATTAGATGCCAACTGGTGGAATACCCAGTCTGAATTTATAGTAGGCAATTACAAGATCATTTTCCAAATACCTCTGGTTAATTTGCTGGGTCTTCCAGTAGCCAAGCTTTAAGCTAGCTAAGGATATCACAACTGATACAATTTTAAGTCTAATGTATGGAAACATCAAACTTATCCCAGTATTTAACGAAAAAACATGTGAGCAGAAGTTTTGTCTGGGGTTTTAACATTTCCTCTCTTCATTCAAAATATCACAGTTCAGTATCCATCCTTCTAACACAAAAGTTGAATGGATAAATAGAAGTCATTTTCATGCATGACTCAGAGGGCTTCAAATTATGTGTTCTCACGGACTATTTCTAGGAAGGTCTAAACATACAGCTTATGACCATAAACCTTCCAGTTTCTTTCATGGTGAGTGTCCAGTACCAATTCTTTTTGGTGAAAGAATAAATGAAAGTAAATTTTACCAGCACTGTTTCTTGCATTGTATGATCTCAGCGTGAAATTCCTGTTACTCAAATTGCAAGCTTATTACCTCAGTTTCACTTTGAGCAAGGGATAATGTGAAAATGAAAGCTCCTTACTCAACCTACTCGTATTGAAAACTTTTTTTTCCCTCTAATGATGACTAACTTTTGRGTTGTTTTATTTCTGCAGATGGCATAAAAGGGTTCGAACTGGGTTATGTTTCTCCTTGGACTTCAAATGCTCAATCAGTTTTAAATTTTTGAACACACTGAGGCCAGTTTTAATCTAGACCCTCAGCTGGTCTGAACAAACACAATTAGGAGAATTAAGATAATTCACCTCAATTGAGTTTGACCTACTTTATGTCAGTGAGGGCTCAATGTGAGCTAACAAATAGCTTAATTTAACTTGTAAAAGTTCTTATTGTGCAAATTTTTTTAAAAAATCACTGAGAGTCCTCTGGTAGATGAAAAAATCCAACTAAAAACTGTTGACTCAGAAAATGTGCTTGATCTGGCATCACATAAGATGTCATAAACATGGAGCCCTATGATGCCATTTTATAGTCAAAAGTGAGAAACAGAATAATGTGTTAAGTAGAAAAATAATTAGAAAGAGCTCTTGGCTTCCCTCTTACCAATTTCAATGTGGTGCAGTTCCACTGGCTTCAGCGCAYGGGCTTATGGCTGTGTGGGGAGAGGAGCAGGGCTGGGTGCCCTGGGCACATTCTGAAACCTGCATTAAGATGAAATCCATTCCAGTTGTGTGAGTCACGGGGAGACWCGCTGAATAAAGCTGTTTACCTGCTGAATTTAACTTTCAGCATTAACGACTCATACTAAAAGTAGGACAGCTAAGGCATAGCAGGACAAAGATTTATGTGTCCTCCAGAAAGTGACCACCACACTGTGGAAAAGCAAGCTGTTCTCACTTGCTCGTTAGTCCACTGACAGGATATGCCGGAAATTCAAGTCCTGACAACCCCGTCCTCCCGCCTCATCCACACATAAGCTTCCAAGGGCCAGGTCTGACCCTGCTGAAGTCAACAGCAAAAGTCACGGTGACTTCTCTGGGCCAGGACACCCCCAGCAGGTACAGTTTGCTGTGTGCAAGAAATGATCAGAAAATGCTTCTCCCTCCGTAGGGTGCTCAGGAGAATCAGCACCCTGATCTGCTCTCCCATATGCCTTATACACCTATTTGCAGCAGTGAATGTTAACATAAACTCGGTCCAGTCTGCTTTGGTACAAYTGTAATCCTCCTGCTCTGCCCCGGCCAAATGATTGAATCCAACACACGGAAATGAAGAACCAAGGCCCAGTAGGATTGTTGTCTGAAAAATAAAAGCTTGCAGCACTCTGGTGAGAAGAAAGCACATTTTCTGCTTTAAAAAASTATTTTTAACTTCTTGAAGTCTTATTCCCATGTATTACACATATCAAGCATCTATAAATCTTCTAATGCTGAAAAAAAATTCCACAGGTTCACACAGTTTACAACTAGAAGGGGCCTCATGATCATCTAACCTGATTTTGTATGGACTCACCACAGAACTTCCCTGTGTTAATTCTTGCTTCAAGTTCAAGAGCTAAGTGATGTTGTCAACRAGTGACATAGGCAATTCTGATGTTAATCTTTGTGTGTATTTCACTTGCAATATTTAAAAGGTTCTGCATTTTAAACAAAACTGTGGATTCTCAAACTAGATTTGTCACTGGTGAATAAGGGGTGTGACTGCTTAACAAGCTGATCTACTCAGGAAGCTGTTGAGAGACTGGTGATCATTCTAAAAAGCAGCTGGATGAAAAATGTATATTTTCTAATATTTATGCTCCAAAACTTTACTCCAACAAAGAGTAAATCAAAGGAGACATTTTAAAATATATAATTCTTGGAACTGTAATGCTTAATGTGCTCTTTGGACACTACTGTTATTAAGTTGCTTCAAAAAATACAAAGGAGACAAATGAGTGTGTAGCCCAGCATGAAGAGTATCTTTCGTCATTGTATCAGCATTTAAATCCCAAAGGGACATTTTTTCTTGCTATGCCTTCATTTTTCTGCAACTGCATTTTATCAGACCCTGCAACCTTTTCCAAGGAGAATAGGTGGCTCATCCTGTGTCCTTGTTACAGAACTAGATATATCACGGAAGGATATATAGCAAGGAATGGCATTTCATCAGGGTTCTTAAAAAATGAGATATTTTGACCTAGCAGATCCTTTTTATAGCTGATGTCTTTGCCACTATAACATAACAATGAAACCAAGGCAATCTTTGTCCACGGTAACTCCAAAGGGATCACTATTATTGTTATAGCAGAGGGGTCTGCATGGATCTTTTCCACAGGGTCAGAAACGAACTCTTAATGGTATCTGCCACAGATTGCATCACTGCCCGCACAGATCAGCGAATGGTTCACGGCAACCAATTMCGCTGCTGACCTTAACCTCCTGTTCTGTTGCAAACTGCAAACTGTTCACAGGTGTCTCGAATACATGCAGTGTGCAAATCCTCCAGCTGCATGCCTTCTCGGCGTGATCGTCATGATAGTGGAGATCTGAGCTGGGTTGGGCGGTTGTCAGTGTTCAGTTAGATCTGTTTCTTTGTCTCTGGGAAACACTGCAGCCTGCTGAACTGTGTCCTCCCAGTCTGGGAATGTAAAATGGCAATCTGGGGGCTTTGCAATGCAGTTGCTGAAATTTGTGCAAACAGGGACTCGCCTAGATGAAGCTTCACATAGTAATCGGGTCTGTGCAGGGATCTATAACAAGCAGGGAACAGAAAATGATCAGAGAAAAAAAAAAAAAAAAAAAAAAAAAGGAAGAGGGCAAGACAAAGGAAAGACTGAAAAACCCCAGCTCATTAGAGAAAGTTATCATACAGATCCTTAACAGGGTTGCTCTTTTTCTCATTGCACCGTCATACTGGTACTATCAGCACGTGGACTTGCATTTTCAGAGGAGTAGAAAAGTGGCAGCAGGCACCCCGGGCCTCTYGGTTGAAATATGTGAAGGAACTGGAGGGTTTACAGCTGGGATTGTCCCAGGTCCTGGCTCGACATCGAACACGGCTGCACCCGGTGCCAAAGGCATCTTTCCGCCCTAGAGGGATCCCCGGCTTGTGAATCACGCCGTGCAGCACGGCTTGTGTCCCTGCTACCCCAGGCTCGCCTTTCCTGGGGCAGAGGACCTAGGAGACTGCATGGCACTTGGCCTTTTTGTGTGGGTTGTTTCTAGTTGAAAGCATCTGAAAGCTTTGAAGGATTGTGTAAGATGAAGACCCAAACCTATCCTGGCCTCACCTATATTATTTATCAGGAGTGGTGCTTTACGTATAATTTTCCCAGAATCAGAGCAAGGTTCTGCCTCAGAAGCAGCTTATTCAACCCAGAAAAGAGCCCGGGAGTGCACTGCCATACAGGAGTGTGGCCTAAAATGCACTAGACTCTGGGAGAAGTCCAGGGAGCTGAATTATTTGTCATTGTATAATACCACCTGCCTTCCATCACTTGGACCAGTCAGTTTATCTCAGTGAGCTCTCTGCTTTTTCCAGGTTATACTAGGGGCAATTAAGGATATTCTGAGAAAATATTTTTTCTAAGCAGGAAAATTTTGCAACTTCCCAGCTCAGCAGGGGATACATAGCAAAGGGATGGTGGACTCGGGCTGAGTACAATAGCGGCTGATTTAATCAGCCCACATTTAGTGTGACCACAAGCTGTTAGGTGTTCATGGCTATCCTAAGGTGTCTGTCAAAGTCAGGGTTTGATGAAAGCCAGGCTGGCTGGCTGGGAAAAGCTGCCAGGAGATCAGTTACATCCAAACCTCGTTTAAACAGCTGCTACTCTTACTGGGAAGCTATTTTGACAAACTTTGCTCTGATCCCCACCTCTGGCAGCCATTTTGCCATTCAAAACCAAGAAAAAAGGGATCAGAAACTCCTTCTCTTGTGTCCTCTACACAACAGATTTCAGCATCCTTTAGGGAAAGTCAACCTACTTTGTATGTGCCAGCTCAGATGCTAGAGGTACTCTAGCTGCAAAAGCAGGCTCTTTGTAGGCTATTTTATCTTGCTTTCTAGCAAAAAATGAGCTTCTGCTAGACCCACAGCTGCTGTAGCKGAACTGCTTCTGGTTTTAATTGTTTGTTTAAAGTTAGTTTACATATTTTTACAGTGCATTGCAACCTACAGGACAGACAAGTCCTTTATCTCTTTCCCTCTGACAATAAGCTGAATTCTTTCCCACATTCCCTGGGGTAATTTGCTATAAGAACATATGGAATTGTTACAGGAGAATCTTGATGTAAATGACACAACTTGCCAGAATGTTCAATTTAATAACCCTTATAATGGCTACTCACAAGAAGCACAACCATTCCTGAGAAAACATGTTTTCTAAAGCTTTCTACCACAAGCAGCCCATCATTCATCATAACTCAGAAAAACTACACCCAAAAAAAAAACTTCAGAAAAACTGAAGTTTCTGACTCTGCAACCCCTAGACATGTAATAGCACCAGGGTGCCACAACTCGGGMCATGGTTTAGTGGGCATGGTGGTGTTGGGCTGACGGTTGGACCTGATGATCTTAGAGGTCTTTTCCAACCTTAATGATTCCATGATTCTATGAACTATCCCTGGAGACATATTTCTAAGAGAAATCTGGAGAGAGGCAAAGTTGTCTCTAAAAGCAAGTTATGGWATCAGGCCCATGCGTATTTTCATAATGCTAAGAAAACAAAACCACCTGGAGTGGACACAAAAAGTGCCCYCGCCATGTGTGGCCGTCACATTCGGCATCATGGTCCTGAGGGTGCCTGAGCGGCGGGTGACACCCAAACTGCCTCTGGCCGCAGAGCCACCCAGACCCTCCCGGGGGACCCCAGYGGTGGGTGGCCGCAGGCCGCTGAGCGGGGACCAGCCAGCACCCTCGGGCGGGCCCGGCGCTCCTCACGCCTGGGCCACCATTTTGGGCGCCATTTTGCAGGGGTGGCAGAGGGCAGCGACCGCCTCTCTCCAGGCGGAGCCATGCCTGGTCCCTCCATGGCGGGGGGAGCCCGGGGYGGCTGTTGGATGCCTTTAGCACAGGCCCGGTGCCCTGGTCCCYCATTGCGGGGGGCAGTGGCCGGGTACCCCAGTGTGGGGGGAGCCATGTCTGGGGGTGCCCAGGTACCTCAGCGGGTGTGGGGAGGGGAGCGGTAGCAGCAGCTGGAGCATCATGGAGGTGGTGGGTCACTCTGGGGCTGGAGGGTGCTCCTGAGGGAGTTTAAAACACAAATCCTCTTCAAACAAATTGAGTGAGGAATAAACCTGAATAATAAATTTATCCAAAGAAAAAAGCAATAAGCTCAAGGACGTTTCACTTGAAGAAGAAAAAGAAAGCAGGCAAAATTAATCAAGGAATAACAAATTATTTGCTTTAATTATTTGCCCAAAGCTCTGTGGAGGTTGTGTGTAAAATAAGCATCGTATCTGCTACAATGGAGATTGTAATCACTGCAAAGCTCAGTAAATCACTTTCTTCCAGATAATCTATGATGACTCTCTTCAGTAAGTCCATAGAAGATTTGATTCCTTTTTTGGTGCCATATCCATTGGTAACAGGTCTCTGGTAACCAGCCGCCTTGGCAGACACCCCTTGGTGGGCTCCTGAGGGAGCTCTCTAATGAGTCGAGGGTTTGCTCCACTGCGACYGTGGCCTTTTTAGCAGCCATTTTAATGGGTTTTTGGAAACTGTGACCACTGCAGTTAATGTTGTGATAATGATTTCATTTTAATTCCATGTTTTTAAACCTTTAGAACAATGCTGTTAAACCAGGCTGTACCTCATTAGTCAAGGTTTCAAACCAGAAGTCATTATTTTAAAAGTCTGTTTTCTATTTTACTGTCACAGGAATTCAAAATGAAAAGGAAAAAAAAAAAAAAAAAGACATCTTTTTCACTTGTATTGTGTGCAAATGATCTAGAAAAATTCTGGATGGAAAAAATGAGGTCTGCTTATTAAAAAAAAAAAAATTAGTTTATCTTTTAATCTTTTAGTGCCATCATTCCCTTTTGTGATCACAATCTTCAGGTTTAAAAAGCTAATAAGAGAACAATTTCATCCTACAATGCAAAGGAAGTAATAATCATCCAGGAATGGTAGGACATCATAGTTAAACCAAAAATTTAAGTTTGGGGTTGTTTTCAATCTTTTGCAAATTAGATTCAATTTGGTGAATAGTTTCAGCAAAAAAACTTCAGAATTTTTAATTTGAATTTATGTTATGCCTTTAATATATTTCAAAATKATGTCACCTCATTTTGAAATGTAGCAATATATATCTTCAAAGATTAAAAAAATACCTGATGGCTTAACAAAAGGGTTTTAGAAGCAAACTATTTTTTTATGACTCCAAACTATGTATTTCTGTTTCTCTCAAGAGCATGAATACCTGACAGGTACTGTTTATGAGGAGCCCACCAAGGAATAGTTCATAGGCTTTRTAACACTTGTTCTCGGACCTTTGCTATGAAATACTTTGACATGRAAGGAAATACACCCTCATTGCCAAGAATGCTAGTAATGAGGTTATCATGCATAAAGTGGGTGGCAGAGATGATCTGAGTGGAGTGGTAGAGCTGGCTTTGTTCTGCAAGGTGCAATTGCCATGCATATAAATAGACATTAACAAGTGTATAGGGACAAACCACTCCATTATCGCATCGTATGGGGAGCTGGGGAGCTGAGCCTTGGAAAGCAGGATTTTCAGCAGCAAGTGGAGACCATCAGGACTGGGTATGTCTAGGCTTAGACAGCTAAGATCTTAGCTCTTAAATTCTGTTCAAAACTAATGAAGAGAAATGAAACCATCAGAAGGACAGTTGTTATGTAGGTAAATCAGCTGAATGGGAATGAATTGCCCATTCCTCCCTACGGATTCTAAAGGGAGCCCAGAAAACTGGCTCAGATTTAGATGTCTAATATTTATATGAGGGAAGGATTTCATTCTAACTGCATGTGAGCTCCCATGGAGACACTGGGGCTAAGGAGGATTAATGTATCCTTGGCTACATGGAGGTGGAAGAAAAGAAAATTATTCTGGCTGTCAAAGACAAGCCCCTGCTCTTCCTGCCTTTTGCTGCTTCAACAGCAGTTGTGGGGCTGAGGAATGATCCTGACAGGTCCAAAACGACCACGGTGGGGATGAAAGCAGGGTGGTGCTCCTCACTTGGTTTTCTCTGCTGTAACCCACAATGATAAGGGAGTAGAAAAAGAAATGAGAGTAACTTTCTGCTGTAAATTCCCCTTTCCCTGAGAAGAGCTATGGTGTCAGGAGTCAAAGATCAAAATTAACTTCTTGTAGAAAACCTTTTGTTCATTAAGCTGTTGTTATTAGCAAAATAACTTGATTCTGTTAACAGCAGTAGCTAACTGTTCACACAACACATTCACAAATTGACCCGGCTGCCTCACACATCCACTCGTAATTGCCCAGTTGGAGCCCCAGAAGGGACCCCAGCCCCAGCTGCGTGTTCAGAAGCAGAGGGTGGCACTGGCGTGCCGGTGGCTTCTAGGCAGCTATTCAGAAAGTSCATCAGGCGTACTAGTCTCTAAAACACTCCAGTCCTTGGGAAACATTCACATGCTGCCTTCTCAGCACGTATTCTTCTTTTTGTCCTGCTGTTTTCTGTTAACTATTTCTCCTCCCAAGCCTATGGATACCATAGAACCCATTCCCCCAAACCCACACCAAAGGTACCTTTATGCCATTTCCACCCCCCTCTGTTCCTGTAGTAAAATGTTTGTTCAGGTGAGAACTAGAAAACACTGACGACAACAACAAAAATAAGAATGAAATGAGTTCTGGAAAAACCTGCCTGAAAAAGAAATATATAGAATACAGAAAAAACCCTTCAGTCTGAATATTTTATCCCAGAGGAAGCTAAGAGTTGACTCCGTCATGGTGTGCGTGTATTTATGCCTGTTCCTGTTAAGAAAAGGTTCTTTAATGTATCAGGCAAGGAATAGCTGAGATCTGCTTGGTGGAAGTTCAAACTAGAAATTCTGAACACTAGAAAGGAATCTCACAAGAAAWAAGGATTTAACTTGGTATGGGGGATGTAATTGCATGCAGCAGGCACTCCATTGCTTGAACCGCCTAAATTATGAGTAGCTGCTTTTTTAAAAATTATCCTCTCCCAAGTCATAGGAGTCAATGCAAAGGGACAAAATCTGCATCTTCTCTTCTACAGTAACCCTGGTTAGAAGCTGAAAATATTCTTGCAATGGTCTGAACCCATCAGATCAAAATCAAACCGAAATTTCCCCTGCCATCCTCAGGAGCAGTATTATTACCATGGAGACTTAATACAAAAATAGTAATAGTAATAATAATTAATAGGCATTGAGTCTTTCCATCACAAGACATACAGAATCTGCCACATTAACTGTAAAAACCAGTTCAAAATGCATTTATTAGAAAATGTTATTTTTGAAGCTAAAGCTTCCATTCAGATTCAGTGATATAGTCACACTGTAATGAAGTGTGTTGCCCAACTACAAATAAAGACAACAGCATATCTTKWCAAAGTTGATGTGTTTGGGGAGTTGTACATTTAATTTTTGACAGGTTTCTATTAACATATCCATGCTCAGCCCATTAAATGGCCTTGTGTCACCAAATTATCTTGTAATCAGAAGCTCTGCATGCACCACTGACTCAACACAGTCTGGTTCAGAAACAAGCTGAATCTGCACAGGCATTGCTGGTACAAGAGGGGAGCTGGGTGAAACAGATGCTTTGGGGAGCCTGGTGGGCTTCCTCTTGCCTAGTGGGATTTTTTGGTACATAGGTTTCAAGTTCAATCTACGATCATGAAGTTGTGGTTGGATCTCTTTCTCTCTGCTACTGGATAATTTCTGCCATAGCTGTGTGCACRTGGCCTGCCTCTTTCCCATCACACTGCGCTTGTTATCATTTGAAACTGCCTGAAAGACAGAGGCTGAAGAAGGAGGTACCTCATGATGGCATTAATTTCATTAAYTGGGGTTTAACTCACCTACTGGTTGTCAGTCCCTGCTCTCAGCTTGTTGTYCAGGCTTCTGATTTTTTTTCACTGAAGATGTTCAGAGGTGTTTTTATACTAAACTACAGCTTTATGGTTTCCTATATTTTTGCTTATGTAGGAATTTTTTTAACATATTCAAGGATATTGAGCAAGAAGCCTCACGAAGATGATAGTACCACGGGATAGGACTAATAAGATGCAGCTGACCTTGTACAAAGGTTAATTCCTTTTGCATAAAATGTAGCAGATCAAAAATCCTTCAGGACTATTCTTTAGTTTGCATTTTTCCRGAGCAGCACAAAGCACTCAAAAGGGCTGACCCCTTGAAGAAATGTTTTGCCTTTGGCCCTTACAGGAACGTACCTATAAATGTTTCCCATGGACTCCRTGAGGATACCCAGGATGGCAGCTCTTCCAATTGTATTTTGGTATTTTCAGACATACCGGTGAGAGTTGTGTAAGCAAGAAGTTGGGTGACTTGCCAATGCAAGGCTCCCTCCGCTGCCAGCAAAGAAAGGATGGTCCTTCTTGGGCAGTGATTCTCATCTGTGTGTTTTATTCACCTATTTTAAAWTTAATTTGTCCCTACAGTTCCATTACTTCAAACACTACGAAGTGGGCAGCAAAAAGAATTTGCTTTCCTTAACAGGTGCTCACATTGCTGCTTGCTGCATATCCAAAATTTCTCCATGGGTTTGATAACGGGGTAAAGTCTCTGATCAAGCCAGGTGGTGAAGACCAGTCTGATCAGACTGAGTAACAGTGCTGTGATATATATGGCTTTCCTTTGGAAAGGCTTCAGGAGTATCATGTTTACTGAACCATAATATTAGGATCAAACCTGCTCCAGTTATGAATTAAATATGATTTTTTTATGTACCAGATTTCTAGTCTCTGTCCGGGATCTGAAAATTTGGTTGGGTTATTTCTAGCTCATTGACAGCAGACCTTCTGGAGGAGAGTCTATCCCTCCCCAATAATTCTGAGCCAGGTACCCTCTGGTAGGTGTCCCTGATCAGACAGGCAAACGGCTCTGGTCTTTTTTGTGTGCTAAGCAAAGTACTTTTGATATACAAAAGACCACAGCAATAGAACAGAAAAGTGTCATTTTTCAAAGTACACAATGGTAGTCCAAGATGTACAGTTTCCGAGATCTGAAGAGTTAAGTGAAAAAATTACATGAGATATAAAATARCTAAGCTCAGGTATTGATTAAGCTTTGAAACAGAAGTAGTTACAAGTAATTTATTCTTTATAGCCTGACATAATACAAGAATTGTTTAATTAGAAAAAAAATTATTTACAGAAAGCTACATTTATGGCAAGTGTAAATCAATAGGTTTTTTTAGTGTGCAAAGATATAAATCTAGATGGAGTTTAATTAACTCCAGGTTCTATCAGCAGTTATGGGATTACACTTTTGTGTAAGTAGATCACATTCGCAGTAGCTATCTGCGTCATTTTCATGGATAGCTCATCTTTTAAATTAATTTCTTTGTGCAGTTTTCATGCTCTCCTTTAAAAACACTCTTCCACTTCGTTGTCTTTAATGGAAACAGACAGCAAGACTGTTTCTCATCACACCCCTGTGTGTGCGGATGTGTAATGAAGACGTTCCGTTCTAACAAAGCAGCCGAGCAGGTGTGACAGCCATGCCTCCMAAGCCCGAGCAGCGTCCTATGCCAAACTTCAAGGTGATGGAATAGGAGAACCGCTGCCTGTTCTAGGACACCTGATAGAGTTCTGTGAGGCACTGTGACTGCCTGGGAACRGCTGCCTGTTGCTGCACTATACATTTCACCGAATATTTATTCCGACAGGCGATTGCAGGTCTAGAAGGGTGTAGTGAAAGGCCTTATCTCCCTCTCACCCATCCCTCCCCATGCACAAGCATGTAGCGACATTATTCTAAAATAAACTTTAGCTTCAGCAATATAGACTAAAAAATGTCCTGTGGCAAATGGAGTGTCTTTATACTTTTTCGCCTCCGTGCATTTTTTCTTTGCTGAATTTGCACAGCTGCTTTTTGAACCCATGAAAACTGTTAGCATCAAAATATCCTGTGCTAAGGAGTTCCCCGGGGAGGACTCTGTTGCACATCCCATTTCGCTTGTTCTCAYACAGCTTCCTGCTGTCTGCTTTTGATGTCTCCGCGTTCTGGCATTAGAACAACATGTAAACATTTTCTTTCTTACTCTGAATACATTTTCCGTGTTGTTCTGTTCAGCAAAGATTCTGGTATCTATTGAAAAAGGCAGAAACSGTCATAATGAACTAAAGACATTTCTTCCATTTCACGGAACTTTTTAATATCAGATCAAAAGACCCATATTAAATTTGTGCCACTTAAAGAAAAATGGATTTGTTGATAGAAAGAAAAATAGATTTACTTTAGTTGTYCCACACAATATGCAATATTTTCTCAGTTTTTGTATATATTGAGATGAGTACACACAAGAGCTTTGTCATGGCTGATGAGGTTCGTTAAAATTTTGCAGTACTGTAYGATAATGATCTAATATCCAATAAGCTAGTATCTATCTGTGATTACTAAGATTATTCAGTGCAATTAATGCATTTATAATTTTCATGAGGTCTTGTCTGGAGCCTTAAATTTTTGGGACACCAGGAGAATATTTCTTTACACATACAATGTTTACAAGAAATTGGATAAGGTTTGTTTTGTTTTACTTTTCACAGGTTATCAGCTGTAGTCAAGAGATGCTTTATGGCAATAAATGTATTACTTCTGAAAAAGATTGGAGGAGATTTTTTTTTTTTAATACTCAGTATACACAAATGAAAAAGATAATATATATCTGTATGTAATATAAACTTCACCAGATGTGAAAAGTCACTTTTGCTCAGGCAAGCTAGAAATGTAGTTTCTTTTCATAAGCATGCATTCCTTGCTGAGGGAAGTTTGCTGCAAAACTTAAAAAAAAACCAAACAAACAAAACAAAAGACAGACTTTTGGGAGAAAATCCCATGGTTCTTAGGCAAATCTTTAATTTTAGAGGGAATTTTTGCCTGAATGATAACTATGTGGCTGTTCTACTTTCTTTTAATCAATAGAAAYGGAAATAGAGATTCATTTAGAGTGGGATCAGACTAGAGGTTACAGAATTTATCATTAATACTTTAAAAATTGAGTGCTTTTCAAAATAGGAATAATTTTCTGTTTGCTCTAGAGGCTACAGGAAGGACGGAGAACAACATGTTTCCTATATTATTGCAATACTTTTTTAGCTAAGGGAAGGGCAGCATATTACTGATCTGTTGGGTAATAGCACTTTCTTCCTGGCACTGACAGAAAAGTAAGGGTGAGGAACTTTTATTTACTCAACTCATTCACATTCTATATCATAACAGAGATATATCTTAATACAGGTGGGAAGAAAGAATCACCTTCTCCTGCATGCTAAGTTCTTGAACTGGGATAGAAGCCATTGGCTTGTTTTAATTAACACTAATGCTCAATTAAATCAAGCAAACGTTAAGTTGCACAAATTATAAACTTCAATTATCAAATTATTTTTAAGGCAGCTTGTTAAGATGCAGATGCCTGCAGATAAAAGCCTGCAGGCAAGAAGATTCCACCTTGGAGGCAAAGGGAGCCATTACAGTGGTTTCTTTCATTTACAGCCTGACAGTAAACGTGTATTACAGCGTCCAGCAGGAACATATACGGTCCCATTGTGTATCCTGCCCTGCAGTTATGTGCAAGATAAAGTGTTACATAGTTTCATGCTTGTTGATTTAATTTACTTCCAATTTAGGTGTCATGATAAAAGATGACAGATTTGCCCTGTCAATCAGATTAAGAAGAGAATAGCAAAACTAATTTGGCTTATCATCAAGAGAATAAATCTTGTTGGAAGGCTGTTGCAGTGTTTTCTTATTCGTAACAGCTTCCTCTCTTCCAGGAGGATCTCGGACGCTAYATCATGAAGGCAGCTCTGGGCTTGAGTTGAGACTGCCTGTCTTTCTTGTCAGGAGCAAAATCTTACTCCAGTATCTCTTTTGCTTCATGTGTTGAGAGAGCAGATAGAGGAGGTGCTGCCCCTCTTACTGTAATAAATACCTGTTGCCTCAAGCCATTAATTCCTGAACAAAACTGTTCCTCACAGCTGTGGATTCTCTCAAAACGGCTACGACAAAATTGTTATGATTGCATTGTATGTTCATTTATTCAACTTCTGAGAAATCATCTGGGCAATTTGCAACTGAGTCTGCGTTTCAGAATGGCAGCCAAGGTTGCTTCACTTTGGTTGTGCAAAGGAACACAGCAAGCCGTGGTGTGCACGGGCAGGTCCCTGACTCTCAAAACCACATTCGTACTGAGCAGGAGATGCTCGCCTCCAGCCAGCGCTGGGGTGGGCAGGTGTGACTCAAGACAGAAAGCTCTTGTAACGAAGGCACGGACGTAGGTCCTGAAAAAGCAGGATTCGTTTCTTAATTCTCCATTAAAAGCTCCAYGTGCCTCTTTGGAAAACCCTGTAATTTCTTTGGTTCTCTGTTGTACGTGTTTTCCGTAGCTGCCTTAGGCAGTCTGGAYTGTGAGCTCCATAAAGGATAGGCTGTTTCTTTACATAGTACCTGGCACACTAACATTTCCAGATGAATTTCAATATAAAACTCAYGTTGCTGAAACTAGCTGTAAGCCCAGATGTTAAATGCTAAACCTTCCCACTCTGATAAGCATCTTTTTCTGCCTAGCAAAGTGTGATATAAAAAGCTGATATTAAGGATGAGTTCAAGAAGCTAAAATGTTTTCTCACAATTGCTGTACCTTTTCCTCTGTGAACTCATTTTTAGTTCATGTGAATCCTATTTGCTAAGCTACAGTCAGTGCTCACCGGCTGCGGATCAGTTACCAGGCTTCAGCTGTGTTGGCTTTTGAGGARAATCTCCTGAATGGAAGCAGCTCCAGAAGAGAAAGGCAGCAGTTGATACCAACATGTCTTCATTCCTGTTTCTGTTTTTTGGGGCTCCTGCCTAGCTCTTTGTTTTCCTTTCTTTTCTGTTTCTTTTTCCAGCCACATCTTCTCCTCCCTTCCATCTAGAAGTGAAATTATATTTGTTTTACTCATCTTCAGAAGCGATATACTGATGCTGGTTTTACTTACGAAGCAGTAGGTCCCGAGTAGTGAAAGCAAGAGCACAAAAAGATCCCCCCATGCTGTTCAGCAAGCCATCCGTGCATGTCCCATTATTCCTGCAATTCATTCTTACCCAGCACCCACTGTTACTAGTGAAATCAGATTTAGTTATGACCTGGTATATGATATTTGGCATGTCAGCACATCAATAAGGATTAGCTGACCTTGGAGAAACCTGATGTGAATGTCAGATTGTCAGATCTGACATGGATATCACCAGAAGGTAGGCTATCGTTATTGAAATGGAGCAGGGCTAATGACGCGTAACAGTTTGCGGCTTCTCACATGTTACCTCTGAGGCTGTCCTTTCCCCAACAAGCAAGACATCATTTCCAAGCCGGGAAGTCAGGCTCCCCAGGATGCTCTGTAACCAAGGAAGCCGCTTCAGAGGGTGAGGCTTAGCCTAAGTGATGTAAATCACCACCTGGAAGGTCTCCTTTTCTTTACAGAGSGGTGGATGAGGTGCCTGGAGGTTAAACTCTTCAGGGTGAGTGCCTTTGTCAGGCACGGACACAGAGCTGCCCTTTCAGTGACAATGAGAACTCTGCAAATAATTGAAATTTTTATTTAGAAGATGAACCAAAAGTCACAGGTAGGAAAAAGGTGGTTAACAAGGAACAGGAATTCAATATAGTTTGCTTATTAATGAAAATAAAACCCAAAACCTTTTCATGTCATGTTCTGAATTAGAGATTCAAAATCTCAATCTAAGATAGCATTTTTTGATAAAAATATTTGTATAAATGACTACATTAATTATTTTGAAATTTCAAGAAAATAACCCGTCTTAAYAATAACAAAACAAAACCAGAATCCAGCCCAAATTAACAAACTTCATTTTTTTAGGCAAGTAAAACTAGTCATCTGAAAAAAAATGTGCTCTGGTCTGCTCACAAGCACTAACCAAAAGCCTTTGGAAATGGAAATGGCATTGTTCCCAAAGTGCTAGAAGCCTGACATTTTGTGAGGCTTATCTGCAATACAGGCAATGAACAACGGGCTGCTGAAAATGTTTGTTCCTCAGCTCCTYGCTCCCTGCATTTGAATGCTCTACGGGAAATTCTCATGCTAAGCCCGTACTTCAGCCTTGCCCTTGTAACAGTTCCGTAAAGCACACGGTTGCCTCACCACTTGAGAATTTGTTTTCTATYTTGTCTGCTATGTGAATAAGTTCATGCCCTGGCCCGTGGAGGTGACGTCATTTGAGCAGTTATGCTGATGTCAGAGGCTCCGGTCTGGCCGTTGGTGTTGTGCAGGTTTAGCTGAGGGTGACCCACCAACCAGCACAGACCCAGCCGCCCGGGGGGTGCTCGGGGCGGTCCCAGCCCGGGGTGGACAGCACAGCTCCGCTGTGGGGACCCCCAGCGTGAGGACCTCCGGGGACCCCGCTCCTCCCGACGGCCGACAGCCGCTGCGCCGGTGCTGGGAAAGGGGGTGCGGAGGGAGCCAGTTACTTGGCACCCTCCTTCGCATTATTAATTCCTGTTTCACAGCGGTAGTAAATACCCAAACTCCTTCGCATGGATCCCATTCCTGCCCAGTAATTACTGTGTGTCTTTAGTCTGTTCTGACCTGGATCACAATYCTAAAAACTGTTTCTTACATCCCCCTCACCTCTCTGCACGGTGAGACCTCTCTGTTCACTTCCTCGCTTCAAGAGCTGGAGCTTGTGTCCCAGGAATGACTGTGCCCGTTTTTGGGTTTCCAGCCTCCTGTGCGGGAGCCAAGACCGGCTGGGTCTGTGACTGCTGGTATAATTCACCGTGTGTAAGTGATGCTGTTTTACCAAGGTGCTGCTTCCTGACTTCCCAAACTTTCTGCCCAATTCTCTTCCATTGCAGGGCCTTGGTGGGAATAAGGGAGAGAAAATGGGCTGTGGATTATGAATTTGGTCTAAAGAGAGTGGCAGGAGTTTGGTTTGTTCAGCATCTTCTTCTCTTTCCTGATCTGCAGTGTCTGAGGAACCAGCTCACACAGCAAAGCTGTGTGTTTGGTTAATGAATTACRTCCATGGAAATGTCCTGAGTGTTTTTACATAAAATTGCCTGTAACAACTTTGATTACAAAGAGACAAAAGGCCTGTTAGAAAACAGGAACCAAAACACAGAAAAGAACAATTAGTTCAGAACCTTTTTGGCGGGGAGGARGCTAAACTTGTTTTTTCAAAAGATCACTGTCTTGCAAATATTTTTCACTTGAATACCAAATATAAATGAATCAACTTTGCTGGCTCATTTGGTGCTTACGAGAGCAGGATCCAGCCTCTGTGAAAGCACTGTGCTGGAGCGCTGCCTCTTCCAGAGCCTACTTGGCTGGTTTTGGGCAGAACATTTCTGTTTTGGCCTCAGCTTCCCTTTGCCACAGTATGGTGAGCGCTTCTGCCTTCCCTCCTTGTTTGRCTTGCTCAGGGCTACCCATACGCACCACGACCGCTGTCTTCCAGCGGAACTGTGCCGTCCCGCCCAAGCCGGGGTGCCACGGGATGCTCCACGCGCTGCAGGGGACGGGCTGGCCCCGAGCCACGAGCAGGTACTTAGCAAAGTGCATAGCACAATAAAGTCCAGATCTCGGTGACACCTTTGGGCTCTGTAGCACAAATGATATAATGCTATATTAAAGCAAATACATCAACCAAATGAATTGTCCAATTCTCAGACTACACGTTGTCAGATGAGGATTTATGCTATTTTTTTTTCCCCGCTGACGGGTTATCAATCATGCAGCTTTACTGCTGTATCTGGCTTGTGGGATTACTCGGGATCTATTTATCTTGTGTCTTTCCCTTGTCTAGAGGACAGGAGTTACCTGCAGAGGTGATGCACGCTCAGTCCTGATCAGGCAAGATGCCCCGTTTTATTTCATGCCAGGCTGTGGAAGCACTCATTTCCATCAGAAACAATAGCCTCCAGAAATGACAGGTTGTGACAAAGGTGTGTTACTGCAAGCACAGCTTTTCAGGGAAGCACAGAAATCAGTGAAAAATAAACCCCGTTCTGCCAATCTGGGTACCCTCCTGCCACTTGCAGCCGTCCCTGGGAGGGATCGCTGCCAGGTCGCTGCGCGCTCTCACGCCGGAGCCGTGCCCCCTCCCCAGGGCCGCGGGGGTTTCCTTGCGGTTGTGCTGTACGATCCCTTTTCACAAACTGAAGCCCCTTTGGCTGCGTAGCACTGTTGTCAAAATAATGCCACTGCCTCAGCAAGGTGAGTGTCAGGACAGTTCCCCTGTTCGTCAGCATGTAGATATACTGTGCTTTGAGCAGTTTCTAAATAGGTCACAGGTTTCTGGCAGACAAAAGCAGAGTCAGTTATTGTTATCTTGTCTGTTTTTACATAAATCTGACAGGCTGATTATGAGAAATCCCCATTACTGGAGTGCCATTCATGCCGCAGTGGTGAGTATATGTCAGAGCTGTCACTGTCAGCCTTTCTTYTCAGGGTTTTGTAGACTGGCAGAAATACAGAAGCCCTTGCTCCTGGCTGAGTACTGACCTGCTGCACAGACTTGGGTCCTTCCTTCCTCCTCTCCTCCCGCCTGGTCTTTACAAACAGCATTTGAATGGAAAGACTTCTCAGCTTGTTATTACAGGAAAAGGTCCGGCAACCTTGGTGTGGCTTGTTCTCTCTGCACGGCCATTCCTCGCGGAGCTGATCTGAAGCTCTGCCAGAGTGATCTGCTGTCAGAAAGTACAGTTGCACTGAAATCAAAGTGCAGGTTTTAATGACTTTTTATTTCCCTGAAATTTCACGTGGGGCTGGGGGGGGAGAATGAAAAATCTCCTGGTCTTGCGGAATACTCAGTTTTAACCTGTCAAGGACTGGGTTTTGTTTGTTTGTTTGTTTGTTTTAAGCAAAAGGATCAAAGAAACAAAGAGCATAAGTTTTCAACATCTGTCAGGAAAACATGCCTGTCTGGCCTCCTCCATCGCGAGTGAGCTTGCAGCCGTACGACCGCCCAGGGCTCAGGAGCGGTCCCGGTCTCACGTTCCSGCTCTTGGATTTCGTGGTAGGGGACGGGTGCTCCACCCGCCCTCTCTAACCTCCCCCAGGGAAAGTCCCGCTTCTTAACCCCCCCCCACCCTCATCCTCCAGCCTTGTTTTACAGCAGGGTTTTACAGAGGGTTTCCCCCCTCCTGGGGCTGTGTCTGCGCGGGGTGCCCAGTTCATCCCAGTGGTGCCTGGGCAGCTGGGCACCGCTCCGCCGCAGCACCCAAACGGCAGCTCTCTGAGGACAAAGCGCTCGGACATGCCTATCTCTGACAAACTGAGACTGCAGGACTTGGAACAAAGCTATCGTATGATGTAATTGCAGTTACAGAGTAAAAAACATTCATTGTTTTCCAATAAGAATAAACAAATATGTGATAAAATTGCACAGAACCACTGATTGTGGCCAGGTCCCTGTACTAGAGTTGCCAGTGGACTATAGAATATGTATGTATTTCTGAGGCTTTTCAGGAAAAAAGTTATAAACAAAAAATTAAGGAGTGYCAAGCTTTAAAGTCCTACCTGTTTGGATATATGTATGTATAAATATTTGTATACACACAAGGATTGCCTGCTATTGCTGGAGAAAGATAAAATGTCCGTGAAACTAATAAGAGTAATGGACTTGCCAGCCCTGTCAGCACTGCTTAGATCTGCTCTGTAGATGTGTGTCCGCCCARAAGAGGATAAAATGAAACAGGAATATCTGACAGACAAAGGTGGAATACATTTAATATCCATCTTACTTTACAGTTTCCAAGTGTGTTGCTGTATTTGTTGTAAATGGTTTACATTATGAAAATTTATTCTGGTTTTACTTGTAGCTCTAGTCTTTCTCGCCTCCCAAATTGCGTCTTTACCACCGAGAAAGAAGCGCTGCGATCGGGATAAACATACCACTACTTGATGAACAATTTTATTCTGTTGACAAATGGATCATGAAAACGACGGTTGAAATCAGTTTTATGACTATCTCACTCCAYTTTTTGTCTTCATTGGGTGAAGGAAAGTTTATTAATCCTCAGAATGTTTATAAATAAATGGCATTCTCAGAATGTTAGAAAGTACCCAGAGCTGTTGTTTAAGTTGGTGGGGGTTATGACCTTTACATCAATGACAGTGTTATCCAATTCCAAATAATTTTCATTAAATACAAGTAACGTTTTTTTTCCACATTAGCTGGGCTTCAGAAAAAGGGTGAACTCCAGTGCAGTGACAGAAAACAATAGTTACCTTTTAGAAGTATGTGACGGTGCTTTTAAACTGCTATGGGCACTGTGGCTCCACTTAATCAGTTAGAGTAAAACTCAGAGTAGGAAATGTAATAATTTCAGTTATTCTGTGCTTCACGTTGGCGAGTCCAAATGCAAAGGAGCCCTGTTGCTAAGTAAACATGCTGTTGAACCCCGGGGTGTCGGCGCAGAGCCAGGTCTCGCTGCACGGGTACCTCCTGAAGAGATCTGCTCCAGAGGGCTGCTAGCGAAGCTGCACTTTGCCGGTAAATGGGTTGACCTGAGCAGCTGTCAGTGTTCGGAAGAGAGATGGGATGCTCCTGCTGTATTTGCAAGCCATATTCTGAAATCCCCTTCAGCAGATGTGGTTTCCTATATTGGAATCTAAATCATTTCATCAGACCGCTTCAGACTGACCAATGCCAATGCCTCCACAGCCCCAGTGCTGCCTGAAAATTTCTGGACTTGTGGAAAACCCAGGGAAGCGGCAGCTGTGTACCTGCAGTTCAGTTGCTGGGTCCCCATGGGACCCTGGACCGGCAGGTTTCTCTGTCAGGTTCCCAGCAACCTGAGYTCCCTGGAGACTGGATTTACAGGAGAGTAYGGAGAAATAGTCCTCTCTCTTCTCTTGGTATTATTTAGTGCAGTAAGTAGCTACCCCAAAGGGGGATAAAAWGGGCACACCTCCCCGCTGAGAGAGCCGTGCAGTCCTGGGTTACACCAAGCCGCCCGGGGAGACAACTGCAGGTGCAGACACAGGAGAGAAACTCCTGGAGTCCACCAGGATGGATGGATGCTGTGAGGCAGAGCAGGGACCGACGGCAGCACGGTCACTTGCAGACCCTCACAGCATGGAGGGGTCAAGAGCGGTTTGATCCCGTTCGCTTTGGGCGGGGGGACTCCTCGGAATGTCCCCTTACAGGGCTTGTGTGACCATGCCCTGACTAAGGAGCCAAAGGGGAGRGCAGGACAGCAGAACAGAGCGCAAAACCAGGGACGTGGCAGGCCAGACCCTGCCTGGACCAAGAACCGAAGTGTGAATCCACCCTAACTGAATAAGAGCACCGGCAGTCCTGCCCTGGGGTGGATAYCCAGTCTGACTTCTGTTTGCTTTGGTCTTAGATTTGAGACCATKGGGTAATTCTTCAGCAAAGAGCAAAGTTTTTCACATATATGCACAAGGCAAGTATTTAGGTTCAAACGGCTCTAGATAAAGGGCAAACGCATTTTTCCAATACTCCTGGGCACATCCTGCCACTTCTTGTACCTTTTCTGTTTAGTAATTATAGATAATTGTTAATATGAACATGTACCTCTGTGTGACTCTGGRCTCGGGAAGTTTCGGAGGTGGGCTGGTTCCAGCTGGCCCAGCTCATCTCCTGACCCCGTGCCTCGTGCTCCAGTACTCCTTGACTGTAAGCCGAATTGTAGTGGCAGATGCTACAAAAATTCAGCAGTTCAGTCCTGTGTGGCAGTTGTCGAGGAAATAATGACTGGTGCATTTTAGCAACTCCCCAAGTAAGGGGGATAAGAGGAAAATGATCAGTGTTCGGAAGTCTTAGATGTTTATCAGTTATTTCTCAAATTCCCTTGATGTGGGTGGTGAAAAACCCAGTGCAAAATGTTTTTAAAATTATCCTTACTTTCTCAGAACATGTCTAATAGTTTATCAGAATTGGATTATAAAGATTCTTTAAAAATAATACACAACACCTTAAAGTCCAGTAAGGTTTATGTACTTCTTTCAGTATTCCTTTTCTTCATGTACTTCTTTTCAGATTTTTTTACCTGTTCTGTATAATTTAGGAGACGATCTGACCCCTGCTGTATGTTGGCTTAGAGCTTGTAAGGCAGAGTTATCTGTCTTGTTGATGCTCTGATTTTTTCTCACAGTTTGGTTTGCATGTGTCGACATACTTTATTTACTGCTGGTTGTGCYCTTCCTCTGAAACCTTCCAAAGCTTTATGTTTATTTCTTGCATACTAGAATGTAATTAGGCTAAGACTTTCTTCAGGCAATTTTAATTCATATACTGCATTAAGAAGCACATATATTAGTTTTCTTCACCACAAAGTCTAGACTATTAACAAACTCTCTATGCTCAGTGAAAGAGCCRGAATGGCTACTAGATATTTAAGTTATATCATGTTGATAAGAAAGTCATATCCAAGTTTACTCTGGAAAAAAATATTCATATCAAACCGATTTATTTTAATATTATCTAAATCTTGAAAACAGCCCTGGAAACAACTAACAATTAATAATTTTCAGTTTTTAAAGAAAACTTGTTTAGCTGACAACAATTAAAATAAAATATCAGCCCAATATCTGTAGAACATAGAAAAGGTTAAAGTAATTTATTTTATAAACTTGTCAAGCACATTTGATCTCAGTATACAGTGCTAGTTCTCTTACTAAAATGCAGATAATGCCTCCCTTGCAGTTGAGTAACAGTGCAAATAGGTTTGAGTTACGGTGCAAATARGTTTTATAATGGAAATCGGGCAATCTAAATATAACAGTTTATTATAAAATTAAGAAAATTCTATTAGGGTCCATTTCCATTAGTTTCCATTAATTGTTTCATGTGTAGGAACTGGCTTATAAGAATAAATGCATTTTYCCTGTTGTGTGGAACAAGGATATTCTAAACAAGGCAAGCCAGTTGGAAAAAGTGGCCAAGGACAAGCTATRGGAAATTCCTTCAACACCTTCAGTCAGTCTTGATATATTCACAGTACTTGAGTGTTTCTGTAAGCCCACTGGTCTGTGCAAAAAAGGAAACTTTTATATGCAAAGGAATGGCCAGCTCAAAGTGAACAATGAAGATCCGAATCTGGAGACTGCCAGCAGGGAATTGTTATACCMAAGTCAGATTTTCTGAGCTGGACGCTGTGTAACAGCCTCCAAGGTGGTATTTTTCGGTATTATTAACATTTCTACAGCGTGTGTCCACAATTTCGGTGGAGCAGCCGGAAGGTGCACCTAGACTTGCCCGTGGTGGGGAGGTGGTGAATGCCTGTGGACCCTTTCCCGAGCRCTCACTGTGCTGAACCGATGTTCTCCGTGGCATGGGTGGGGGAAGCTTTTCCAGCTTGGTCCTCCCAGGCAAAGCCAGGCAGACACACCACCACCATCCCCTGTTGGCTACAGCCCCACTTGGAGCAGGGCGCGGACAAGAAGGCGGCCGAAGGTCCCTTCCCACCAGCACCCCCATGACTGTGTGACACCATGACATAGCCCGAGTGTCAGCAGACACAGGCTGGCGTAACGTCCGTACGCAGTGACCGTGTGTCCTGGTTTTGGTTGGGATAGAATTAATTTTCTTTCTAGTAGTTGGTATAGTGCTATGTTTTGGATTTAGTATAAGAGGAATGTTGATAACACACTAATGTTTTTAGTTGTTGCTAGGTAGTCTACTTCTCAAGGACTTTTCAGCTCACATGCTCTGTGAGGTGCACAAGAGGCTGGGAGGGAGCATAGCCRGGACAGCYAGGCCAGCTGGCCAATGGGGTATTCCATACCGTATGATGTCATGCTCAGCACATAAAGCTGGGGGAAGAAGAAGGAAGGGGGGAACGTTCGGGGTGATGGYGYTTGTCTTCCCAARTAACCGTTACGCGTGATGGAGCCCTGCTKTCCTGGGGATGGCTCAACACCTGCCTGCCCATGGGAAGTAGTGAAGGAATTCCTTGGTTTGCTTTGCTTGTGCACGGCTTTTGCTTTCCCTATTAAACTGTCTTTATCTCAACCCACGAGTTTTCTCACTTTTACCCTTCCGATTCTCTCCCCCGTCCCACCCGGGGGAGAGTGAGCGAGCGGCTGGGGGGGGCTGAGTTGCCGGCTGGGCTTAAACCACGACCCCGTGCTTTCCCTGGGGAGGCACAGAGCGCAGAGCCTTTCCTATTAAAATTCTGTTCAGRCTTCAGCTGGGAGCTAAGCGCGGCTGAAGTGAAGCATCTTAAAGCTGTTGCGGTCGGCTCCGCAGAGGTGTGAGCTTCCCCCACGCTCTGCGGGCACTCGGCACTTATTTATAGCTGATCCTGTAACGAGGGTGTGTGTGGGGACACGTTCGTAAAAACAAAAAAAAAAAGGCTGTGGAAACTTGATTGCGACCCTAAGAGAGGATTTATTTGTCACAAGAATCAATAATGCTTAATTTTTTTGTTTGTTCAAGCAACAAGAGCTACAGTACCTATGCAGTATTATTATTCATGAAAAAAGATTTCTGAAGAAAATGAGAAGTTTCCATGGATAATTTAGATATAGAAATGATTASTTTTATTTACTTTAATAGGGAGGTCTAATTTCACTGCTACCTAATATTTAATATTGCTTCTCCCTGCCTTGGTTCTTTTTTTAGCCTTCCATAGTACTGAAAAAGAAATAAATAAAGAAAAAGAGRCAAAGGAATGCAAAGTAAAACAAAAATGAGGCTGTTCAATCAGGCAAGGAATAAAGCTATCTAAAATCCCCTGAAAAAGGTCAAGCAAAATAAATCATATCTTTTTCATTCAAGAAATGAATTTTGCTTCAGGCATTAAAATCTACAGCGGTCATAAAATGTTTGAGACATGCTTACTATWTTTCATGCTGAAACTGTCCCATTTTTGCGTAGCCTGATTGCAATTCCAGAGCACATSTATTATTAACAGAGGTTTTCTTTGTAATTCAACCTGTTCTTTAATTTACTTGCAGAGCAAAGAGACTGGGTAGCTGCTATCTGATGCCTATAGATAATGATACACRGTGAGGCTCCAGGAAAGGCTCATGCAAGCAGCTAAAAAGTCTCTGTTCTTGGAGGTTTTTGAGACCCAGCTGGGCAAAGCCCTGAGCAGCCTGGTATAAATCCAACATCCATCTTACTTCGAGTGGGAGCTCAAACTAGGGACACCCTGGGATCCTTTCCAGCCTGAGTGAGTTTGAGYGGGTGATTCTACAGCTACATAGAAGTCCTTTAACTACCATAGTATTTTGGTTAG
The DNA here is from genome assembly GCA_030449065.1 of Oceanodroma leucorhoa. Lineage (NCBI taxonomy): Eukaryota > Metazoa > Chordata > Aves > Procellariiformes > Oceanodroma > Oceanodroma leucorhoa. The sequence continues at coordinate 817,065 of JASVER010000057.1, read as the reverse complement.
ATGATTTTCTTTACCAGAAAGAAACCCCAAAACCTTTAGATTAATTACAGCCTACTAATAAAAAAAAATATAATAAAAACCTTCACCCACTTCTCAGTAGTCTCTCAAATAAGTGCTTCAGTACTGTTTGGTTTTTACTGAAAATTAAACAAAGCTCCTTTTTGCTCAGATGCCGTAGCGGGCTGTTTGCAGGTTTAACCGAACCCATCTGGGCAGAGCAGGCTGCACCACACGCGGCTCTGCTTGGGGGTCCCCTGGCACCCCGCCTTCTGATGCCAAGGGGGGCATGACTTGTACAGGGCCATAAGACCTGCAAGTGAGGGAAGAGGGCTGGGTATCTGCCCATACGTTGTGGTGATGCACAGGAGGGAGAGGGCAAGTTGCCTCCTCTGAGGGTTATATTTGTAATAACTGACCTCCCTTCTGCGCACCGGCTGTGGAACACCTCCTCGAGGCTGGGTTAGGGCTGCCCCAGCTCACGTCAAAGCTGCCATGCTGTGGCAGATCCATCACTCTGGGGAACGTTGTTCTGCTTTTTATCACCTCGATCCCAAGGAAACTGCATCTTATTTCCGAGATGAATTCATGCAACATCAGCTCCCAGCCGCTGGGCTTTGTGCAGCCTTTTTTGCAAGACTGCCAGGTCTCTTCTCTGTGACCTTCTCACGTCTGTCTATGCAGATTATGGTAAACGTGGCTTAAAACATGAGCTCCTGGAGTGTCATGTCTTTTTGGTTTTGCCCCAGGTTTCTTTCTGGGGTTTCTGTGAGGCTGGAAGTGCATCTTGTTCTACATTTGAAAAAACAGGGATTATTTCCATTTTCCCTACTGGATGCCACAATCACCGAATGCTCTGGTAGCTCCATGTGACGGGTGTATGAGCCGAGCTTTCTTCCCTGAGACACTCCACGAGGATCATTCGCAGTGCTCCGCTCCTATCTCTCTGCATCGGCTGTCTCCAACGGCATCTCTTCAGCTCGGCTGCGAGCCACGGYGCTGCACCCCACGGTCAGTTCAGCTCTAGGGGGAACAGCCTGGAGAGCTGACCCTGAAAATAAGGACTCTTCTCCCGGTTCGGTGCTGTTGAAGTGAAAAGAAGTGCAATACATCGTATCGRCTTTCATCGTGTTTGTCATACTTTTGACAGTCTTCCTTGCTCAAGTGGTGTTTCAAAGCACCAGGTATTGGTAATACCACAGAAATATTATCTCAGTGCCTATCCCCCCTTACTACTTCATTGGGACCAACGTGAGCCATCACSGAGAGTCAGGCTGGGCTGGGAGAGTGACTTTTGCCTCCCCGGCCTCAGCCACAGGAGAACTCACTCTTCAGGGAGAGCTGCCCAAATCCGCCGGATCCGTCCTGTGTCCAGCAGGAGGAAYCAAGCCGAACCCGAGGCCAGCTGGGGTGAGATCGGCCGGTGCAGATATGGGGACAGCAGCCCCTGAGCACCTGAAGKGGCCAATGAGCTTTTGTGATCGGTCACTCAAGAGCAGCTTCAGCAAAGAATCAGCAGTGCATCTCTGTAGGTGCAATTAGCTCCGATCAGCACGCTGGCCGTATTACCGCCTCTCTGCTCCCCATCTGCTTTTCTGTCTCAGATCCACTCTGCAGACACTCTTTAGCAGCCCGCTATTTCTTCAGCAAGTTTAGGACTGCTCCACCTGCCCTCTCCCAAAATAAATAAAAGAAAAAAACCAAATGAACAAGAAAATGAACGCAAAGCACACTGAGGTATCCATGTGTGTGTCCATAGAAGGTCCCTAACACCGACCTCTGTCCATCAGAGTGAGCAGGTGATGAAAGGTGGCATTGCTGTCCATGGATGACTCGGGGTGGAGCTGGAGGTTCAGACCTCGGTGGCTTTCAGGCACCTCAGCAGCGCAGTAGGAAGAAGGTGGAAGGGGGAATTTCGGTCAGTCTGACAACTGTCTAGCCTCGCTGCACGTCGCCTGCGCCGTGCCAGCCAGCGTGCGTGAGCCTGGTGGGTGCCCGCGTCCCACGCTGTCAGCTCTCTCCGGTGGTAGGCCAGCCCACGGTTTCTCAGAGGACACCGACACTCAGCATCGGTTCCTAGTTCCAACCTTTCCAGTCCCTGTCTGAACTGCTTGTGTGGGTGGATTTATCACTCCAGGAAGAYTGATGCTCTTTTTCTTTGTTACATAATCCTTTCCGAAATAACATATCTCTGGGTAGCACCACAGCAGCTAATGAGTTTTTTAGCAACCTTGTACTGAGTTTTATTTGCAAACAAACAAATATAAGTGGGGCAGTGAGTGGCAGGAGCAGAAGGGAAGGGAGAAGTGGGAAGAACACTGCAATGAGAAAATGGGTGTCTGTCTTGTGAAGCCGTGGCGCTGGGACTCACCCATTCAGCTTGTGGGCTGCTGATCATACACCCAAGCAACCCTCCACCATCCTCCGCTTGTTTTTCCTTGTTTTTCCGCCCTGTGAGGCGATGGCTGCGCCGCGGGTGTGTTCGCACAGGGAGCTGCCGTAGCAGAAAGGTGACCCAGGGAGGAAGGATCATCTTCTGCAGATGTTGCTTCTCCCCGGCGCAGCTTGGCGTGCGTGAAATGCAAGAACACTCTCTGCCACGGCACTGCACTCCCGGAGGGGTCTCCGGGGGGCTGGTTGTCCACGTTTCTAGTGAGAAGGTTCTTAGTTATGTTAAGGTTTCGTAGGTCCCAGTAGTCCTGTCAAGTAACGGAAATATTTTGGAAAGTTGGCTTTCTGTGGAGGTGTGTGAGCTGGCTGTGAAGAGCAAGCTGTAAGAGAAGTAAGAAGTCCTCAAGACTTGAAGACAGGCTTTTGAAGGGGTGGTTACAGGTTAGCACTTTTCTCTTGTTCTTCTGTCTCGTAAAACATTATAAAGGCTTTCTTTAATGACCTACCTTTTCTTTAGCAGTCGCAAACAAATATCAAGACAAAGGATGACTTATTTTTTTAAAAGCCACCATCTCATCTTACCTGAGCATAATGCAAGAYATCTTAATCAAACCGACTTCTTACTCTTTACTTTGGGATTTATTTTATTCTCAGTGTGGTTTCTTTTGCTCTTTTTGSTAAACTGAGATGGAAACTTCATTGTGTGCGAGTACAGCTTCCCATRATTCACTTCATTTCCAATGGAAAATCACCCCTGCAATTGAAAATATTTTAAGAAGAACCTTTCCCAAGGAGAACATAACAGAGAAAACCCTGCAGCAGCGTCCTTCTCTGTACTCTAGCAGAAATGCTTTTAAAATGCGAACTGGTTAATCCGGATACCCCCCGGTTTCCACCGTTGCCTGTCCGTGGTAAAGGTGGGGGGCTCTGGGGCCAGGCTCTGGGTGTCTGCTCCGGCCCGGGGTGTCCGTCCTGCGGCCGAGGCTGTCCCCTCCCGGGGGACGGGGGCTCTGCCTTTAGCAATGAGCTCACTGAGTGCCCCTCGCCTTGAGCCCGCCGGTGGCTCTGATTAGCGTCTGCTCCTTTATAGAGAGGCTAACTGCTCCGKAATTTCCCGCTGAGTCCTGAGCCCTCTTTTAACAAGATGCTTTATTTTGGTGACTTTCACAGGTAATTCTAGCACTGGGGTTTTGCCGTAAGGAGTCCACATGGAGAAGATACCTATTTTTCATGTATAGCTCTGAAACTTTTTGTAAATGCCTTTGATGTATGTCACGAACAGTACACATTTTTAACCATTTAATAGGATTTTGAAATGCAAATTCTACGTTTCCAGTTCCTAGTCAAACATTTGTTGTTTCTGTAAATTTGATGTAGATGTTTGTTCTGACAGATTTCATTTCAATTCCAGCACATATTTTATGTGGTTTTTTTCTTTAGTGATATGTTTAAAATAAAAATCATCCGCATGAACCAGACCAAAACCTCTTAATGCCATTGAGAACAATTGCCAGTGTCATTCTCATGATTTATRTCTGTTAATTTATTTTCAGAATACACTTAACAGATCATTTTCTTTGGAGATAAGTGATCTTGGGAGCAAAACACAGAAGCAGAGGGGGAGAAACATTCTCCTTTTGTTTGCCGCCTACCACTTCCCCCACAGCGAGACAAGCTGCCYGTCTTTCTGCTCAAAGGTATATGGCTCAAATGAGCTGGAAAACAGCTCAATCTGGTCAAGTGAGGCTTCACCGACACGAATGAGCTCTCAGTGGGTACCGAGCTGGTATCATTCGCCCCTCTAGCATCTCCCCTTGAGCTAGACTGCAAAGGGTCAAGGCAAATTAGAGGTCAGATCCAGCGGCAGCTCAGCTCCCAACAGGCTCTGCTGGCACGAGGCTGCCTGGGGACCGGCCACCGCAGCTCGGGGCTGTGGGACCGGGGGCACTGGATTCAGACACTCCGAGTTTTAAATTCAAAGCCAGGTAATGTCTGGGTCAGTAAAACTGCCTTGCACTTAGCATGCCTGGTATCCGCAGGTAGCCGATGTGTTAATTTTACCCCATCATTTTAATACTTAATAGGCTGTGTGGGCTGTACTAAAAATAGACCAGAAGAGCTTCTCCGGAGCAGCCAGCCTGGTCGTAGGGGTATTCAGAGATACTACACTGCCAATTTTGAGGGCAAGAAAATAAGAAGAGCTCCATGTTTCAAGTGCTGTACATTTCTCCATCCTCCACAGCCCTGCCAGCTTGCTGCGTGTGCAGCGGGGTGCGGGGAAGGTGAGCGGCCAAGGGAGGGCAGGCAGCCACCCCCCGGGCATACRGGGGCAGGGCGAGCGCGCAGAGGGTGATTTCCCACCCGTTACTTGAGTAGCYGGTGAAACTCGAACAAACTGGGTGGGAAGGGACCTCTGCAGGTCTGCATCCAGCTGCCGGCTCAGAGCAGGGTCAGCTTGGAGCAGGTTGGATATACTTTGCAGGGTTAATGCAATATTTAGTAGTTAAATATTSCTTTATCTCTCTTTGTTTATGTGATGCCCGCATGGTCGAGGCTGCATCTGAAAAGCCATGGGCATGTTTGCATTCAGGCAATGAGAAGAGGGACGTCCTTCTCCTCTCGCCTTTGAAAGCCCCCTCTCCTTACCACACCGATTCATCGAGGACAAGGCAGAACTCCTATTTGTGTGACTGCAGTCAGTGCCATAATTCATTCCCATAACTGCAGAGCCCGGGAGCTTTCTGCGCAGCAGTGAGTTCACGCCAGGCACTGTACGAAGACAGATGGATGGCCTCAGCCTCAAATAGCTTTCAGGGAGCAAATAGGTTGTTTCCATCCTTCCTGACATGAAGGTCAGCAAGAGGCCAAGGCATTGCTCACAAGACAGAGAAGCCAGAGGTACACAGGGGACGCCTGGCCAGCCCAGGTTACTGTCCCAAGACACCGATGTTCAGCATTCACTTCTCAAGGGATCACAATTCCAAAGGTTTCTAAGAATTTTTACAGGAAAGTTTTGGATTTATTGCAATCAATAATGTACACGTACTCCCCTGATTAATGCTATCCACCCTGGCTTATCCAACACAGGTATCTTGCTGTAGAATGTGTGATAAAATGCAGCTACACACCGCGCTGTCCTCAAAGTCTTGGCCCTCAGGATTGCTCCTGCCAGCTCGCTCAGCTGCCTGCTCCTTGCTGCCTGCCCGGTTTCTGCCGCCCACCACCTCTGCTGGGGTTGTTGGACCGCTGCTGCTGACCAGCACCCTCAGCAAGCCGTGCTTGCAGCAGCTTGTGTTTCGGTCAGCAGATCCTCGTCTGAAACATCTAAGGCTATGGTCCCAGGTACAGGGATAATTACGTAAAGAAAGGTGGAATGTGTCAGAAATAAATATTTACCTGTAAATACAGCACAAGGACACTTGGCCATCCTGTGCCGGTGCTCTGCTGCACCTCCCATCCAGCTGAGTAGGCAGACTCGGTCTATACGCAGATGCCCACAGGGATTCGTTTCAACCTGGCTTTACTCACAGCCCCACTGACACTGTTTTCCCCACGCGCGTCCCCACGACCCCCCTCTGCTCTCGCTCCGCCTGCTCTGCGCGCAGCGGCACCTCGTCATCGCGATGTTACGGACCCTTTTTACCGGGAGCGCGCGGCCAGCCCCAGGAGGGGTTTGCACACCGTGTGGGGCTGTACCCCACGGCGGGTCCGCGGCAGAGCCGACGGCGGTTTGGGGAGCTCTCAGCCTGTCGCAGGCGACGTGCTGCACTGCCGTGCTGGTGGCATATTGCTTCAGGAAAATTATTACAGCGTTTCACAGTCCGTGCCATCAGGAAATCTGAGGGATATTTCTGTGTGGCCTCCTTCTCGCTTTGTGGGCAGTTGCCTTTGACAGCAGACAGGTTGTGAATTAGCACCTTTAGCATGGGAGAAGAGCGTTTGAGCGAGGCTTCAGGGTACAAGCGATAAATCAGATAATGGGGCCAAGGAGGAAACCAGCTCAGAGACAGCTGAGAAACGAGGGAGCGTGGGGGAGACGGTGCATGTGCTCCTGCAGGATAGAGGGTCTGGGGAGATGTCCAGGTTTCAGCTGGGATAGAGATAAATTTATTCCTAGTGCTGYGTTTTGGGTTTAGTATGAGAAGAATGTTGATAACACACTGATGCTTTTAGTTGTTGCTAAGTAGTCTACTACTCAAGGACTTTTCAGCTTCCCGTGCTCTGCCCGGTGCGCAAGAGGCTGGGAGGGAGGATAGCCGGGACAGCTGGCGCAGCTGGCCAATGGGGTATTCCATACCATGTGACGTCATGCCCAGTATATGAATGGGAGGCATGGTCCGGGAAGTAGCGATSGCTGTTTGGGCATTGCTCGGTGGGTGGTGAGCAATTGCATTGTGCATCACTCATTTTGTATATTCTATCATAATTATTATTATTGTTGTTATTATTATTATTCTCCCTTCCTTTTCTGTTCTATTAAACTGTCTTTATCTCAATCCATGAGTGTTACTTTTTTTTCCCGATTCTCTCCCCGTCCCACTGGGAGGGGGCAGCGAGCGAGCGGCTGTGYGGTGTTTGGCTGCCTGCTGGGTTAAACCACTACAGGAGAGCATGAAGGCACAGGTGTGGTCCGTTCTTCTCCTGGGGCAGCTGGGTATGTCCTCACTGGGCGCACATCGTAGCTGGGATGGGAGAAGCTGCTCTCGTGGTTTCTCTCCCTGAGGCTTTCCAGCGAACGTGGAGCAATTTCTCCTTGGGCACGAGTGGGGTTTCATCCTCCAGCCTCAGCGGAGAGGTTCAGGAGGGTGAGTGGAGGCAGCTCCCAGCAGCATCCGTGGTGGGTCCTTTCACAGACCTCGTCTGAACTCTCCCCTGCTGATAACGTGRGGAAAGGGCTTTGAGAAGAACAGAAGTGGTGCGAGAGTGACTCAGCTTCAGGAGCGCCGCATTGTGTAGCCTGGGCAGAAATCAGTGCAATGCCTATTCATTTTTGAAACAAGTATTACACCGCAAGTAAGGCATGTTATGAGTTTAAAACCACTGGGAGGCTTAAGCCCACAGCTGCCTTGGTTTCCTCCATCTTAGAGCATTATAGTGGCACCATGCCCATTGAGTTTGCAGAGGAATTACTATTTATACATATGTACAAGTGAAAAAAAATTGCATTTCTTCATCCAGGGATTCCCAGCATTGCTGTATTACATCAATTTTACTGCACTACAGTTCCCCACCAGTCATTAGATTGCAAAGATAAAACAAAGCTCCCAGCAAATAATTAGCATTCTCAGAGCACTCATATATGTAAGGTGTGTAAATACACTGATTAAGAAATAGTGTAGATAATGCGTTWCATTTGTGCGTGTGTGTTGAGCACACAAGAAAAGAAATGAGAAATCCTGTTTTTTGGAGGCCAGAGAAGCTGTTCAGCCAATGAGTCTCTCAGCTGGAGACTTGTTGGGACCCAGCCTTTCCCCCCAGTTCGGGGGTCCGGGTTGCCCGGCTGAGGGTCCACAGCGCTGCTGGAGGCAGCCCCGAGCTGCATCCTGGGGGGACCGAGCCTGCTGGTGCTTCGTGTTGCTCTGGCCAGTTTCAGGGTGGGACTTGGAAGAGATTTGAACCTCTGATGCCCCCCAGTACTGACACACTTGCTCTGAGCATGTCACTGCTACACATCACTGAAAACACCTTTTGTGCAAGCGTAACTCTGGGTATATTTATTATTCCAGTTTCTCAGCCTTCAGGTTTGCTCCTTGCAGTGCTCTCCAGTCATTTAATGCTCTCCCAGAAATCAGCACCTGAAATGTCTTGCAGATTAAAGAAATGTGCCCTCATTATGAGTGAGATCCGCGGAGAAGAAAGCAAAGAAGCAGGCAGAGGAAAGAGCTTTCATTCAGCACTTGGGATGGTTCATTTTCAATATATTGTCGCCGTTACAGCATAGCCCTGTCAGAAAATACAAGAAGCTTTCAGATACCTGTTAGTGGGCTAAGTTCTGAAAAAGTTCAACCACAGAAGATATAGATGTAGCCAGAGTAAAAATTCAGAGGGAAAAGAAACTACATTTCATCACAAGGAGCCTTACTTGTCCCCTGTCCAGCACTGTGGTCCCAATGAATCCCTCCCCTAATATCTCTGAGCATCTGAGGGATATCTTTGGAGAGGATGGGGTCTGGGAGGGTCTGGGTACCGTGGTGGGGAGCCCGGGCTGATGTGGGAAGCCCTGCACCTCCGTCGCAGGCAGCACACACTGGGGAGCCTCCTGGCATGGGCGTAATTACCTGCCATCGCCTGTCTCACTCTTTACCTCATATGTTTACATATATATGTTTGGGTTTGTTTTGTTCCCAGAAAAATTCTTCAAAGGGCAAAATGTTGCGTACACCGGCGAAGGTCGGCGGAGCCCATCCATTCGGTCCCTTGCGGGAGCTCTCGGGCCCCGTCCCGGCAGCCCACGCCGCTCGGCGGGCAGCCCGGGCGCTCACGGCACCGGTGCTTCAGCAGGAGGAAGAACAAAGCTTACCGTAAGAAAACTTGATTTTGGAAAGGCTAGCTTTTCCTTAGAAGTGCTGAAGTGCCAGCAGTGCCATGTGCAAGGCGAGCTGCAGTGAGATAAGAGAGACACTGCCTTTGATCTGAAGGTGTTTGTGGCTGGCTATAATTCAGTGATTTTAAATAGCTCTGGGGCGCATAAAGCCAGTTACTCTTTTTTTTCCACTTGTAGCTTACTCCTCTGTCAGGTTAAAGTTACCTAAAATACCTTTTTTCCTTGTCATGGGATTACAGTTTCCGGCAAGACTTATGTAGCCGGGGAAAGGATCAATATATTCTAAATCTCTAATGCTATCTGCCACGACCACGCTKTAAACCGCCCTTGCTGCTGGAGAGCCTTGGCTCCCCTCCGCCGCGGTGCTGCCGGCACGGGCTGGCCCCGGCTGGGGGTCAAACAGTGCTCCATGCCTCCTGCCTCGCACCCAGCTAACCCCCCCCGCGCCTGAACGCCAAACACCCAAAAACGAGTGAAGCGGGAGCAAAAAACTTTCAAAAAGTACACTCAGGGTCTTGTTTGGCTTACAGGAAAGTCACGAGCCAYGCAGGGACAGAAAAAGGGGCTGGGTGTTCAGCCAGCCCCGCTCCCGGCTGAGGGAACGGCGGGTCTTGCTTCCCCGGCACCCCATCCCCCTGCACGGCTCTGAGCTCAGCTTCTCTTAAAGGAGGAATTCACCTCGGGAAATCTAAATTAGAAGAATAATGTTCTGAATCACTGTTGATAGCTTTGTACATGATCCACAGACACGGTGGGGACTACTGCAAGGTTGCTCCTCTATACAGAAAGCGTATTCAAAGAGTTTGATTAATAATTCAGAACACATTTCTCAACTACATATCATTTTCTCAGCCGGTTCTTGGTGGAATATATTCCAGCACTTATGGATCATTTTGTTGCCTTTTAAGTCTAATATATTTGTAAATGAATGCTGGCCTGTTTTCCTGCAGTCTGTAACACACACAGATTACAGGAGTTCGGGAAATTGGGAAAAACAAGAATGAATACTCTAAGAAAAAATAGATTTGAGATTACTTCGTGTGAACCATTTTTTTTTAAAGTGGCTTGCTTTAATCTAGGAAAATGGAAATGTGAAGTTGGAGGAAGTCTATGAAATTTAATGGATAAGAGTGGGTTGAGAACTCATGTAAATGGGCATCTCTCCTCACAGGTTACTGGGCCTCCAACGCACTACACAGTCTGGCTTTACTATCTAGCCAAAGTTTTTTCCAGATATAAAATTTCATTGAAAATCTGTTATGATTGAGTTTATAGTCTTTGCAAGGGGAACAAGATTGATGTGGTTTGTAGGTTTGTTATTTTTTTTGTTCTGGCTTGTTGGTGTTTATTTATTTTTATTTAGGTATCAGCTAAACATATGACAAAACTATTAAAGAGAAAAAATAATATACTGGTTTATTTTAATGAGGCTGTCTCTTTTTAGTAGTCCTTTGAAAATTGCTCTTCAAATAGTTACAAAACTTAGAGTTCTTAGGTTTTAATTTCACTTCTTCCCTGCCCCTCCCAAAGGCAGGAATATTAAATATTCTGTGCTATTACTGTAGTCAGTAAATATACATAGGTTTTGTATCTAATATATATTAAACTTTAATATTTTACAAAAAAACATCCAGGAAAGGATTATGATTTTTCATTTATTAAACCTCTTCAACCAATCACAGGATTTTTTGTTCAGTCAACATCTTTGTGTACTTTCCTCACACAGATGCAATCAATTATAATATTTTAGAGATTCCACCAGTGATAAAGTAAATTATTCTTCTGAACTCTGACAAGTCTAGCTCCAAAAGAAGCAGAGATTTGCAAATCTCTTTTCTGTGTGTGGCCCTTACTTGCCACAACTGCTACTGGATTTTTTTTCAGCAATGAAAACCCAGTATTCTCTGTTGGCTTCCACGACTGAAGACAAATTTAGCTTCCTTTCTGTTACAGCTGAACTCTCCTATTCTGTAGAAACTTTCTGCTCTCTGTTGTCTTTACCATTTTAGTTTTAATGATGACACAAGCTCCAGGCAAGGTGACTCACTGCCTGCTGGGAAAGAAGTGGCTGCGAAGATCTGGGGAAAAGTCCCAGTGCATTGGCCTTTCCTAGGGGAGGCTACTTTCCTTTCCCTGGTGCTGGGGAACGCGAGGAGATCGCAACGCTGCGGAGCCACGCTCTCGGGTGAAGATGCCCTTCACCGAGCAGGACATCTGCTTCCGCGGGCGAAGGCTGCGGGCAGTGATTGCTTTCCCCAGCCTGCCAGAGGCTCCTGGGGCTGCCCCGTCCCTCCTCCCGCTGCCCCGGGCCCGAAGGCTGGAGCCTGCCTGGGCAGSACTGCGCCTTCTGGAACTGCGGCTGAGCTCGCAGCCACGTCACCTCATTCAGTGCTCATTAAATTAACATAATTTAAATGTCAAACCCTTTCGTCAGTGGCAGCAAATTTTTATGCGCACAGGAGCAAAAGCGTGCAGGGCTGGAAAGGACTGTTGGACTACCAACCCCAGTGCCCTGGGATGGCAGCAGTTTGTTCCTTTTTATGAACTTATTGAGCTTAAAAGTGGAGATGTCGTCTGCACCCACGGCTCCACTTGGAAGACTGTTCATRAATCTGCAAGATTTAATGTTTAGGAACTTTCTTCTAATGACACCACCATACTTTTCARGAATATATTTATTCATGGCCAGTTTATCACCATTTGTTCTTATGCCAAAATTATTTTTAGAATAAATGGCTTTTTATCCCTCCCTGRTGTTTTCCCCTTGATGTGTTTGTAGAGAGCAATCATGTCCTTTCTCAACCTTCGCTTATTTAGGCTAAAGAAGCCAGCCTCATCAGGCTGCTCTTGTGAAGGCATTCTCCGCTCCCCGAGGAGTGCCTCTCCTGAATGCCTTCTGATCATTTCACATGGCAGGCTCACCATTGCTGTGAATACTCACTACCCTTCTTTGCATGATCATTGCACACAACCAGGCTTTCCACCTGGATTTCACCACTATTTTTATTCCCAGCTACCTTTCTCCTTTTCTTTCCCACACAGTATTTTACCTCCTTCTCTTCCACTTTGATTACTGTTCGTGTTTTCCATCCTTGGTCCTTCGGGRCACAYCTTCCCTTCCCAGCCCTGCGCCTTCCAGCCCCTCCATTCCCGATGTCCTGCACTCACTGCCCTGTCTCCTTTCTTCAACCTCTTCCCAGATTCCCGTTAGAGCTCAGCCATCATCACTAGCACAAGGTCTATAGCTTTTGCATCTTCTATACACTTTACCAGGCATCATTATGTATACAGCAACTTCCACCTCTGCTCGAGGGTGATGTCCACTCTACAACTTTTGTCAATATTCCCTCTCAACATCGACCTAAAGCCATTAAATATTCAAATTATTGTCTTCGACAGTGSAATGAGTATGAGGTCTGGGTACAAAAAAATCCCTCAGGTAAATAATGAATCTACCTGCTCTTTCTTGTGCAGAACCTCTAATAGTCCTGCAACAATCCTGTTACTGTGTGCTGTAGTTTTCCTTGTTCTGCTCTCTATAYTTTTTGTCAAATTCATATTTGACAYGTAWCAAAATCTGAAATCTCTAAATCCCTTGTGAACGTGGAGATCCTATTTTCCCACCTGCAAGAGCGATCCTGCCATCGGGCAGAAGCACCCGCAGGCTGGTTTTCACTTGATGGTCCACACTGCATTTTTCTTGTCACCTACCGATGCACTGGACCGCGGTCAGTGGGGACAGAGCTCCTGCAGCTCCATCCGCTCTGCCAGCGCCTGTGCTCAGTTCAGTCTGTTACGGGAGGTGGTATTTTTTAATACATAAAACCACACTAGTTTTAGTAAAGTGTCTCTTTCGCCCTTACTGCTGTGTTATTATCCACGATTACTGGAAACTCGGGTTGTTTGGCTGCCTCTGAAGTGAGAAGGAGCTACAGAGTCAGCTTTGAACATTTTGCTGTGAAAAACAAAACTTGAGAAGTATGCTTGCTGAGCTGAGGACTTCTGAGAGGGGTGATGCCAACCTCGGAGGAGCACTCTCTGTCTTCTTTTAATAGTCAGGCTTTGTACTGTGGCGCGGTGACCCTGAGCGTAACCAACGGGAATTTAAAAGTGCTCCATATTTTTCATCTGAGAGCTTAGCAGTCGCTTTTTTGACCTACAATAACACTGACCACCAGGGTCTTCTTTCCCTTGAAGAAAAGAAAAGGCACTAGACAAATCTTTGATCTCAAAAGGAGAGTAATATTATTAATTTTTCCTGCCAACTGACAACTTTCAATTATCTTCAACCTTTGCTGAACAATATTCTCTCCACCTCTCTTGGTGTTTCCTATCATTTCAGTGTCGCGGTTAGGAGAAATTCCTCTACCGCCTACAAGCTCAGTTTATTGATCAAGATGAACRTATTTATTTAGAAGGTAAGTGCATGGAAAAGAACCTAATATTGAGAAAAATGGGTCCCATCACTCTAGTGCCTCTTCCTAAAAATGCCAATAACTGAATGTAGGATCCAGGGACCCCTCGGGGAGCTGGAAAAGTGACACCCAACCAGAGTGCAGCCCCGTGGTGCCCGAGCAGGGACAGGGGCATGGACAGGCTCCATCTCCACCGGGYCATCTGGGGAGGCTGCTGATGGAAACCTTCAAATGGAACTGGCTTCCCTTGCTCAATACTGCAGTGTTTTTCAAATACTCTGGATCATGATAAACACAAYATACAACCAGTTGCAATTATAAAAGCAAAATAGAATCATATTTGTTTAAGTGACACGTGTGGTTTAGCGTGAAATAAAACCACATATTTGCAAGGAAACAACTGCTACATAATATCTGTGAACAGAACAGGAGAAGATTTTACTRACATTAGATGACAAGAGAAGATTATTTTTAGCTGTAAATATTTTTATATTCCTTTAGTCACCATTCAGTATGTGTAATTTTAACACTAGTACCAATGGATACCTTGTACAGTATGTATTCACAAAAAACAACAGAGCAGGTTGGTTTTGTTACAAGGACCTATAAACACTTTATTTCAGCTAGTTTACCCAGTTCCAGCTGGGCTTTCATTAGCCAGATTGACTTCTGCCCTGTCCTTTTATGAATCTCAGTACTATCCGTGATGAAGAGTTAGACATACAGGCCCATTTTGAGGGCTTTTGAGTTTTTCTGCCAATGGGAGCCTGGTGGTGTGTTACACAGAACGACCTCGTCCATCCGATTGCGTATGGTCRTGATCTGTATTTTAAAGGCCAATTATGTTCTCATTGACTTCAACAGGCTTTGACTTTWGTCTTCAGCAGAGCTGGAGCGAGCCCTAATTTCCACAAAATCTCGGTTCCGTTGAAGCAACTGAGAGCCAGCGTCGGTGGAGCCAGGACTTCGTGCTGTGCCTCTGTTAACAAGGTCAAGATTTACCCCACAGTGAACGGGGCTCTGAAGGTCAGGGCGTTTACAGGCATTTTTGTCTGCCCAGGCTTCTGCGCATGGTTTCATGTATCTTCCCAGGTTAAAGAACTTCTCGATAACTCCAGAAACCCATGAACGAACAACATGGGAAACTGGAGCAACGCTAAGAGACATCAGGGAACTACCCTGGCACTGTGCATGTGTGGTGAGTGATCTCTGCCTCTGGGGACAGTGGTAGATGTGACCGACGTGACACTTTTTCCTTTCAGGCTGATTTCGGTAACTCATGAATTGATAAGGGTACAGTTACTCTAAGGCTGAACCTGTTAAGAACAACATGATGCATCACTTTATTCAACATGACTTGACCTGCCACGAACCAATGGAGCATTTTGTGCGTTTTATTTTGTGCATCCGGTTCTAAAAATATTGCTTGTTAAATGTAGACAGGATTTACCTAGGGTTAATGGGMGTTTGTAGGTGCAATGAGTGGAGTGAAAACTGTCTGAATAACTGGGCCTAGAGGGTTGTGATCAGCCGTATGAAGTCCAATGGGGGGCCAGTTGCTAGTGGTGTACCCCAGCAGTGGATACTGGGGCCAATATTGTTTAACATCTTTGTTAATGACCTAGAGGATGGGGCAGATGCACCCTCAGCAAGTTTGCAGACAATACAAAACTGGGAAGAGTGGCTGATACACCACAGGGGTGTGCTGCCATYCAGACAGACCACGACAGGCTGAAGAAATAGGCTGAGAGGAACCTCATGAAGTTCAACAAGGGGAAGTGCAAAGTCCTGCATTTGGGGTGGAACAACCCCAGGCACCAGTAGAGGCTGGGGGCTGCCCAGCTGGAAAGCAGCTCTGCAGAGAAGGACTTGGGGGTCCTGGTGGACAACAAATTGTGCACGAGCCAGCAGTGTGCCCTCATGGCAAGGACAGCCACCAGCCTCCTGGGCTGCACCAGGCAGMGCGTGGCCAGCAGGTCGAGGGAGGGGATCCTGCCCCTCTGCTCAGCACTGGTGAGACACTGCTGGGTGCTGGAGAGACAGGAGAGTACAGTACAGGAGAGGCACGGGCTTACTGGAGTGACTCCAGCAAAGGTCCACAAAGTCRATGGACTGGAGCCTCTCTCATATGGAGAGAGRCTGAGAGAGCTGGAACTGTTCAGCCTGGAGAAGAGAAAGCTCAGGGGGATCTTATCCGTGTGTATAAATACTTAATGGGGGGCAGGAAGGAAGATGGAGCCAGACTCCGTAGTGGTGCCAACTTCCAGGACAAGAGACAATGGACACAAATTAAAACAAGTGAAATTCCACCTGAAGACAGGAAAACACATTTTTACTGTGAGGGTGGTCAAACACTGGAGCAGGTAGCCCAGAAAGTTGTGGACTCTCCATCCATGGGATATTCAAAACCCAACTGCACCCAGTGCTGGGCAACCTTCTCTAGGTGACCCAGCTGGAGCAGGGGATTGGCCAAGATGAGCTCCAGAGGTGCCTCCAACCTCASCCACTCTGTGATTCCAGGAACAGAGCCTTAGTTTTGTGTTATTCTGTTGACTCAGATATTGACCAAAATCTTAAAAGCTGATAGGAGTCCTTGTTTCAAAGGCTGATAACGAGGCAGTAGTCCTTAAGTTTTTATAGTTTGAGAGCTATGCTGACAGCCATAATCAGTCGCAGGTTAATGTTCTTTAAATGCACACTAAAAGAAATTATAAATGCAATGGTCAGGTGAATCCAATAGCAGAAATAAAATCAACTTCAAAGCAAGCCCATGAGYAGAGTGATTCCCTTAGCCTGGTCCCTGGAAAGGACATGATTTTTTTTTCTACTTAGTTTACAGCTCTAGATAGGTTTAGAGAGATCCAGGCTGTCATCTTGCATTTACTCATAGACATCCAAAATACATCAGGTTTCACTCCCTAGTGTCTGTTATACTATATTTGTGAAAAAGAAGAGAGTCTCTTACCTTTCTCTTTGAATGCACCTGTGTCACTGCTAAACAAAAAAAAAAACCACACCAAAATTATCTGAATTTGTCTGTCTGCCATATAATTCTCAYGCTGACCTGGGGAAACCTGATACAGAAATGCAATAATGAGAGCAGAGTAGGCAATGCCAAAATGCATTGAATTACTAGAGCATTGCCGACTATCATGTATTTCACAGTACCTCTGTTGTTCAAAGGAGAAAAATATCTTTATCTTTTGTTCCTGCATTCCCTTAATATTTGAAATTCATCCTGAAACTATCAGAGTTTAGCATGTTCACTGTTAGATTAAAAATGGATTAGATGATGTTTTTGGTAATGCAAATTGGKAAAAGAACACCCTCGTCCCTAGTCAGAAAGTTCATCTTCTTTTGTCACTTCATATGTTAAATAAGGGCATGGGCAATCACTCATTTTCATAGCTGACTGGATTCAATATTTCAGAAACTAAAATAAAATAGTCTTTGTTCTACTGACCCCAAGGTTGTCAATTCTATATTTAACTGTCAATGCCTTATAGAGCATGGCAACGATGTTTGAAAAATGAATTAATGTTCAATCTTTCTATTTGTTTTCTGCAGTAAAAAAATCTGAAATAATCACTTTCCTGGATGGGCCGAAAAGACAGAATTTTTGTTCGGGCTGAGTTTGTCTGCACCTGAACACTGATTGCTCTGKTCTTCCATGGGAAATGGGTCACACGGGATGGAGTTCCCCCCCGTGAGACRAGAGTTGTAAAGACTTGGGGTTTTAGCAACGTGTCTGAAGGAATGAGTTGTGCTTGCTCCAGCATGCATCAACTCCTGCAGAAAAGGGTTTCCAATGTTACGGACGATTAATCGTGTGAATTTCATTCACCACAACTGCACGGTCATCAGCATAATTTGAGCAGATAAGTGGACAAGTGTTTAACATCATTGACATAGAAATCGAGCCATTACTAGGATGAACTAGTGTGCCACAGGTCACTGCAGACACTTAGTCTGGGACTTCCAGTCTGACACAAAAGGAATTTGGCCACGACACTGTTAATAAGCTTCATTGATGAAGACTGCCAAGACAGCTTCAGTGGCCTCAGTTAATCAAGAGTCTTGACTACTGAAGGCAAATTATCCTTCAAACTTTAAAGCTTCTACATGCATATTACCCATTACCGTTTCTGTCCTTATGGAGAAAATGTGCTGCCAGGTGAATTATCAGAACAATTTATTAACAGTCATACATATTTTAATTGTTTTCAGTTGTTTTCAGGATGGCAGTCCCGAAACACTTCTAGCTCAGCTGGATGTACCATAGAAATTTCATATACATAGCTGACATTACAGTGATTCTGAACTTTTCTTCCTCACCTTTCACTGATCGCAGAGAAACAGTGCATGGACCCCTTTATGGTCTGCTGTCCCTGCAGTTT
Source organism: Oceanodroma leucorhoa (assembly GCA_030449065.1). Lineage (NCBI taxonomy): Eukaryota > Metazoa > Chordata > Aves > Procellariiformes > Oceanodroma > Oceanodroma leucorhoa. Next base: position 799,321 of record JASVER010000057.1, on the reverse strand, counting down.
GAAGCCCCTGGACTAGAACATATATAATTATTCAAGACCCTGAATACCCCTGCATTATTTTGTGCTTGAACAGGAATAACTCATTTTGAAAAGCAGCTGATGTTCCAGAGAAGTCAGATGAGAAGAAGGGAACCAGCTTTTCTTCCAAAGACCCAAGCAGTATTCATTCCTTTCGAAGCAAATTCAGAAGACAAAGTRTTGTGGTGCATCCCATACCCTGCCCTCCTCCACCAAGGCTCAGTGGTTAAAGCACATGTGACCTGTCGGAGGTACAGATTAAATTCCCTTTTTTATCCATGCAGCCCAAGAAAGTGTCCTTCCAGCTTGTTGGCAGGATGGAGCCCTCAGTGACTCTCCTACAGCTCTTTTACTGGGCACACAACATAAACTGGATGTGAGAGAAAAAATTACTTGCAGACCTAACAGGATTAGACTCCTGTGAGAAGGCAAGACCTGACCTCGACAACCCCTTGTAGTGAAACGTTATATATTTTGTCCAAATACCTTTAACACACCTTATTCTCTAAGATTGTCAYTCTCAGCTTCATTTGTATTCTTTCTCCTTCTTCCTTTCTTCAACTTGCAGCTTCAGCAAGAGAAACAGAGGACCTTTGGCTTGGCCTGACCCCACAGAACAGGAGATATGGGTCTGAGGCTCCTCGTGCAAAAGCGGGTCCAAGGTGTCTCAGGCGAGTGTCGGACACCTGCGTAGTTACGAAAGGAGAGAAGAGCTTCCCTCTTTGCTTCTGTTTTAAAGGGACTGGCAGCTACCACTGCTTTTTTTGTCAGCCTGGTGTACAAGGCACAGACATACCCCTCCGTGATCGGGGCGGCAGTGCCGAGCAGCGCTGGGATGCTGGGGCTGGCTTGGCCGTGGGCAGCCCACCCGAGGCGGCTCGGGTGGTCCGAGCTGAGGAAGAGCATGGTCCTCCCCACCATCCCCCATGCTGGGGGACCACAGGTGCTGCCAGACCCGGGGGGCTGAGCCTGCAGGAAAATGCGTGAGCGTRCTGCAGCGAGCAATCAAATGGGTTCGCTTCTCAGGTAAACCCCGACTTCTTGGAATTTGTACTTTAAAAATAAGTGARATTTAGACATAGAGTAACTGACTTGTACTCCTTTTTATTCTTTCACTTTGCTATATTCAACAACAGCAACAACAAAATTGCTGTGCATTATTTACAAACAGGTGTGAGACCAACAGTTTACCTGTAATTCTGAAATGAAGTCTCTAAAGAAACTATTAAAAGAAGCATCAGCAGGAAAAACCAAAGATTTTCAGACTGAAGAGGAAAACCATCCCTCTTAGGAATTGGGTGGGTTTAAGAGATGTATGAATATCTTCTATTCAGAAGGGATATAAATTCTACAACCAGCTTCTTTGGATTTATATCTGAATCCAAAAATCCATGACTTAATACAGAAAATGCATCGTCTCAGCCCTGTTTAGTCATCCTGAAAGACGCACTGTCTTCTCACTAGGGAATGAAGTTATCACGGAAAAGATACACCAGAGTCCCCAGTGCAAAGGGAGCATTAGAAAAAAATCTTTTCCTCCAATGACTTCCAACCCTCGAGGAGACGWTTTGCTGCTGCGTGCGAGGTAGGACAGACCACGTGCGTTGGCTGCCAGAGCTTCCTGCAGCCACCCCGCCTCRGGCTGCAAAGGCAGTCGGTGTTCAACCAAATCGGGCTTGTCCCCAGCACACCCCTCCGGTGGACATCACCGCCRGGTTATTAAACATCTCACTGTTCAGCAGTGTGTTCAGTGCTGAAATCGCCATGCACCTGCAGCGTTCAGGCGTTCAGGGGTGAGGCGCACACCGGCACCGGTCAGCTTGTACCTTGTTATAAGGGAAACCAGTATGTCATACGTGTAGGGCAGATGTACGGCATCCTCGCCTTGGCGTGCAGAACAGGCTGAGGCTCCCGTGTGAGCAATCAGTACGCGGGCTAACCTTCTGAAAATTCACACTTAGCTTATTAAAAAGGTAAGGATATTAGTGAACAAAAAAATTTAAAGTAAATAATTAAAGAAGATTGACCACTCAAGAAATAAGACTGCTAAATACATTAAATTAGAAAAGCAGCCTGTGTTGGGAGGAAATGCTGATGGTCCAAGGTTTGCTTTTGTTCCAAAGGGAAGAGAAAGCCAACAGAAAAAATGTAATAAACACGATTTAAGAAATCAATTTAAAATGGCAAAACTAAAAATGCTAATTAAGAAAGAAACATTTCAACATCTGAAAGGAAATGTTCAAATAAATGTCATTGTGAATGGAAATGTTTATGTCAGATCTGTCACTTTGAAATCAATATTGTCCTACACAGAAAATCTCATTTGTATTACCCCACACTTTCCATTGAGGATGAACAGGTCTTATGAGGAGCGGCTGAGGGAGCTGRGGGTGTTTAGCCTGGAGAAGAGGAGGCTGAGGGGAGACCTTATCGCTCTCTACAACTACCTGAGAGGAGGCTGTAGCGAGGTGGGGTCAGTCTCTTCTCCCAGGTAACAAGCGATAGGACGAGAGGAAATGGCCTCAAGTTGCGCCAGGGGAGGTTTAGATTGGATATTAGGAAAAATTTCTTCACCGAAAGTGTTGTCAAGCATTGGAACAGGCTGCCCAGGGAAGTGGTGGAGTCACCATCCCTGGAGGTGTCAAAAAACGTGTGGATGTGGCGCTTCGGGACGTGGTTTAGTGGGCATGGGTACTGGGTTGATGGTTGGACTCGATGATCTTAGAGGTCTTTTCCAACCGTAATGATTCTATGATTCTATAATTCTATGATTCTATGAAACTTTGTCTTCATTCTGCTTCAGCGTGTCCATCCTTCACCGTGCACCCTGGCAGAGAGCACCGTGGCACCCGTGCACTTGGCTATCGCAGCGGGGCACCCCGAGCCGTCCCAGCCGCCCTGGCCTACACCGCGGCAGAGGAGACCCCGGGCRCTTTGTCTCCGGTTTGGCACCTCCTTCACGGCCCAGAGGAGACTCTCCGGCATCTGGAGGGCCCCCGGTCCGCAAACTGGACTCATCCCACTCGGACAGCTGCAAGGAAAATCAGCTTTTTCCTTCACCTCACCTGTAGGCTATTTTGGGCTAAACTTGACGGTAATAGAAAGTTAGGCATGCCATAACCCCAACCTGTCTGAGGTTCTCCATATCTATATATTTTCAACATTTTTGATCTGCACCTCTGAAGATAAGTTTTTGAGTCTTTCTTCTCTTTCTATGGCTTTTATAAGAGAAAGTGGGTGCCACGGTRCAGCAGGATAATGTTTCCTTTTTTCTTTCCCAAGTGTTTAAAAGAAAATTTTCTTTCTATTGTTGAATACATAAAGAATATCAAAGAAAAAAAACCACCTGTGAAACAGCRGAATTTGGAAAAAACATTCTGGTTGGCTGAATTATGGAGAAAGCATCCCCTTGCAATAACCAGGGTGGAGTTGGGAAGACCGACTAGGTGGGACCTCCTGGGCACTGAGCTCCAGCCCAGGCCCATTAGATGACAGCACACGGTCCCTCCCATCCCCTCTGCTCMCCCCATCCCCCTCCACACCATGATTCAGCCTTTGGAAAAGGAAATGCCATGGGATTTCAACTCTGCTTTTTTGTGCAATTTCTCGTTCAGACGCCAAAATCTGTAGAAGTGTGTAAACACGCGTGTGTGTGCTGCAGTGTGCGCGCATGTTTTATTTGTGTAATCAGGCGTACCACAGTCATCAGATTGATTTTCCCAGGCATCTCCTCAGAAGTGGCATGGTTTCTTGCTCTTTGAACCGTTTAAGCTGTTAGCTGCTGCACAGACTCATACGTAGACTTTTTTTTTTTTTTTYCCTCAGGACTGTGTTTGAAATAGAGGAGCCTGAACTTTTCAGGGAATGTGTTTTGATGGAACTGTTTGCTGGGGAGAGTTTCGTGACTAACTTAATCTCAGCTGCYGGAGAGATGGGTCCAAGCTACCCAATTTACAGTGCTGTCAGTTTGGACATTGGTCTCATGCTATTGCATCAGCCCGCCTGCAATCTGACCCCGCTAAAGGTTGGTTGTTATGGAAGACAAACAGGCAAGGGGTTAGTGCACAAATATTTTCCACCTGACAAGAACTGTTGCCATGGATTAAGGAGAAAAGAAAAATCACTTCCCTTTGTTTTGCCAGGGAATTCAAATGCTTTAAGATTTAGTGTAACACAGGATCTGTTTAAGTGGTAATTGTTCTTTGTTTCAGACTACATCAATTTACAACTGGAACACTACGGCTGTCACTGAAAATGCTTTGTAAATTTATTTACAGGCTGCAGGAAAGTGAAGAAGCACACAGACTGCATTTTAAATACAAATTGCTTCAAGGTACAATTTGCTCAAATTGCTGTAATGTGCATTATGAATTTAATTTTAGTACATTTTTGCTATATAATAACCTGATTTGAAAGTATAAATGCAAATTAGATTTAAATAACCTATAATTTTTATGTGATGTGATGTTTCATAAATATTTACTATGGGCATCTTATTATTGAATCAACTAGTCCTTAAACTGTGTAGATAGTAATAGAGACAAGGTCATCTCTTACTTGTATGTATTAAACTTGTAATCGGCAGTATCTGTTTGTTCTTCAGCTCATCTGTCTAAAAAGAGATAATCACGGTAGCATCTGAGTGCCTCACAGTCTTTAATGCATTTATCTTTCTGCTTCTCTCTGAGATAGGGAAGTGCTTTTATCACCAYTATACTTACTGGGAAGGGAGGCGCAGGCAGACGGCATTTAAGATCATTTAGGTGCCCAGCGATCGCTGGAATCGATGGCAGTTAGCACTAAAATATACGCGAGGAGCCGTGTCCAGGTACCTGTGCTGGGATAAACAAGGGGAGGGATGCGGCAAATTGCCATCGATCCCAGCAGTAGCTGGAGGCTGGGATGATCTCCGCCCCGACACGTTGGCTACGCAGAGATCCTCACACGGCCTCTCCGGCCGCTGGCCCTGGCACCCCCCGCGCTTGCCCGCGCAGCTCTGAGGGTGCAGGCGTTGCCGCTCCGGAGCTTGCAGCAGGCACCCGAGTCCCGCCGGCGGCACGTACCGGGCACGGCCGGACCCTGCGGCGCCGGGCAGGGCTTTGGGCGGGCGTCCAAAGTGCCGCCAGCCGCGGCACAGCGGGCAGCGGTCCGGGCCCCCGCCCGGGCAGCAGGGCACGGGGYGCTTGGATCCCTTCTCCCCTCCCCGGGGAAGCGGCCAGAGCCACGCAGAAAACGATGTCAGCGCGATGAGAGGTGATCCGACAGCCGCCTGCACTCCTCACGAGCTTTGTACGGCACTGTCCGCTGCTCGTCCGAACGGAGCAAGTGGGTCCAGAGGTTTCGGAAGGTGGGGATGCCTGAGAGAGGTTTCAGCAAAGGGGGATAAGAGTTAATAGGTTTTAGTCGCGTAACACTTTAATAACAAGGTGACTCTCAAAGGCAGTGCACAGGGCAGATAAGCACCGAGGCGCTTGCACGGCCGAGGAGGGGTGGTGGGACCCGCGTCTCCCTCGGCCCCGAGCCGGGCTCCGTCAGCGGGAGGGGGCTGAGCAGAGGGGCTGCAGGACGGGCACCAAGTCACGCCGCTGCCCGCAAACACGTCACGGCCCGCRCGGGTGGGGAACGCACAGCGGGTCTAACTCAAAAGCCGAAAGAAGTCTTCGCTTGTGGAAATCCCCCCGTGCAAGGAAACCTAACCTGAAGGGTAAGGCAGGGTAGTATTGACTAACCTAGGTTTTAATACATGCTTCTCTCCTTTAAGAAAGCTTTKATTGAAAATAAAAGCTTTAGCGTTACAGCATTGTTTATACTGCAAAGAAGTTACTCAGCCACCGTGGGTTGCCTTCTGTCAGGGATGGTTGCTCACTTCCGCTGTGTATGTGCTAAGTTATACTTTTCACTAATCTTAATATAAAGGCTCTTGAAAGAATCTTAAATGGAAGGTCAACTTTGATGTAGTGCCTTTTAAATAAACGAGACAACTTTGACTGGGTGAATATTTAACCTGTGATTGAACAACAAAATGGAAGAATAAAATGATAAATCGCTTACTATAAACAAAATAACAAATGCTTCCATAACAGCTGATTTAGCAGACCCCTTTCTCTGCAGAGGGAGGGCACCCTTTCTCCTGACCTCCCATCATTTCCAGCAATGCAACCAYGCAGCAGTTAAATAAGATTTATCTTACAGATGATGTTTGCAAAAAAGGGCACAATTTGTAAGAAATTGTGGYTGTTTTTCTAAACTTAATGCTGACTTTCCAGAAATGACAGGTATCTTTTCTGGGGTTTGTGACTGGAAGTTTTCTGTCTCTCACTTTAAAATGTAATCATATCAGGCCACAGGTCCTTCATGGGAAACCTAATATTTTAAAACAGGTCTTTTTTTTTTTTTCCTTGTGCTGTATTCCCACTGAAAATCGGGGGATGGAATCACGGCTGTCTAAAGAGAGAATAATGAAGTCCACTGACCAGCTTAAAAACATGAACAAAAAGCCCCTTGAACTCCTCCCCTGACTTCTGCTAATTTCTTCKCCAGCCAGCAATCCTTCGTTCTCCCCAGAGACAAACCGAACCATCTCTGCTGAAGGTACCTGCAGGCCAGCAGCAAAAAAGGGGATAATTTCTAAATCCGCGGATCCACCCGGGAGAGCGCTGCTTGCCTTCCCTTCTGCGGGGGCCGGGGGGCCCGTCCCCYGTTATCTCCCGGAGCAGCCAGCTCCCGGGCATTGCGCTGCAGCTCTGGCCAGACTTGATTAGCGTTAATTGCAATAGAAACAATCGGGTGACAAATGGCAGGAGGCGCTGGCCGGGCCACGGCTGCCCGCCGGGGGGGAACCAGCAGCCTGGTCTCCCCGGCTCCCATAAGGGCCGTGTTTGTGCAACCAGGAGCCTGACGGAAAGAAACACCTTTCCCCAAGCCCCCGGAGGTCCTGACGCAGAAGTTGTCCAAGAGGGTCTGGGTGTGAAAAATACCCCTTCTTGCCAACAAAAAGTCAAGGTGAAGAGAACGGCCAAGTGAAGACAGGCTCCGTCTGAGCAGCCCGGTCGCTGCCCAAAGCATCCAGCTGCAGGAGCTCGCTGCACAGGCTCTCTCATTTGAGAGATAACATTTTATTTTGAGGGATTATGTTAAAGAGGCCACCTACAGAAATATGACGTCCATTCAATCAAATTATTACAGCAAGTGTTAAGTGCTACCTAGAACATCTGATGAGCGTTTCTGCAGAAAAAAAAATTGAGAAAAATCTCAAAGGCCATAAGCCTCTGTTCTGTGTCATCATGGGCAGAACGTGTCTTTAAATCATTCACAGCCATGCAAGAATAATCAGTGACATGACTTTTCAGGATTTTGGTTAAAAGGACCATGTTTTTCCTCATTTGGAGTTGGAGGCTGAGCTTTATTGCCCCAGATATCCTTTCTGCAGAAAGCTGAGAAGAATTAAGTGAGAATGTGAGTTTAAAGGAATGCTGGGGCGATGGTCTCCATCTGGGCAGAGGGGATGGCCCCGGCAGACGACAGCGCCGGACTGCCACCGTCCCCAAAGCTCCAGGCACTGGCCATTGACCTGCAGCAGTGCCAGTTTGGATGCTGATGGCTTTTGCTTGTTTTGGGCTTATCATCTACAGATTCAGGAAACTCCCTAGGCCAAGAATTATTTCATTCTGCATTCTGGCCAGTTCAGGAAAACTGCTGTATTTCTGTATTTCACTTAATGTCTCACTCCAGTTATGTCTGCCCTCCCGTCAGGCGTCCTCTCTTGCATTCTTTTTTTTTGTTTTCCTTTTTTTTTAATGTATACCCAGGAAATTTAGCTAAATATTCATGTTTGTAAGTTCTGTAACCTTGATCTCTTCCACCTATAATTTCTTACCAGTCCTCTCAGTCATCTCTCAAGAACTGGAGGCCATTTTTTTTCCCAGTGGATTTCCTTCACTTTTGCAATATGACTTTAAAGTATTAAGAAAGGGAGCATTTGAACACACCCAACATATTGTATTGAGGGGTTTCTTTGAGCAGTATCTCTTCCAGAACCCAAAGATCTAACTGCATTCACCTCGATTGACTTTACCCAGTGACCATGGCTGAGCTCTCCCATGGCATAGCCCTCATTGCTACGCAAAGACAGAAGCTCCACTACCAGCCCCAAAACTTCCCACTCTTCTGGGAGAGGAATAAGAACAAAAACRGAATTAGTATAAAACATCTGCTTGGGGGACGGGCAGGGTTTAAGGAATGTAGTTTAATTGCTGGCTCAGATGTCACAATGCACCTTGAGTAGGGAAAATAAATATATTCCCTGAAAAACTGGCAGCACCTGCAGCGCCTGCAGCACCGCTCTCCTGCGGGCAGGACAGGGAGATGGGAGCCCTTCTGCRGAAGGGGGAGCTGCTGATACCCATCTACATGAATCCAGAAGGCATTACCCTCAATATTTCTCTACGATTGTTTATTTACCGTCTGGTTGATGCTCAGGGATGGGGGTTTGCAGCTAGTTTCTTTAACACATTTAAAATACTTTACTATCAATAGTCTCCATCCCAGTCTACTCTTAGCTTTGACCCTACCAGGCTGTTCAAACCTCATTAAACAAGCTATCCTTCCTGCGCAAAGCAAATCATTTTGGTTTTCAAATTCTTCTAAACAGTGTTAAAGCAGCATGGGCTCCAGTAGCATATTGCATGGCACTGCTCAGATTTCTGTGGCAAGCCATATACTTTAGTGTTATAGCCCAAATAAAACCCAGCCCTGTGTGAAGCACACCAAATCTTTGATATTATATTTATTGGATTGRCAGTGTCCGGTATTGCGCAACCAAGGGGGCTCCAGATTTTGAACTTTCACGTCAGTGATCCAGATTACTGCCTCCAGGACTTTGGGAATATTTCAAGAAAAGGTTGATTAATAAGCTCTCAGTGAGTCATGCCATAGGGTCATCATTTATTTAATCCAGTCCATCTTTGGCCTGGCATGGCATGAGGGTCTCTCCATGCCCCTAACCCCAGCCATGCATTCCCCAGCTGGCACAGGGCTGTCCTCGGGTGAGCTGAGCAGCTTCCATGCCCCCCTGGAAATTTCATGGGTTGGAAGGTCAGCTCTCTGTCCGRTCGGCACCTGGCCACTGAGACTGAGCCTCACTTCAAGGCACTCACCAGCACTTAGCAATGGGAAATGAAGGTGGTGCTGGTGGGAGGTGCCCTGTGGAGAAGGTGTCGGTCCACGTCTTTGGATGCTGGTCGCTGGCCTGGGCACGGGCACGGCTTGAACGCCTGGCTCCTTCCGTAGAGCTCCATCCCGACTAGCACAGACAGGTGATTTTTCTGGGAAAACATCATAAGCTCAGGTTTAAATTAAATGCCCTGAAAATGGCATGAAGTTATGTATAATAATGTTATATATATACACACAGAGTATATAATAGACCTTCCTTATAAATAGGTCATGGTCCACTATAATCTTAAAGATATTTTTGTCAACATACCACAAAATTTTGAAACTGCTATCCGTGTTTAAACAAACATGATAGATTTGCACCCACACAGAACAGCTTATTGCCCATGAAGCCCACTGTAATATGTGGCTTTTCCTACTATTTCTCCTTTTATTCCTAATGTTATTTGATGTTGTATTTTCTTGTGCATTGTTAGAACTCCTACTTCTGTAGCTTCATTTCTTTGGGGAAATTTTCTTCCAGCACAGCTCACCGCTCCTTTATACRCCAGCACCTTCAGCCCTACGGCAGTGCTGTCATAACTGTGCTGGGTCCTTGCACTTTTGCTGAAATAGTGTTCTCYTGCCTGCCCCTTCTGCATGTTAATTAAGATTTTGCAGTGCTTTTCCAGGCAGATAGCTGTTCTCACTTTTGGCCTCTTCTTTCACAGAGAAAAAAATCTCTTTTTATAACTGTCACCTGTGTCGTTCAGATGAGCTTTAAATTGGCAGATGAGGGGAGAAAATTGCCAAATGCTGCAAAGGTAGGAAGAGCAAGGCAGAAAAGTCTGGAGGATTAGTGGTATTCTGGTAAAACTCTAGATGTGCAGTCAGGAGCTCAGGCCCTTCATGAGGAGGACGAGGGATGTGGAGGCAGGGGAAAAACAATCTTCATTTTCTTTGACGTTGTGGCTTCACCTGAGAGGTCGTGGGAGAGGTTCAGATGCTCTGGGGTGATTCACTGGAGTAGGGTTTGGCTCCAGTGCAGTCAAGGAACATAAAACTAACATGGCTGATAAAAACCAAACCGATTTTACGACCAAATGACACCATCAAGTCATCATGCAATGAGTGCCAGAGAATTTCCCCTACTATTTACTATGCACTGCCTATAAGCACACCTTTTTCAGAGAGTAGTCCCAGCCTTGTTGTAAAGACTTCAGGTATCAGAGACTCTACTATCCCCCGAGTAAAAACAGCCTAATGCTTAAACACCTCCCCAGTGGAAGCCCTTCACCTCAYTGCTAGCCACGTTGTGTCCACCCTACAACTTATACATCATGTCCAAGTGTCAAGATAACTACTTCTCTCCTTGAAAGGCAGGTTTTCCAAGCCTACAGTCATGGTGGCAGCCCTTGCCTGAMCTTTTTCTTGTTTGTTGACATTTTTTATGGTTTAATATCAGAATTGACCTTAATAAGGCTGCTTATGATAATMAAATTCCACTCTACTCTTCTTTTCTGTTTATTGTTCTAACAACAGGGGAGGCTGTACATCACACTGGGAGCAGTAAATGAAGTCCAAGCGAGCCATGATTACCAAGCTCTCTACCTTCTTTTGTATGGCTGACTTGCCCTTGTCCTTTTGCCAGAAATAATTTTGCTTTCTTCCATGTCATTGGTAAAACACTGAAGAACATTGGTCCAACATCAAGCTTCTGCAATAAAGATAAAGCTTATATGGCACAGTGATTTTGCATTTAAAAGAACTGCCAGCTGGATATTTTTAATTCATTTAGTATATGATGCAATGATTTGAATATAATAAATMCAGTTTAATATAATTTAATAAAATGTATAATAAATATAACATCAATAATAAAATATTATAAAAATGTATAACAATAAAATTTTGTTTAATTCAACTATTTTATTACCAAATGTTAATAAAACAATAGAAAATCGGTTACACAATAGTAATATTAATGAAATTAAACAACAATAACAACTAATATTAACCCCTACAGCACGCCCCCGATCCCCCTCACCCGCACACGGCCCCGTGCAGTTCCTGCCGTCCGCAGCCCACGCCAGGGCAGCCGCAGAGCCGCCCGCCCGGCCCGGCCCGGTAAGGGGACAAACGTTTTCTCTTTCAGATACCGTCAGGTGATTGAACGGGATTTGAAAAGCTGTTTCTGTGCCTGGGGTGCACGAAGCCCAACCAGAGATCTGAGCTGCGAAGTGGGGAGTTGCAATTGAGAGGTTCTCCCGTTTATAAACCTGGCCTAGAAATTCCATTGCAATTTCCAAATTCCATATTTCCTATTGAGTTCCCATTTCTTTCATTCTTTAYTTACACGCACACACACACGCAGATGCACAGGTACACACGGCTGATGACTCAGAGGAAGGGCAAGCGCATCCCTAGCAGCCACGGCTCTGTGAGAGGACTTGTGCCAGGCTGATCGGAGAAGGAACCCGGAGTATGCACACAGAACGACCCGAAGCAAGCAAGCTGCCGCGGCGTTTATGGGAACAGCACGCGACTCCGTAGGACAGATCCCAACGGAGGGGCGAGTCTCTGAAGGCTCTCTGCAGGGAMAGGACAGAGACATTCACGCGAACTAAGCTAACTAAATCAATCACAAGAGCACTGCTCGAGACGGGAAGCAGAAGCATGTCCTGCCCTCTTCCATTAAGCAGGTACAGTTTAATGGACTAGAGACTTTGTCCCTTGCTGTACTTGCAGTGCCAACAAAGTGCAAAGATTTACCATTTATTATTGCATTACAGTGCAAGGAGTCTCAGCCTCCCCGTGCAGAGGCTGCRGAGATGCTGAAAGCTGACGCAGTTCTACCCTCATCCTTCAGACCTCTTAAAGCACATCTCGGCCATCGCGCTCCCCCTTCCGCCGTGCCGCCTCCTCTCAGCTCCCTTCTCAGCACAGACTAATCTGTCCTGAGGCTGAGCACTGTGCGTGCCTCGGGACCCACTGGCATTGCCTCGAGGTCAGAGCAGGGCTAGCGCAGCCCCGCGGTGCTGCCCACGCCGTGCTGCATCGCCCGCTGCGYCCCTGCAGCCTCCAGCCGGGACACAACCTGCAGCCCCAGGGCACGGCCAGAGAACACGGCCCTGGCTGGCTGCGCTGATGCCCACGGCTTAATAATCCCAGATATCCAAGCCACCGGCGTCCTTGGCTCTCTGTAGCTTTGTCTGGAAGCCGACAGTTTTGCCCAGAGCCCAGGTGTGGGGTGGCAGGAGGGAGGTCTCCTCGGGACCGGGGCTGGTGGGATCCCAGGCTCCTTCCAGCGCACCTTACACGGGAAATGTTGCTGTGTCAGAAGATGGTGAACTCAGATTTGGCACTTTAATTTTGCTCTTGCAGCTGATAGAAGAGAGGCTGAGAGGATATCCTTGGTCCCACCGACAGCCTCTGTGAGGACCCATCCTGGAGTGGGGTGAACCCACTCGTGGGGTACTTGGGTGGGCTTGCAGCTGTGAAACTGCCATAGGGTCAGTGGACTGCTCTGTGGGCGCTGACTTCACAGGTACCTGGGGTCTTTTTATTGAAAAGACCAAAAAAAGAATGAACCGTATGTACCAAAGTGGGGTATTTTCCTGTTTTCACTCTGAAAGTCTTTTCCTTGCAGCAGATAATTAGGTGCCCTGACACAGGTTTTGCACAGGGGTGCGGGCAAGGAAGTCACTGCTGGTTCATCCTCGCCACATCCAGGCGGGCAGACTTCAGACACAGCTAACTGCAAAAGTGCCCTGCTGGTAACCAGCTCCCTGATAAGCTTCTGACGTCAATCCCGTGGGAGCATCTCCTATTCTGCTGTCCGACTGCCTGCAGCCCAAGGTCCGGGCGCCTTCCAGAGATGTGGGGGATGGCCATGGCAGAAATGGCTTCGTTAGGGCTAAAGGACTACAGACAGCGGCTTGAAATGCGAGGTGCCTGGGGTGACGAGGCACGGCGTTTTGGATGCAAAGGGACGCTGTGTACATCTCACAGCCAGGCAGCTCCCCACTTGATGTCCTGGCGTGGTGCAACAGCCACTCCCTGGCAGGGCAGTGGATGTCGAGGAGAGCAGACWTCAGTCTGCAGCCCAAATTTCACTGCCTTAACCTGAGTCTGGAGCAGGATTAAAGTGAAAAAAATCATACGCAGGTTTGGAAACCTAGGCTGGAATATCTGCTTTCCAGCCTGTCAATGCCCTGACAGCTGGGTGCTTCCTGGGGAGGAGCGGCTGGTAATTAGATGTTAGGTAACATTTGGGGGAGTTTGTTTTTCAGATTTTTTTAAGCTACTGCAGTTAAAAATAAATAAATACTGAAGGGCAATTTTAGCAGCRTGATTCTAATTTGTTTAATCAGATTATGTTGTTTTCTTCTCTGCTGCTTTCTAATTTGGATATATGAAAATGAAATTAATATTAAATTCTCGTATTTATTCAGACTTAATGAGATGACTGGAATGGCTTGCCAGAACTTAGTTGTCTTTTAAATATGGCTAAACATTACTTYCTGAAAGTTGCCTTTCATAAGGACTTTATTACCATCTGAAGTTTAGAAAAATGACCCAAAAGATCACTTTAGTTCCTAATCATTTCAGAATCATGACATCAGCAGTTAATACAGACAAGTATTACACAAGATTTAACAGGATTAAAAGGCAGTATAAGGAGCAGGGTTTAAAAAAGAAAAAATTGCTGCTACGTATGGCAGCAAGGAAGGAAAAAAACCTTGTTTTACCCAGAGCTTGGCTGCAGATGACTTGGAAGCAGTTCAGCCTGCCCGTGGACCAGCTCCCCTGTCCTCCCCCAGCGCTTCCCTGCCCCGGGCTGCCGCAGCTCTCCTGCTGCCTGCTGCCTGCTGCCTGCTGTCTGCTGCCTCCTGCCTGCTGCCTGCAGCCTGCTGCCTGCTGCCTGCAGCCTGCACCCTGCTGCCTGCAGCCTGCTGCCTGCAGCCTGCAGCCTGCTGCCTGCTGCCTGCTGCCTGCAGCCTGCTGCCTGCTGCCTGCAGCCTGCTGCCTGCACCCTGCTGCCTGCTGCCTGC
>JASVER010000057.1:714191-784797 GCA_030449065.1 Oceanodroma leucorhoa | reverse complement strand
TGCTGCCTGCAGCCTGGCCCTCCGGGGAAGGGGAGAGGCCGGGGCGGCACAGCCTCGGGCCGGGGCTCGGAGGCAGGGGAACATGGCTTCCAGGCGCCGGCTTCCCGGGCTGTGCCGTGGGATGCGCCGCGTCCCTCCATCGCAGGCGGCATCGCTGCGGGGACAGGAGCGGAGGTCGCTGCGGGGACAGGAGCGGAGGGCTGGGGCTCCGGGCGGGAGCCGCTCCCCCAGCCGCGGCAGGAGAGCCCTGCCTTTCAGCCCGTCCTCCCAGCACCGTTGCCGTGCGCTCCTCTCTTACACGGGGCAGTCCTGGGCTGGAGAGCAGGCGTTGTCCCCATCGAGCAGCATAGCCCCCCGTTTCTACCACCGACCCTTTTCCCGTGTAGTCGCTAAGTCCCTGAGACACCGGACCCGGACCTGTGTGGCGGGTGGTCCTTGTCTCCATCAGCCCCTTTGGCAACCTGGCACAGGTCTGGAGCGCTGAGAGAGAACATTTAAATTCTTTAAAGATGTAATTATCTTGAAAGTGTCTTTTGTGTTGGACACAAGAGTTTTCTATTTTCTTTCTCCAGATTGAAACTTGACTATCTGGCAAGGCAAAGCTACCCAGGCAGMGGAAATTCTTGTTCCTGGAAGCTGGACAAAACAGAGAGAAGGGGAAAGTCATTAAAGCAGTTTGCACATTGCAAAATTAAAGTGTACCTGCTGGTAACAACTGTGTTTGAATTTGGCCAACTGCTTTAGACTAAGTGATAACCAAATTATACCTGCTTCAGGCTGTTGCGAATTCTGCTAGGAGGGGGTAGGCTGTAACGGATTAGCTTACAACCCATTTTGTGTGCATCATTAGAAGGTCTGAGTTCTCCAGTGCTGATTTCATCTGTCTTCAATGCAGCCTTGAAATCAGGAGAGAAAGGTGCTGGGTTTTCTTCAAATAATTCACTCTGCTGTCACATTTTCTTTTCTCTTGTTCTTACGTGTTTAACACTGGCAATATGCAGCCATAAACAGCAGGTTTATAGCTGCAATCAAACAGATTCTTCCCGCTGGAAAAAAATATTCCAAAACTTCAAGGGTTGAGCTCTGTCCTCCCAGGCATGTCCTTGGCTCAATGATTTCATTGCAAATGGGCATATGGAGCCAGAGCCCGGGCTGGTACATCCAGATTTATGTGAAACACTACACATCATTCTCCAATTTCAGCCCAAGAGCTGCAGATCTTGGCACAGAGCGTCCTGAAGCAGAAGGTGGTGGTGAGTGACAGCTTGATACATCCCCGTCATGGGCTGCTTTTGCACATAGGCTCGATTTGGAGGAAGATTTGTTGGTTAACTCTGGGTATATTGTACCACTCTGCAGACACACTGTGGTAATTATTTTGGGTATTCAACAGACTTTTTCTTTCTAAAACCACTGAGTAGTACTTTACCTGATTATCTTCACTGTGAATCCAGCCTTGTCTATATGATAAGATTACCCACTCAATCAACACATGCCTCTAACTTGTAATTCTCTTTGGAAATGTTTTCATAATGTGCAACCCTTAACCTTTTTTATGTGTTGATTTACTGCCTCTGAGTTAAACCTTGATGTTCAATTTCCTGGTGTTGTTATTAACATCTCCTGCTAGAGAAAATAATTTAACYAAAATTTCATGGGAAAATGAATCAAAGCATAATGATATTTATATGTGGCCTTTTAATAATTTCAAACATAGAGAAGATTTTGATTTAAAATTACAGTCATTTTATTTCAATTGTTCTTGGTATTATCCTCAGCCATAATTAGGACTATCCGTATAATTAACCGACTGGCAGCTCCTTCCATGAGCAGTAAATACCTAAGATAKAAAAAAATACCAAATGCCATTTCAGATATCAGGTTTTTGCAACATTTTAGTAACAAAGAATTTGGATTAGTGTCCTTTGCCTTTTATTTGGAGTCACGAGCAGCGGCAAAGGAGCGGGGCACTGAAGTGCAGCGTGCRGGATGCCAGCACACATCCTAACCCCCGGGATGGAGACTCTCCACTTCTCTTCAGGTTGTTCCTCTGCATAAAGAAAGATTTATAACGCATTGAACCCCAACAGGGGAACGTGGTTCTGTAGGCTAACATTTACACACCTAAAATACACAACAAGAAAGAGGTGCTGGGGGGCTGAAGGCACCAAAGGGCATTGCTGGCCCTGACCCATCTCCCCTGGGACCTCCACCCCTGCCCCTCTGCCAGGAGAAGGGTGTTTTCCTGATCTTATCCAAAAGATCCTTCTTGCAAGTAGGTAACTGTGCTAYCATTGATACTGAAATCTGATTTTTTTTCCATTCAGTTGCCTTCTCAAAGTGGCGGTCTTTGCCCATCAGCACTGCTCCCCGACGAGGTCTGTCAGGTCAGGATSCGTCTATCCATTTACCCGCCTCCTGGGCCTGCTGTGCATTTAGAGTTTGGACGCTGCTCTGAGTGCAGTCAGTGCAAACTCAGCTGGTAGGGCTTCATAAAACGCGAAACAGGCTCAGCTCATCCAAATCTCAATCAGCTTTCATCATTGCTGCACCAGAGTGCTAAAAGAGAGCCGGCGTAGGGCCCAGTACCTATCAAAGCAGACTTGGATGGATGGCCCTCATTTTACCATCTACGAATCTAGTAAAAAAGATGTTGTAACACTTTAATGCATTATCTGTCATGATAATGAAGTTTTATTTACCATTTCCAAGAATATTTTCACTTTTAGAGATACTGTCAGAACAAGCAGATCAGCTGAATCACTGGGCTGAGTGAAAGCTGCCAAGCAGCAAAGTCAAGTCTCTAGTGCGGACATCCGTGTGTTGGGATACACCGTTCCTCCAGATCCATTTTGCTATGGCTTTGTTGCTCTATTTATTTTCYGGTATGCAGCGGAACCTGCTGAAGGTTCAGAGAGGTGGTTGAAAGCTGTCCTCGTGCACCTCGTGCACGTCCTCGTCTACACCCCGTGGCTCCTCGGGCCATGCCCTCCCCAGGATGCGTCTCCAACGTCCCAATCCCGGCCCTCGGGCAGGCTCCCCACCACGCTGCTTCTGGGTGCCCCCACAGCATTTCCCTTCCCCGGCGAGACCTTCTCCCTCTCCAAACCCACCTTCTGGGGCAGCAGCAGCAGGAGCACGCTCGGCAGCCCAGATAGCTGGGGCTGCTGCTTTCCAGTGAGACTTCTTACTGGGGTCCGTACAGTCCCCCGGCGGTCGACTGCCTCTCGCTCCATCCCATGCCTTTGTTTTCCTGCCGTCCTTCTCTGGCTTCTCCTCTCCTCCACTGCCCGTTCCCACTCTTTCTCTGCTTAAAACATCTAATGGTTCGTATGACAAGTTTGCCTTAACTCTGCCTTCTGCCTTGTAGGATGTGCTTTTTCTATTGCATCTCCCTTCCTCCCCCAGTATTTCTCTACCCTTTCCCAGTTCCAGCCTCCTACTTCATTTACTCCATCTCATTTTAAAATAACCCACCGAGGTTTGTGTTTATACAGCACCTAACATAAGGCAGCATCCCCTGGACAACCTCCAGAYGGTACTGCGATGCAAGTATATGGTCATAACCAGTTACACCCCTAACCGTTACAATGATATTCAACAATTTATCCTAAGACACAATTTACTCCTCTTCTTCTTCCTAGTAATCTGCTGACACACTGATCCATAAAACTTATGAGAAATATTTATAAAGGTGACAGCCTTGACATGGAGAATTAAATCACAATACGAGAATGTGCCAATTTAGTAGCTTATGAAGTTCAAGGAAAAAAAACCCACAAAAACAGATGAAGAACTGTCACAGCTGAGAAAAACAAGCATATGAGAAAGAATTAGAGCTACAGATTTCCTATATATGACAAAGACAGAAAGAGGATAAATTTGTGTCAGGTGACAGGTAGGCAAGAAGTGAGTGGTAAGCACCATGTTATAATATCTTATACATGAGCAATCCTTACTGCAACAGCTGTTGTTTAGGAAGGGAGAAGTGCTTCTGTTGTAGCACAGAAAATAAATGATGAAGCAGCAAAAACAATGCACCAGAGGCACATTTTTTTTTTTTTTTTGGCATAAGATTATACAAGGACTTGTTCACTGGGAAAAGATAGGCACAGCAAAGCGCCCATYTCGATCCATGGTGGGTCTGTGCTCCCCTCCCACCTTTAACCACACAGACCTTCTGCTCTGGTGAACAAGATTCATTCTGGTAGTGCCGTAGCAGAACAGCTTTTACAAAGAGATTTTTACCAAAACAGACATGAGTATGACGGACTTAAAACCAGCAGTGCAATATCCCCTGATGGCAGYGGAAGACTCAGAGTGGCCTTCAGCATATCTTTTATTCTGACTCCTCTACTTTCTTCTGTAACAGAGGTACTCTCT
Source organism: Oceanodroma leucorhoa (assembly GCA_030449065.1). Classification (NCBI taxonomy): domain Eukaryota; kingdom Metazoa; phylum Chordata; class Aves; order Procellariiformes; genus Oceanodroma; species Oceanodroma leucorhoa. The sequence continues at coordinate 780,414 of JASVER010000057.1, read as the reverse complement.
CAGGTTTCCATGATTTTAAACTGATTTTATTCAGAGTTGTATATACAACAGACCAGAGAGTCCAAAGCACACTGTAACTACTGTGAGAATAAAAATAAGGACTGATAACATATTTGAGAGTGTGTGTTTCCACTGAGAGGTTTCCCATCAGTTACCCCCACTGTGAGGTACCAGGGAACAAATGTCTCTCTGGTTTAATATGCTGTTTGCTTGTGATGATGCAGATRAAAGGGCTGCGAGTATTTCAAAGATGGAAAAATGGTTATCACAATGTCAAGGGGGTGTATAAGGTAGGGGTATTTCCACAACATATTATGYTTTCCTTTTTAAGAAAAAAATGTAATTAAGTGATTGCGCCATGTCAAGGCTCGCAGCCCTTCCCATGCACCAGCCTCCCCCTCTCATCCCCCCGATACAGTTTTGTTACTCAGGGATCAAGTCATTGCCAGTGGTGAGAACCTGATTTAGCATCCCTTGGATAGGATGCTCCAAGCAAATAGCAGTGACGGCAGTCTCTGCTACAGAGGCTTTCCCATGGGTGGTGGAGCAGAGGGCAAACTCCTGCTGGCTGGYGCACCTTGTCCTGCAAGGCAGGGCAGGAGATCAGCGTTCAGTGCCAGGCTTGTAGGGTCTGGATGGTTATTTTCTTTAACTCTTGTTTTGTTTTGTTTTGTTAAATGAAAGCACTCTCAGTTCATAGCTGTTTTTTAACCTTAACCCCATGAATGATTTTAGAATGGGTATGCTACTCCTGCGYTGCCCTTTCCCCTGTAGAAGAACTGATGTGAACGGGTCTTAAATGCAAACAAGATTAYGTGTGTGACCAGCTCTGTCTTTGGTTAAAACTGAGACATTTGACAATTCCAAAAGACAATTTCTTATCCAGTGCCTGGCAGTCTAAAAGATGGGGAAAATCTTTTAGCCTAGTTTAGAAGTGTATCACTACCAGTTAGGAACATGATCCTTGTCCTTATGTATATATGGAAAAATAACATAATGAAATAGTTGAAAAAGAGAACATTAAGAAACCTACAGTGGTCTGCTATTTTGTACTGGATTACAGCCTATGGAGAAGAGTGTCTCTCACTCAAAATCCCACCACCAGCTGTGGAAGAAAGGTCAGGAGGGCACAAGGATCTACTTGTGTAAACAGCTCTCCACRTGGTAACGGAGAAGGTAATGAAGAATAAAGTTAACCTACAGCAACAAACCAGAAGTGGCAACCCTGTCAGGCACTGAGAAATTAGGAAACGTCAGATTTGTAGTTCTCTGCTAATCCCCTCTCCTTTATACTGTTTCTGTGGGTCTGATGATCGAAAATTTATTTGTGTCAGACTTTTAATCAATTTCAATTTTAACAATTACTTAGTCATCCTCTGTTTTCTCCATATAACTCCATTTCAGGRGCAGAAATATACCTCTGACTCCAGGACTCCAAAATGTTAATTCATACTCTGAAATTATGAAACATTAAAACTATTAACACGTGCAGGGYAAGCGGTCAGCTAGGGGCAAACAGAAGCGGTGAAAATTGCAGGGCAGAACAGAGTTTATCAGTATTTAATCAGCTGAAGAGGTGGTGTTAACAGTAAACATGAGGCCGCCTTAACGACAGAACCTGCTGCTTCAGTGCCTGGAGTGAGTCCTACCAACAAGTAGTGCCTTCTTCAGTTTTTCACCATCCTTTTTGCCCCCCATTTGCCAAACTATTGGTGGTGATGATTGCAGCTTTCCCTSCATACCACACTACAAACCTGGGGCCAGATAGATAAATAGGTGGAAGGGTTAGGGAAACACAGGAAAGCAAATCAGTGTTAGAAAATAACTGGACTGATTTAGAGCTCTCTCTCACCCAGCTCTTTCCCAGCAGCATCATCGCAGGTTGCAGCTGCACCACGTCGGTGCCGGCCTCGAGCGCGGGCAGCCAAACCTGGRGTGCTCGAGGCCCAGACAGCTCTTTGTTCAGGTCCATAAAGCAAGAAGATCCCAATCCTCATTTTCTCTTTGCTCATTTTCTACTCTTYACTCTTGTTTTGTCTCATAAATATGAGTGGTATAGTTCCTATCCCCTGTTTTGCTTAATTATGTTCAGGGGATGACAGTTGTATCTATCAGAGGGCTTCCAATGAAGAAATTCAGACTCGAGTCCTCTGGTTTTGGTCCAGAATTTAGAGTCTTTCCAAAATTACAGGGAGTTTTTATCTGGCACCAGGCAACATCTACTGGCTGTCTGCTGGGATGTAATTCCTTTGACCCAAGGTAGGTGCCCACTTCACRCCCAGATTCCCATAGACTCGCAGGGAACAAGCTTGCTACCATACAAGCAACAGATTCCCACTCTTAATACCCTTGTCCCTTTCTAAATATCAAGGACATTCCCCCCTTGCAGTTTTTAGACAGCTTCTGCAGTAATCCTGATAGGAAATGGTGAGGAATTCTGCAGTCCTAAAAGGGGCCCRGTGACAGGAGGTGTTAGCACCCTACGTTAGAAAAAGCGAGGTGATCAGGAGGGTAAGTCCGTTACGCAGTGCAATGGCCATTCCACCCAAAAGCCGTACCGAAAAGGGATGCATTTCTGGGATCCTTGGCAAGGACGAGCTAACTGCTGCTGGAAAGCCGCAGGACGGACCATCCCCGCGGCATCGGTCTGTGCGAGAGCAGCAGGAGGCAGATGAGCAGTTTTCCCTCTAACTCTCTTTTTGCCTGTCCTGATGGCAACGAATCACCACGGAGCAAAGGTACCGACTGGCGCCTGCTTTTCTTTGGACACAGGTTAGGAGCCAGCCATGCTCTGCGGTATGATTGACCTGGTACTGAGCATTATGGACTGTAGTTGTGTAGGCAGTAGTGTTTGTTTGGGAAGCCTGGGAAAGCCCAATTAATGTACTCTAGGGGTTCCTATAAAATGCAGTTGCATCTGCTGGAATTGCAGGGAAATAAATGGTTTTGTTCTGTAACAGGGGAGCTGTCCCCACATCGGCTGTGCTTATACCAGCTGGTATGGATGCAGTTGGTARCAAATTGTACAGAGGATTTAGGGAGACATTCACAATATCCATCCAGGAATGAAATGTAAGGCTGGTATATGTTTACTGCCAGACTCAACTGCATGTTGTGTGTAAGCACAATTAACAGAAACGAAGGGCATCCTCCCAAACTTGCTGATCCATTAACCACTGAATAATAGAAAATATAAAAAGCAAACAAACAAATGGAAAAGCCTAATTCACTTGTGAATAGGGGTTGTTAAAAGGTGACAGTTGGTTCCTCCAGCAGGATATTGATCCAATGCACCAGTTCTCCTTGTGCTGCATCRCAGATACTGTGTTTCATGTGGTGAAGAGATGCAGCACGGACTTCAGATGTGTTTTGTTTGYTTACTAATTCAGCCCCTTGGAGAATTACAGATTAAATCATTAAATATTAACAAAAGGCTGCGTTTTAAAAGGGAAACAAAAGTTTGGGACCAGTCTGCAAGTTTTTGTTTATATTATTGATTTACACAAAGGTACTGTTCTTCATGAGTTGCTAATGGGGGTCTTTTATTCCCAAACCTCCTACACAAACATCGTACTGTGTCGCAGTCCAGAGAAGACGCCCAGGGGAAGTTCTCCTGTAGCTGCAGCAGCACGGTGAGCTGGCCCGCCAGCCCACCCCACCCCGGCTGCGCAGGACGCGGTGCCCCAGCAGTGCCCTGAGCCCCAGCCCCCAGCCCCCAGTGCCCTGAGCCCCAGCCCCCAGTGCCCTGCGCCCCAGCCCCCAGCCCCCAGTGCCGCCCCAGCCCCCAGCCCCCAGTGCCGCCCCAGCCCCTGCCAGCGACCGGCGGGGGGGAGCAGCAGGAGGCTGAATGCGGCATACGGATTTAAATACGTGCTTTAAAACCCACGCAGCCCCAAACTCATATCGCCTTGGACACCGTATTAGTTTTATCTGCAAGGTTTGCGTTACAGAATACAGTTGCTTGCACCGAAACAGAAAGSTCCGTTATTGGTAGCCACCGGAGGAGGTGGCACGCGGGCTCYGCGGCAGTTTTACACAGCACGCTCTCCAACGAGCAGCTGCTAAACGGGTCGGTGCCAGCTCACGGGGTCAGCGGCCCCGTTACCCCCCTCGCCCCCAGACCCACCGGTGTCAGCGGAGCCTCTGTGCGCTCGGAAAGGGGGTGACAAGGAGTCGGAGCTCAAGGTGATCCTCTGGGTAGCACATGAGTCTGAAGGCAGTTTGAACACGAGAGAAAACCAGAGACTCTAAGACTGGAAACTCTGCTTCTACACTAATATTCTTGTTGTTTGTTTTTTTTTTTTTTAAGTAAAATAAAATAAAATTCTAAATCTACCAGAAGTTGCTTGACAATTTCRTGTGATAGAAACGTGGTTGTTGAGACTAATTTCGGCACTAGAAGAAAGAGTATAAACTAATTGTGAACACATTTGGTGGCTATACTTGAAGGGTTGTCACTATCAGAGTTTCTGACAGCTGGGTTTCTGGGTTTCTGGAAAAGTTTTTCACTGGAAATTCATTTGTGTATGAAATTTGATTATTTCTTGGAATAGCCTCTCTGACGGAGTGAACCAAAATAAATGGCCTCAAAGATTCCTAAATGTTGTGCTTGAGGAGATAATCTTTCAATTTTTCTCAATGTTGCACATGATGAAGTGGTATGTACATTCAATCCTTTATTAGTCACCAAGTGAAAATAAGAGACAGGAAAGGGATAGAAAATTTGGAAGGAGTCCTTACTGGTGCAGCAGTGYTCCACTTGGTTCAGTTTCATAATTGGGTCTAAATAACTGCACACCCTGTACCGGTGTTTGACAACAGTCTCTTCTTCCGCGGAGCTGCAAGTAAATAACTGTGCAAATGTTAAAGCTGGTCCCCAAGGGGTGATTTTCTCTCTCTGTCTCCCGTGTCCTCTCAGAGTATTTGCAGGTACAAGGCAGCAGCTCCCCAGTCCCATCCTCTAGTCCCCAGCATCTCCGCCAGCACCCCGAGCTCCTGTGAAGCGCAGCAGCTCCTTCCCCACACCCTGTRCCCCGCTGCCCGGGGGGGAAGGGGGAATTACAGCCCCCTCCTGGTGCAGGGGCCAGGCAGTGATGTCTGCCCGGGTACTGGCGGCCGCCTCGAAGCTGTCTCTTGGAACCTGACAAGCCTTGACCTCGCTCACTGGTCCACGGCACGCTGACAGAAGTGGTGTTTGGCCCGTGAGGCTGCGCCAGGACGTGCTGTCGCTGTGGAGCCCCTCGCCAGAAGCCAGCGGAGCGTGCAGCTGGATGTCATGGCCGAGCCGCGGCCTGCTCCCCTCCCAGAGGACCGCGTCCCGCCGCGACGCGCTGCGGCTGGCGGCGGTCCCCGGCGTCCCCGCGAGCCTGGGGGCACGCCTGGGAGCCTGCGCGTGCGGCATGCGGGGGGCATCACCCGCAAGGACTTACCCCTTGAATTAACAGCTGTGAGTGGCAAACGGGAGAAAGGGAAGATCTGCAGTGATTTTATTTTAGCTTCCGATTGGGGTAGTCTTAGTGTCCTTGCGGGTCAGCCTCTGCTGTCATTGCTCATCTCTCCCTGCTCTGGAGGTGAATGAAGGCTCTTTTTCCCAGTACCATCAGGCGGTGTGTCTCTGAGCTGTCCCTGTGACCCCAAACCTTGCATACCCTGCCCAGGTGCCACAGTCGCCCCTGCCTGCAGAGGTGCACGATCCACGGCCCCGAACACCTCCCAGCAGTCATCAAGCTGGCCACCAAGGAAGGAGCAAGAGAGGGAGCTTTGGTGGTTTAATTTAGTAAGGTGAGTGCGTTCCAGTTCTAGCGATATAGTGCTGACTTAATATTTGGAAAAACACCACGCAACACTTCACGTGGAAGCTGAAAGAGATAATACTAATGGCAGAAGCAACTTTCCCACAAATTACTCTAAGAAGTGATTATGTTGGAAAAAAGTGAGAAGTCAAGAGAGAGACTCCTGAAAAGGAAGAAGTTCAGTGTTTTAAGCTTTAAAGGACCCAAAGAGATGTTGTAGGGAAAGAAAACTCGAAGGACATAGGGAAGTACAAGATGCAATATAGTCCTAGGGTAAAGGATGTGTTTTAAAGAACAGTAGATGTCTTCGTCCAGTGATAATGATGGAAAAATAATTAAAGGGGAAAACAAGATTCTGAACAAGAGAAAAATCAGTGAGAGCAAGAGAGATGATTAAAAAGACATTGGAAGTAGTAATGCCATCAATAAGTAGAGTAATACTTGGAAACCACAGTGCGGCACTTGGAGAGGCTGTAGGTGTTAGCAGAATGTAGAAGATGCAGTACCAGCAACGTGGTCTGTAGCTTGTACACAAACAGACACTGTGCAGAACAGAAAGCACATTTGCAAGCACACTGTTTTGCACCGCAAAAGGAACAGGCAAGAATGAACTCAACTTCAGATCACTTTGTAAAAAAAGAGATTTACCAGAAGAAACATGATAATGGCTGATGATGGGCTGTTATTATTAAGACAAACATTTACCAAAGTAAAATCACCTAATAGGCATCTTCATTGGAATCTTCAGTGAATTATGTGCAGTCCTGTCTGATGCTTTAACTATAGCTGATCCAGACAAAAGCTTGCGGGTGAGGAAGGAAGAAGATGCGTTCTGAGCATTACGGCTTAGTGGCACAATATTCCTGAAGAGTTAAATAAGCAAAAATGCCCAAGGACATAAACATTCCTCAAACTCCAAGAAAGGGCTATCACATTAAGTGGTTTGCTGCATTAGTGCTTTTATGTACAATCAYTGTAAGATGCTGCGTTTCAGGCACATTATTGAGTCAGATTTATTGCTGGCCTCTCCTGTTCACAATGACCGGTGCTCTAGTGTACTCCAATCTTRGCTTTTCTGCTTTTAAAACCTCGTAAGGATCTGTTAAATAGGGGCCAAAATTGAGACTTGCATATGAAACAAGTCACCCCAGCCTAGAGATGCAGCTTATGACATTGATGCCAAATGTCGGGGGGGGACACGCTGTTTCCTGAGCACGCTGACAGGYAGAATAGCTTTCTGTCTCTTTTGCTTATGCTCTACAGACGTGAAATACATCACAGGTTCCACAGCATTTTCCACTGATGGTTGCTTGACATGGTTTTTTTAAACATTTTAATCCAATTTCTAGGCAATTAGAATTTAAAATTCTGCAATTACTATTAATTTATATTATAGTCTAGTCATTCTGTCATATGCCACTTTTGAAAGAAAGAAAAAGAAAAAAAAGCCCTTGTTGACTGCTTCTCTACCTATCCAATTTGTCTATTGAGAGACTAATAATCTTGATATGTAGACACTTATCAGATGTAAAAATCTTATGATTCACAAATTAATGCGGGAATATTAACAAAGAGCATCATGTTTTATCCAGGCGCTTATTGTTTTAGGTGCTGCAGGTTACCTGATTTTTATGATAAAAATCTTTCTAGTCAAAACAAGTAGGTAAAAGTAAATGAAGTTTAAAGCATTATTACATTTTCTATTCATCTTGTAAGATGAGTGTTCCAGGAAGAAAATTGAACTATCGGTTCTTTACAGTTTCAGGGAAAGTGGTGTATTGTGTGAGAATATGGTAAACTTGAATGGGAGTTMAATTGACTGTTTACGCCAGCTGCGTGTTCCCACGGAATTGTGAATACTCTGCTCCATTCCAGTGTGAACGTAACTTCTCCCAGCCGTGTTTAAAATTACATATACATTCTATTTTACAAGTAATCCCTATTGAAATTGTATTTCAGAAGAAAAATGAGAACATGAGATACAATTTAACATTGAAGCATAATAAAATAAGATTCTACCACATCTTTAATGGCTCCGGATTCACCGAGTGCAGATTTAGGAATTACATTGCATTTTGGTCTCAAAGCTACTTGGAAATTGCTTAAATCCAGAAAAGATTTTCAAGTAACTGGGAAGAAATATGGACTTTTGCATTAACATTATTACTATTTGACTGTTATAATACAGCTGCAATTCACATGTTGAGCTCTGAGCAACTATTYAGTGAGCATATGTCTAAAAATTCATTTAATCTCAGTCTATTTAAAAAGTTCCTAGGAAATGGACTCCAGGGAACAGATTTTGCATTGGCAAGGAGATGTATTGCATGACCTCATACATCTTTCTACTTCTAATTCCTCTGGTTCTTTTATATGAAGTAACTTGTTGAAGTGATGCAGTCATTAAAAAAGGAATTGGAACTTGATATGGATTAGAAGCTCATACTGGGTCTGTCTGGGATGGCGTTAATTTCCTTCATAGCAGCTCGTATGGTGCTGTGTTTTAGATTTGTGACCAAACCAATGCTGATAACACRCTGATCTGTGGGCAAAAGGGAGGAACAGTCGTTGGCATTAGTTAGCTAAGAGGACTGGTGGATGATAATTAATTGCCAAGTAATGAGCAATGAGCAAAGTGCAACATCTCAGAGTGTTTAGAGGGTAAGAGCATTATGGTAAAATCGTGAGTACTTTGGGAATTTTGGCAAGAAAACTTTCATTACATGAACAGAGGAGTCCCAGACAACTGCTAGACCAAAAAGTTATGATGAGCCGCTTTATTTATTGGTTAAACCCCCTGATTTACGTACGCTGTTTGCATAGAGCACTCTATCTGTGCAGAGAGAAGATGAATTGGCCAAGAAAAAAAACTGTATAGAGGAGACAAAGGTTCTAGCAGGAACCTCTGCTCACATGGGAGGCTGCTGGCTGCCACTGCACTGCCCGGGGATTCATGCATGCAACAGAGTGGAAAGACAAGTCAGACAACTTCTAAACTTATTTGCAATGATCAAGGAAGTTTGGCTGCTCAGAGAAATAAAACCCAGGACTGACCTAGAAACCATTTCCTGAGAATGTAGCATAGTGCTACAATGCTTCAGATTTACCCTTGCAATGCTGAGACCAGGAATTCAACTTTATTCTTACGTTGTCTTAGATACAGTCCTGTCTGGAGAGTCTGTTGCCAAGAGAGCATCTGCATATTTCCCACTATGTTACCATGCACCTGCTCAGTTGTGCCCAGTGCTGTGGCGGATGGCGCTGAAGCTTTGCAAGCAGGTGGAGATATGAGGKTCACCACCAACTCCAAATAAACTGTAAGAGCTGTTTCGGTATCCAACCTAAACACTGTTTTCGGTGGAAGCTCCCTCTTTTAGGTTTCCTTCAGTTCTGATACACTAATTGAAACAAAGTCAGAGTGAAGATGTAGCAAAGGAAAGAAGCAAGGGACAAATCTTACTTCTATCTTATAACTGATGACAAGAATAAATTCCACCAGTTTGCCAYCGCACAGCTACTGCCCCCAGCGCAGACCTGCTGTTGTTGTACTGCTTCTCCTTACTCTTTCCAAGATAAAAACCGTGTCCTTGTAACTCCTGCCTCCCCACACCGAGGAAGGGAGAAGGGGACCTTTGAGGTTTCGGAAGCTTTGGGAGGAACATCCGGCCAAGGAAGCTCTGGGTCACAGGGCGTTAGCTGCAAGTGAAAGTTCACTGTACATACGGACTCCTGGAAACAGAGGTCTTGGACAGATGGACCTTCTTTTTGACCCACTGTAATAGCTCTAATGTTTTGCATGTCCGGTGCACTTTCACAATAAAGTTTCTTTCTCTGACTTCCAGAATGGAAGTATCAGAGCACCTCATGGTCTTCAGCTCATTTAGATCACAGCTGCACATATAAGCCAGGTGCCACATCTGCGATCACAGAAGTGGTTTGGGACAGGGAAGACTTGATCCCGTCTCCCAAGATCTCACAAGCTCTCTGGCCCAGTGAGTGTTTCTTCCTTCCGTGTGAGATGGAGTAAATTTAGCAGACTTGAGACAGGCTCATGAAGCAATACCTCCTGACTTCTGGTCAGGGCAATTCCCTGGAGGTAGATGTTTTCATTCTGAGTCAAGCAATGAGAAGACATGACATGTGGATATGAGGCTTCTGGAGATAGATACATTAATTTTTCAGAGATGCCTTAGCCCTTCTGAATCTGACACTGTGCTTTTATTCAATGGAAAATTAAATAAATTTCTTCCAGGTGGAACAAAACTTTGAGTTTGAATTCAGACAATATTGCCAAATATTCTGAATCCTCAATTTTGAGGTCAAAACATAATTTTTATATAATTTATTAAAGCTGTGGGTTGGTGACCAAAGTGGAAGATCATTGCTAGCATCTTATTGTTAATGTCCAGCTGCTCTGTGCTGCTCTCCTGGCAGTGAAAGGACACGAATGCTGTTTAACTAGCCACTCAATCTGCTGGAGTGGAGCACATCAGCACCACCATCCTGCTTAATCGGATCCTGCAATACACTGACACAGAGCAGACCCTAAATCCTTTATTCATGAGAAGCTGTGATTGAATTTTGCCTGAGGGATGAGTGAGGACAGCAGCTGGTGGGTAGATAATCACACGTACACTCATGACTTATGGGCACAGTTCTGGTAAAACAAGCAGAAGAACATTTTTCTAACATGACCACAAATAATAATACCTTTTACAACACATAGCTGGATGTGGCCTCGGTCCCAGTGACTGGAAATGCTCCCACCGTCTAATAAATGAGAAGAGGTAGCACCACTCTTAATGTTGTCAAAATTAATGTAAATCTRTATCGGAGCTTACTGTTGCTTTCCTTCCCCTTCTCTGTGCCCATCYGTCTCGGAGGAGGAGTGAAAGTCCTAGCGCCATGTAAGACGCACTCGTTGCATTGCTTGATGCATTTCGGGAAGGCACTCTGGCACTGCAGTGATAAATGTACTATGAAAAACCATACGGTGCAGAGCGGAAAGTGCTATTATTGCTTTATTTTGTATGACACCCATACTGTGGCTCCTCTCATAACCTTTGCAACTGAAAATTGAACACCACTATAGAAAGACAGATGAAAAAAGGAGAAGAGAATTACAGTGGAGTTGTACAACTGTGACTGAGGTTTTAACCCAGTAACTAAGTCAATATTTTAAATAGTGCATCAGAAGGCAAGCCATAGGATTGTAATGGCATGTGCAAAACTAAAAAGAATTTATGGTCCTGTTGGAAAGAGGTTTCGGACGTAAGTACAGAAAAGCTATTACAGGGATGGGGAGACAGTGTCGGAAAGCTGCGTCTCAGCGCACCGAGTGCCGCAGCCTTTCAGGCTCCGTACGAGGAGTGCTGCCAGGGAGCCTGACCTGCCGCTTCCCTGGCCGGGGAGGGGACCCGTGGGGGGACAGCCGGCGCCGTGCCCGGTGAGGGACACCCACCTCCTCCTCCGCAGGAGAAGGGATGTTTGCGGCCATGGGGCCGGACTGCAGCTGATGCCAAGGCACTTTATAGGGCTGACGGCAGCCAAAGCGGGGTTGCCACCCCCGCCAGCCCTGCCTCGCCTGCGGCAGAGGGGACGCGGACCTGGGCTGCAGCACGTGCGTGAGCAGAGCCCCCCGGGTCCGCGCACCCCCAGAGCCCCCCCGGGTCCGCGCACCCCCAGAGCCCCCCGGGTCCGCGCATCCCCAGAGCCCCCCCGGGTCCGCGCACCCCAAGAGCCCCCCGGGTCCGCGCACCCCCAGAGCCCCCCGGGTCCGCGCACCCCCAGAGCCCCCCCGGGTCCGCGCACCCCCAGAGCCCCCCCGGGTCCGCGCACCCCCAGAGCCCCCGCGGGGCCGGGCAGCCTGGGCGTGCCGAGCGAGGAGCCGGCGCTGCTCCCCTGCCAGAGCTCACAGGCTGTGCCCAGGAGCTCAGCCCCTCCAGGGAGCCCGGTGGGAAGCGCTGCCCTTGTCCTGAACAGCAAGATGCTACATGGGCCACGCTGGCGTCAACAAGCTTTCTTTCTGATGCCCTGCTCCAAMTGCTTTTTTTTCCCAAAGTTTAGGTGTTGTAAAAGTTCACATAAGCCACTCTCTTCTGAACAGTGGCTGCCTTACAGTGTTATCTTTTTTTTTTTTATTCTGCATCTGATTTTTGCATAGACTTTCATACTGTAATGTTTTAAAATGTCATTTYTGGTGTTACATGTCGGTTTGAAAATGTTATTTAAATTCAAATACGTTTCACATGCACGTGGACATTTATTACCAAACTGGAAGGAAAATATTTTCTTGGAAGTCTGTACAGGTTATGAACTTCATGTTTGTATTTAATAGCTTTCTAGCATTGCATCATGAGAAAACATTATAAATATGAGAAATAAAAAATATTTCTAAAGGCATTGTATAACCTTCTGGATTTATCTTCCTCTATTTACTCCTTTGCTCTGAGGGTCTATTAAGGTGGCAGCAATCTTGTCCTGAAGACAGCATGTCATTTGTTATATCTGTATTCTGTTGCCTTCCTTTAAATGGGCTCAGAAGATCCACAAATGGGAAAAAACAAACCAAAACGAATCAAGCCAGCAAGACAACAGCCCAGAAATAGTGGTTAAGCTCAAAGTGATTTTTTTCCCAGGCTTAATGCCCCCACTTAGGCACAAGCTATTCTCCTGAAGAAACCTGGTTGCTTTGCTGCCGTGCTCCCCCGGCACAGCACCTGGGGGGAGCCGTGAAGGTCCCTCTCACGCCCCTCCAGGGAGGACAGCCCTTCCTCCCCATGGCCCACYGAGCTCGGGTGGCGGGGGCACGCAGGGTTTGGTCTTGCACCCCCGGGAACACCAGGAAGGRCAGTGTGGACACAGCCTTTGAGCTTCCCCCAGCAAAACTCTCTTCAACTTCCTTACGACGTGGGTACGAGCAGCCTCTCTGTACTTCATCCTTTTCGCCTTCTCAGCAGTTTTCCAGCTTCCTCCACTTTCTGTCTTTGCATCTGATCCTTGGGTGGCTAAATGACTCCTCCTGCACAGGTAATCGATACCAGAACGATGCGAATGTAGACTTTGGCACTTATAGCTCTGTTCTACYTCACTGGTACCCAACAAGCAGCTTGGAACAATCTTTAGACCACTGATGAGCTTCAGTCATAATGATTTGTAACTTAATGAGATTTTGATTTGATGTAGCATAATATATCAAAGCTTTATGCAGATAAATTAAAGATCCTGCAATATGCCTTATTATGGGATAGGAACATGTCCAACTCCAGTTTATGCCTAGTGGCTTAATACAGATGTGGACCAGTAAAACAGGAGCTCATCACTCTCCTGACAGCAGCTATGACACTCCCTAATTAATTATAAAGTATGTGGAGGCACAGGTACAGCACAGGACATACACTGGGCTGGGAACGAGGCTCTGTCAGCGTGGTCATTGCTGCAGGCAAATGGATRTTTGCCATTAGACTGAACTTCACATTAAGGATTGTTTCCTGTGAAAACATTTTAAGATAACGCTTTCAACAATAGGGTGAAATTAAAAGGTAGATCAACAGGGTTTCTGGCAAGCCAGGAGGGGAGAGGATCTCTGCAACCTGGATGGCACATCAGAATTGTACTGCGTTTTTTCTGCAGTCCTAATTTTTTTCTTCTTCTTACGCAAAAATTCAATGTAAATTCTAGTGTAAATTCACCAGCAAGTGTTGATTAGTCCCTATTTACAACAGCAGAGAGACACGGTCGGGTAGGAAGAGGGACCAGGCGCTCCACCTCTGCCTGGCTGTGCAGAAGCCAGGAGGAGATCAGGACTTCTCTGTGGGCAGAGCAGAAGCCCCGGCGCCCGCGGGTCAGTGCTGTGCGCAGCGATGCTCACCTTGAACTCGGGGGTCCATCGGCACGGCCCACGCTGGCTGCGCGGGGCGGCTGCGTCCCCTCCCCGGAGCAGGAGCAGAGGGGCCGAGGCACGGCGACAGCCTCCCACCGCCCGTGCTGCCTGCRGGGCTCCGCACACCCCGCCAGCCCTCCCCGGTGCTCAGGCAAGCGAGCCTGAAATGGGCACAGATGGGAAGTTGGGAACTCAGACCCAAAACTTCCCGGACAGCAGTGAGGAGAGGGGGAAGAGAAAAGGTAGTGCATTGCGGGTATGAGAGTTTTCCAGGGAGTTTCCCTAAAAGCAGCATTGTTTCTGGTGTGGAGCTGCTGCTGCGGGGCTGCTGTTCCACAGAGCCCAGAAAAGCTGCTTCCGAGAGCAGCTTCCCGTGGGCCCAGAGCCTTTGCGGCGGCGTGTGCACTCCCTGCCTTCAGCCTGGCACAGCCGCTGAAGCCGTGACGGTGAGCTGCCGTGGGACACGCTGTCACGACACCAGTTATGTGCGCCTTCTGGAAACACTTCTACTGCTTCAGCAGGTAGGAGAAAAGCTAATCCATTGCTCCCTTTTTCTTTATATTCACTATCAAGWCATCCGTTTCCACAAGAACACATTTCCATGTACCTCCTCCTTCATGAGAACACACCATTCCCACCACTGTGTGTCCAGCATAAACTGGGGATGTGCTTCAACKGGAGCATTGTCTGGAGGAAAGAAGTCACTCACAGGATGCCAGAGGCAGCTGACTGCAGGGTGATGTTGATGGGGATCCAGCCCTTGCTCTCACACAGCCATTCCAGCACCAGGTATAGGTTACTATTAATTTCACTTTCCATAAATTGTGATTGATTTAATAATAGAAGATACAAAGCTTCCTCCTCTTCTTCCCGTAAGCTACTGCTCCCTGGTACTTGCACTCTGATCGCAATCAACTGCATCTTTTGAATCAATAATACAGGTCATGGCGTGTAAGTACAGAAAACTTTCCCTGCCATATCGACACAGAGCTAGTCATCATCGTTATTACTGTCAAACCACAGCCCAGCAAGCCGGTGCAGTGTTTGTCCCACAGAGCCTCGGTTCCTGCCAGATTGCCTGTTTTTCCCATTACCTGCCCCATCATTTTTGTAGTGTTTCTTAGAGTTACATTCAGTGTTTGATTTATCCTCTGTTCGTTTAATAACAAATGATTATGTGTCTTCTACCCGTGATTTATAACGATGAATCACCTTCTCCCTGAAAATTCTTGCATGGTGTGTGCAGGCCTGCACATTTATAAATCTGAAATGTTATTCTGCGCTTGGTGGGCCAGCTCCAGGTTGTCAAGACGCAGCCATGGACGTCAGAAAACCCAGCAAGAGAATACGTAAATGGCGCGGGCTTYGCTAAGCAGAGAGTCTGCCAGAGGACCTGAGGTGACTGGGTGAGTCAGCATCAGCAACGTGATAACTGATCCATACTTCTACTAGAAGATACCGTTTGCATTCAGAAACCTTTGAATGTCCCCCCCTCTCAACACCACTGCGTTCGCGGTCCTTCGCTCTCCTTCGGTCCCCGCCGCACGGAGACCCTGCACATCTGATCCGAGAAACGCTGCTCTGGGCTCATTTAGAGCAGGGTCCCCAAAAAGCTCACGCGGGGCACTGCTCKGTATCGGCACCTGCAGGTGTCTCAGAGGAACCTCTCTTTACCGAAACCTGTAAAGAGGTCTTTTAGAGCATTTCCTGCACTCTGACCCAGAACTGGAACAAGGAGGATGCTGCCAGGCTCTCCTGCAGTTTTAAATAGATTCCTTCAAAATGCAAAGGGACAGACCCAGGTACCTATGCAGGCATGTCATTCTGGTTTGGAGATCCCAGGGCACCCAAGGTGTGAGGCCGGCAGATCTGGCAGAGACCTGGAAGGGTCCCTGCCCTGTGGAAGGGCGCTGGTGGCACTGCAGGTGCTGCAGGGCTTTACCATGCCATCAACACCTATCTTTAGGCACTTCAGTCCCATCCTCCGGATGCTTTTTAACCTTAAGAAAATTACTTTTGGCAGATTGTGCACCTCTCCGTAGGATCTTACCATAGCAATATTTTTATCGAGTTAATTAGCTAAATGTAAGCACTTTATTTTTATCRCATTATGATTTTTCACCACTTTTATATATTATTTTCCTTCAGATACTGATAATTGTTATTTCCCTTTTAAAGAGAGTACTTAAGGCGGTTTGTTGTATCTCCTTTCGAACAGTACTTTCAAGCCCGTTTAAGCATTCACCATTCAAGACCAGCACTTTCAGAGTATGTTGAAATAAAATAAAAGCCARCACAATTCAAGGAACCAAGATTAGAAAGGTGCATTTAAAAGCTGGTTATGTGTATTCATCAGTAGCTCGGASTTTCCAGGTAGTTTTAAAAAGTAGCCCCGTACATAGCAGAGATGAAAGCATCTCTCTCACAAGGGCCAAAGGTGTGGGGAAAGGGTTTATGCCTAAGTTTGTAAGGAAAAGTACGGAGGCCGGGAAGCGAACACCGAAAGACCGTCTCTTCCCTATGTCTCAAATGTGGGTTTCTGGAAGTAAAGGATAATCCAGAAAGAATTTCTTTTAAAATCCATAGTGCTGAAAGGATTTTTCTCAGTATCTCAGTAATTAAAAAGCATTGCTCACTTCGGTTACAGCCCTCACACGCGAAGTGGCTGCTCAGCTGAGGAGGGTCGCGGGAGGCGAGCCGAGGCGGGGTGGAGGACAGAGGTTAGGAAGGGGGCTCTGGCCCGGCTCTGTGGACTCCGTCGCAGGCACAGCGTGAGACGGATCCTGTTGACACCACGGCTGAGKCCGGCTGCCGTCCATCCCCTCCCCGCGCTTTGCCATCACGGCTTACTACCGAGGACGGAGTTTTCTTGGCYGGGAAGGAAGCGATGAGATGTGTGGATTCCCAGCTCGGGGAGGGGGGGCAGCCCTGCCAGCGGTCGCCGGTGGCGAAGGTGAGACGCTTCGTGTCCCTTATGTCAGCACGCGGGGCCTGGTGAGCAGAGCCTCCGCGGAGAAGCTGTAGCTGGGGATCCTGAGGCAGCACGCRCTCACCCTCCCGTGAGGTTCCGGGGGATGTACAAAGCTGATTGACTGACTGCAGCAAGGTCAAGAATAATAAACTGGGAGCAAGTCTAGTTTCCCTCCTGRCTGCCATTAATTCTGTTGTAGCCTTGCTGTTAGCTGCTCACGTGAAGAGGGAGAGGGGCACAGACGGAAAACGTGATGCACGTTACTCACAGATTTACGCACAATTCAGAAATGAGCTTCCTCATTCCAAGAGTACAGTAAATACGGCCAGAGACCTCCGCACGTCTGAGGGCCTGGCACTGCTGGGCGAGCAGCAAACCCGGCGCCTGCCCCGGGCCGGCTCAGCGTGGGCACTGGCCACCGGGCTCCCAGGTGCCTGAGCCGCTCGCGGAGCCGCTGCTCCCCGCTGCCGGGAGCCACGCCGGACGCCGACTCCCCCGGCTTTCTGGGCACATGCCTTGGCTTCCACCAGACGGCCCTCCGACACGGAGCCCTGCCTCCTGGCTGCCCCCAGGTGTGCTCCGCAGAGCTATAAATCCACTCTGCCCTTTTCTCAAGTGGCATGAACATTAATGCATCCCTAAAATGCATAATGCATCAGCTTTATTCCAACTGATAAATAAAGGCACAGTTGTTAGAGATTCAGGTTGGTTTTTTTCTCCTGGCTTGAAGCTTTAGAAGTGTATTTGAAAAGTGTGTTTAATCCATCCAGCACACAGTCTCAAGAGATTCAAGGCTTTGGCTGTAATTCTGYGCCCATGCTTGCCTGAGCCTATAAAGCACCGAGACTTCTGATGYAGCCCAGAGACAGGAACTTTGATACTTGAAAAGCGTTTGCGGTACGAACCAGGGGCAAAAGTGCCGCCCACCCAAGGCAGAACAAGCCRTGCCACGTACCAGGCCGACCCGTCGCTGCCTCCCGAAGCCCAGACGCTGACCCCCGAGCCCCGCGAGCGCCTTGGTGCAGGAGGCAGGGCGTTCGGCCGCCGGCCGGCCGGCACACGAGCCCGGGTTCCCCCAGCAGTTCTCCTGCGTGGTGCCGCATTTCCATGAGGTTGCTGAATGGCATCCGTTCCTTCATCTCGGGAAATTATAAACATCTGGGCAATAGTTAACTACTGGTACTGGTAATTAATTAACTTTACATATTGCTTTTCATTTTGGGTGGAACTCAGATGATAAATGATATGTTTGAACGTACAAATCCATTACAACTAATAGAATTGTAAAAGCTTTTCCTCTCTAGCTATTATTCTGTACCAAATGGCCTACTCACAAACAACACATAAACGTAATTTATTTTCACCATGGTGGCAACTTTTACTATTGCAACAGTCACGAGTATCCAGGCTTCCTGTTACAGCATCCCTTTTTATTTACATTTACATTTATTTGTAAGCTAGTTATTATGCTCGCTATGTTCTTTGGAAAAAAATGCCGTCCTAAATCACGTTTTATTTGAGGATTTTTAGCAGCTATTTTAATTAGAAGTTCTCAGTGACAATATCTGTAGGTGGTCCTTGCAYCACCCTTTTGCCAGGTACTGCCACCAGCAAGAAGGGACAGGCTCAAGTAAACTTGGACTATGCTCAAAACCAACAGGAACAGCATGGGATGACAGAAAGGATAACTCAAATGAAGAGAAATGCAATTTGGATAGGAAAATACAGTGTCRGTGTAGGGAGAAACCAGGATTATARCRAAGAGCCAACACAGAAGAGGAAGRAATCTGAAACACTTAGACTGTAGGTCTTTGGGACCCTGTGACCCTCTGGGGACCTGGAAAGGCTCTGGTAGACTGCAGCTTAAATCCATTTATTGTGGTATTAAACACTTTCTTTCTATGGGCCAGTTCCCCAGCCCATTACAAATATTATGTTGTCATCAGCAAGTTGCCCTGAATGTTATTACTGACAGTTTTTCCTACAGCTTCCCAGAGAAGACCGCAGTAAAGTTACACTCCCTCTTCCGTGTAAATTGGAGCTGTTCTGTTTATTACCCAAGTCACACTGGATTAATTTCTTGTCATATCTCATTAGAAATTCATCTTTAAACAAGGTTTGTTATTTCCCTTGACTCATTTTCAGTGTTCTAGATTTACACAATGCTGTTCCACCTTTATTTTTGTTTTCAGGCTAAAAAGGCTCATATACTTAAATATGATTTGCTAATTCCTCGGAATCATAAATATCTATGAAAAATGCCGAATACCCTTGCTGGATTGATTTTTGAACACTTTAACGCTGGCTAACGTATGCTTAGCTACTGTGGCTCCCGCTYGTGGCTCGCTAAGAGGGTAAAATGAATTCTCTTCAGTCACTGTTTTTATGGCTGACATCACGGTCTGTCGACCGCTCCACCTCCCAAGCCCCTGCACAAATAAATAGGCAAAAACCTCAGGTAGGAGAATTCCTAAAAAATGAGAAAGACAATGCACAATGGATAAAAATACAGAAAAAAAATTGTTTTGCAATGGTAGAGGTAGCACTTTAGAAGGAAATACGAGGCTGAGAGTAGAGGAGATGTATGTTCTGGGGACAAAAGATAAATGCTGCAGCACGGTGACTGCAACCATTGACATTCAAGGCAGATGCCTCGCTCTGCTCCAGATCCGAGGTCACACGCTGAACCCTTCCAGCAGCATAACACTCGCCCTATTAACCTTCTCGCTCTTCTAAGGAAATGCCCCTTGCAATTGAAATTCAGAGGGAAGATGACATATCACCTGTTATTCCGTAGTGTCCTGGAAGTGTGTTTGTGTCAAAGATCAAGTATCCCATGGTAAAATTATTTTTTAGATATATTGTTTACCTGAGGAATATTTAGTCCAGAGGCTTTTARTGGAAACATATTTATAATAACAAAAAACATGCCTGCCTGTATTTAACATTGTAGAGGAGTGGGGAAGAAAGAGAAAAAAATGTCAAAACATTAAAAGAATGACGTGCACGCCTAGTTCTTGGCCTGGAAGATAACTACAGTCACACAAATTAGAAGGAAGAATAGCTTGCTTTATTTTTAGGAAGCCCACACTGACAAGCTGATCCCGAGAATACATTTTTGGGGAATTACATCATCATTTTACTTCTGTGGAGGCGAACGATCGTAAGGTGATGGTTAATTCAGGTTCTGACCTGAACTCGGAGCTAATGTCTCTGAAGGAAAGTGATTAACGTTGAACTCAGTCAAATACCACCTCCTGGGTGCCAGCACACTTGGCAGACTGAGCTGGAGGTTTGCTGGCTGGACCTGGCACAGCAAATGCGGAGACCCTGCTCCTTCTGCCTGGYGGCTTTCTGAAAGGGGGACAAGGCGAGCACGGTGAGCCCAGCCCAGGGGGGACGCGCTGGAAGGGGAGGAGAGCGGGACGCAGCAGTCCAGACCGGGATTAGGAAATAAAATGAAAAAGCATCCTTTCTTTGTTGTCTCGTTTTTCTGAGGAGCCTTTGTTTTGTTGGATGCTAAATGGTGTTGATACTGGTGGGGCTGTACTTTGTCCTCCGTGACAGGCGGCTTTCTCCCAGCACGGAGCACGTCTGTGCTCCCAGCAGATAAGAGAGCAGCCCTCCCCGGGAGAGCAGGGCWGCTCCTCGCCAGCGCTGCCGAGAGCTCCTTCTCCAACACCCCTTCTCCACCGCACACCACTCCCCCTCGCAATGCAGCGCTCATTCTTGTGTTTAATTAGTAGGTGCATCCTCCAAATCACAAAAATAGTAGTAAAGCTATTGAAGCAGGAGAACAAGGACTTTTTTTCCTTGAAGATGTATCCCTGGAGGAGAGGGAAATTCACTCAGCTCCTCAGTCCATCCCTGAGGGTTGTTCAAAAACACCCAACCAGAAAGGCCGAACCGCCGAGCAGCTCCGCTTTCGCTGGGTGGACACCCTGGTTCAGCTCCAGGGCTTTCGCTGGGTGGACACCCTGGTTCAGCTCCAAGGCTTTCGCCGGGTGGACATCCTGGTTCAGCTCCAAGGCTTTCGCCGGGTGGACATCCTGGTTCAGCTCCAAGGCTTTCGCCAGGTGGACACCCTGGTCCAGCTCCAAGGCTTTCGCCAGTTGGACATCCCGGTCCAGCTCCAAGGCTTTCGCCGGTTGGACATCCTGGTCCAGCTCCAGGGCTTTCGCTGGGTGGACACCCTGGTCCAGCTCCAGGGCTTTCGCTGGGTGGACACCCTGGTCCAGCTCCAAGGCTTTCGCCGGGTGGACACCCTGGTCCAGCTCCAAGGGTTTTGCCGGGTGGACACCCTGGTCCAGCTCCAAGGCTTTCACCGGGTAGACATCCTGCTCCAGCTCCAAGGCTTTCGCTGGGTGGACATCCTGGTCCAGCTCCAAGGCTTTTGCCGGGTGGACACCCTGGTTCAGCTCCAAGGCTTTTGCTGGGTGGACACCTGGTCCAGCTCCAGGCTGAGATGGGTTCTGGCCGAGCAGCTCTCAGGTGTGCTGAGGGTCTGGGGTGGAGGCTTTGGGAGGCACACAGCAGCGGCAGCCCTCGCAGAGGGATGCAGCCTCACTGGCGGCGGGATGCAGCACACCGGCAGCCGGCAGGTTTGTTTGTGACCCCGTGGTGTCACACCACGCTTCCAGCCTGGGCTGGGACGTCCGGGGCACGGACCCGCTCCTCGGGATGCTCCTCGGGTCTGTGGAGGACGCGGCGGCTGCGGCCCCGGGTAACCGCGGTCACGGATCCCTGTCTGTGCCGTGCTCCCACAACTCAAACAACAAGCTGGCAGCTTCTGGAGGGGCAAACACGCAAATCAGTGTCYAAATATCACCTCCCTCCCTCCCGTTTGATTGTCATTAGCATTTGATTTAACCCCATGTAGAATGCACTCATTAAAGAGTAATTGGTTGGGTCAAAGGAGCATGCACTGTGCTGTAGAGCAAGGTAAGCATTAAGAGACCAGGCATCTAATTTCCGATAGCAATTGTAACGTTGCTGCAAAGTACAGCTGAGCAAAACCAGTGTTAGCCAAATATTTAAAGAATGAAAACACGTTTAGATTAATCACAGCTTTTGTGGGATTGTAATGAATGTGTTAGATCCTTTTGACCGAAAAAAAATGAAGAGCAAATAAATAATAATTGAAATGCTTTATTTTTACAGTGGTATGTGTTTCAATTTTCAATTTAAAAATGTTTCTTGGGTTTTTTTTTCTTTTTAATACAATTTGGGTTTAACACATTTAAGTGGGGAAGGAAGTGGGGAAGGAATTTAAACCTTAAATACTTGATTAATCAATTTGTTTTTCTTTTTTTTTTGAGGTTGATGAGAAAGAAGAGCTGTCCTTTTTTTAGTCTGGCCAGAGAACTGAACAGTCAGTTACCCATACAGCTGCATCCCAGAGAGCAGCTTCACTACAAAACCAGTAAATTACCAAGTTCTTTAGAGTTCTCTGCTGAGTAGTGTGACTATTTAGCCTACAGGTGAAGCACAGTAAACAAGATTAAACTGTTTGTGATTATATAYGCTTCAAAATAAATGAATACTAACAAAAGATGACTCCGAAGCATGCAGGAATATATAAAATTAATTAGGTTTGAACGTAGCATTTTGAAGTAGCCATCATGACTGAAGTCATACATGCTTATTTTTTTATATATTCATTTAGAATGACCTATACGGATTAATTAGACATTAGGGGTAAAATCCGTAACACAAAATAAATCACAAAGCAAAAAATATCACAAACCAAAATATGCCACAAAACAAAAAACTTTTCTCCTTAAGTCTTCTTTCCAGTTCTTTCCTTTGTAGTATACTTGTGCTTTCCAGCTTACTTGTTCTGCCTACAATTAATTTAATTTCATTTATGCAACAATAATAAATTCTCTCAGGTGCCATTGTAAAACGCAAACTTTCCCTTCCAATGCAAAAGCTAMAGTCAAGGTCTTAGAGGAGAGGTCCATGAAGAGCAAAGCAAGTGGAGACCAGGCTCAGCCAACGGTTCAGAGCATGAGCTGGGCCATGTCGGTCACCGGGGCTGAGGTGCCAGCATCAGAGTTTGAGAAAATACTGCGATATCCAAAAGATTAAATTTAGCTGCCCTTACCCAGTACTACTGCTGCTTATATGAGTTATTATCAGCTGGTTTAAGGCAAGCTGCCCTGACCTCAGGTTCTGTCTAAGAAGAAGTTTGCACTTCTCTTGGCCTCCCTTACCAATTTGGTGGAGACATGAGGTATCGGTACACTCAGAGCGAAAGAGACAATTCAATTCCGAGYGCCTGGTGGGAAATCTTAACGCTTTTATAACACCTAATATCACTACAATTTACCATATGCACAGTGACTAAAAGAGCTAAGAAAAAGCCAGCAAAGCAATGTCCCCAGATGAAGAGAGGCTGGATGYCGTGAGGCGCAGCTCTTCCCAGCCCAAGTTCTGCCCTGATGCGTTTCACTTACAGTTTTTATCGGTCTCTTCCTTCCATTCACATTTGTCTCAGTCTTGCAGATTTTCCCAAACCAACTTGAGTTTAAGCTTACAGTGCCTGCACACTTGGCTCTGCTTATCTGCAAAGATAATTTTGCCTCCGTGGCTACTTTTCGTTCCTTTCAAAATGTCACACACTGCTTTGCAGCGCCAAGCTGCCTATTAACGCCGTATTTCAATGCTCTCCGTCTTTGGGTAATAGCTACTGACACAGTAGCTCTCACTCTCGTGGGTGGATATTTGGCAGTCTGGGGATGATTCACCTACCAAGCCATTGTTACCCTGGTGCTTTAAGGCAAGCTCTCCCCCCCCGAGCAGCCGCGTATCTGGTGCCATGCCCCGGGCTGGTGGTGGTCCCCGTCCCATGCCTGCCTTGCTCCGGGGCAGCGGGCTGCTCTGCTGCTGCGCCGTCACCCCAGCAAGGGCTGCCACGGCGCCCGCCTCCCGCCGGCTCTGTCTCCCGCCCTTGGGGCTCCTTTTCAAACTCTTCCTTTGGCACGTTGGTGCCACAAAGTCAAGGGAACCGATGGAGTAAGCGTGGWGCCCCTTCCCAGGGTAGGAACGCTGCCGTCGGCAGGGCAAGCACTGCCGGAGGGCTACAGCAGCCTGGCGCTGGTTCTGCCCATTGCCCCCGTTTATGCAAGGAAGCGTACGGGATCTGATCGGCACCAGAACCGCGTTGTTTTGAAAGAGGTTAGTCTGTACAAGTTACAGTTCAAAGGATGGGACCATATTCCCCAACAGACCGAGAAAGGGAAAGGGATGAACTGTTCGGTGTTTAAGCTCAACTGAAACCTGCAAAATTTAACCTATTTTTCTAAATACTTCTACAGAAGATTAATAAAAATACATCTCTGATTTATGTGATTAATTTTATTAAGTAGCTGGTTCTTAAAATCAAGAGTTCAATAATAAAAAGTCTCTCCAACAAGTTTCTTCAGTCATCTTATCCATCTTTGAAGAATTCAGAATTTGTGTGCGTTGACATGGGGCTGCCCTGTTCAGGGTTGGACCTTTCCCCAGYGCTGTTGCCTGCTGCATCCCTGACTGCATAATATAAGTGACTAAATGGTGAAAGTTTCCGGAATCGTATGTGCTAATGGTGAAAGCCACTTGCTCTCCATTAGTAAATAATATAAATTAAACCACTCTCTGAGCAACTCACAGAAATGCACACAGCTAATCAGGAAGCTTTGGCATTTCGAAGTTATTTAAATTTTCGTAGATTCAGAATTTAATGATATTCCTCTAACTTTTGAAGTGTGATTTCTTCTTTCCTTTCTTTTCCCAAGTTCAATAAAAGAAACAACTCAAAGGATTTTCCTCATATTTTTTTTCTATTTCCTATTTTTTTTCTCACTTTGAAGAAATTAAAACTGAGACAATAGCAGGAAAAACCCATGACTACATAAAAGAAAAAAAAAGAAAGAAAAAAAAAAAGAAGAATCTTGTTATTGGGCAGAAATGTAAATCCCAATGGGAACAGAGTAAAATGGGAAGAAATCAAAAGGAATACAAACTCTACATCTGTCTTTGGTTCATTTTCACAAACGGAAAAAGAGTTCAGGTTGGAATTGCAGCCGTGAGCCCTGTCTCGTTTCCCAGTGAATCCTTCTATCAGAGCCGCAGTCTGCGATGGAGGGTCTCAGCAGAGGAGAAACCCAACATCTGAAGCTGGTAGCTCCACCTCAGGCTGTTTCCCGGGCGCTGTGGGATGCAGACGATGCCCAAAGGACCACACTTACCRTCCCTTTGCCTTCATCCCACCTGCCGATGCACTTCCCCTGGTGCCAGCATCTCAGCAGCCTCTTTGGCCAGCAGCAGGGTCATTTTGCAGATATAATGTCTTTTAGAAAGACCATTTCTTTTCCTGACTGTTGCCATGGGCACATGTAAATGCATCGGAGCAGCAGACTGCAGCTCCCCACGCATCCTTACTCCTGGGACGCAGCAATGGGCACRTGGACAAATCCCGTCTCCACCAACAGGGACTGTTGGATCAGGGACTGTCTAKGGACAGGGGGTGAGAACCTGTGTGTATGTGCTGGGCTCTGGGAGCRTCCCACCAGCAAAGCTTTATTCATATGAACGTACACCTGGGAAGTTTGACCTGGGAAGWCTGAGCTCAGGCTCTTAATTAAAGTCTATCCTTGGTTTGCAGCGTGTTTTATTACTTTACTGTCATTTTTCCAGAAAGGCAGAATTTTATTCAAATTACCCTAAATGAGGCCATCATCGCTAAACCCATTTAAAACACAACARGCACTTTGACTCAATGCAATAAATGCTTTCAAGCCTGTATATTATTTCACTGGACTCGAGGGCTCTCTGGCCTATTCACTCCACACATACAGGCTTTCTGCTGCTGCCTGCTCCTCAGACTAAACTAATGGTTACCTGTCCAGAAAGGCACAATCCRTACGGGTCTGAGGAATCGCCCTCCTTTCCGGGAGCACGCACAGCCAACTCRGGACACAATGCTTGCCTTTGCACTCACAAACCGAATGTCCTGGGACCATTCTCTGGTATGAAACCTCTCACCTTTCAACACAGAACGGCTGTAACCGCAGAGTCTCTTGGTCTTTGCCTTCGCCCCGACCCAAGKCCCAGACCGTGCCTGGGGCTTCTGGAGCAGTGCTAGCTGGCACATGMCAAACCCGGAGTGGGGACCCATGCCGGGGAACCAGCCCTTTCTCCTGCTGTTAAATAGAGGAGGATTAGGCTCCTAATCAGTGATTTAATTTCCAAGAAGAAAATGGATTTTTAAGAAGATATCCTTATCACTGAACTGGTGCTTTGATTTAGCAAGCGAGGAGGTAAGAAACAGCAGCGCACCGTCCGTCTCTGCGTGTGAGAGCACACCATCTTCATCTTAAACTCTCCCACCGCACTTACTCCCCGTTGTCCCAGCATCACACAAGAGACTCTGCTCAGCTCCTGCCAAAATCGATTCAGAAAGGTAATACTGCTCCAAACGTGGGAGGGCTTGAACGCCSGCCAAGGCGGGGGTGCTCAGTGCCTCCGTTGCTGCGAAAAGCGGGTGCAGCTGGAGCTCCTTCCCTGGCTGCAAGAGCCGCCCTGCTGAGCTGAGCTTTGCTGAGCACCGGCCTGTCCCGCGTGCACGTGCTCCCGCGGGAGCTGCCGGCCCCGCGGTGCGGGGGGGGGCTGCGGGCAGCGGGGCTCGGCACAGCGGGTGCCACCGTGGGTTTGGGATCGTGCCCAGCCACGGCCTCAGCCGGGCACCGCAGGGGAACCAGAGCTGCTCTCCTCCCCGGGAGCAACATTCGGGTCTAATTTGTTCAAGTGACATTTCGTAAGTCTGAAACAATAAATTGTTTTAACAGCAAACAATTTTTTTACTTAGGACTTTCCCAAGTGTTTTGTTTGATGGGGCAAGTGGGGTGCATACCAGCTTAAGACTCAAACATTTGTGCAAAATAGCATCACATCCATAAACACAGCAGTATTCAAAACATCATACACAAGGGTCAGCTGTATAATTTAAGGTCTATTTTGCTTGTATCGAACAAGTGGTGACCATGTGAAGAAAGCATATAAAATATTTGAAATTACTGCTTTCGGGAAATTAATGACACGTTTTCCTATGCCATTTCAGCAGCTATAAGACTTCTGTTCTACATTTCACTGACAAAGGATGTTGGATTTAATAGTCAAAAAAAGGCAGAAGGGGTAATGTATGGATGAAGGTGATTCTATTCATATGATTTAAGATAATCATTTAAGAGAAAGGGAATAAATTGTGAGACATAGAGCCTGTAATTCTGAAGCATAATTTTATTATTGCCTACTGAAATTGGCTTCATCTCAGTTACTTTAGCCCTTAGAAAGTTTGAACAGATGGCATCTCTTGCTCTAACTGTATATCTAATTTAGTTTGCATGACTTTTTGATTATGTGTATTTGAATTAATGGGCTTCTCTATGTTTGTTACATCATCAGGTTAATGGTGTTTAAAAGATGGTCATATGTATCAATTCCCCGTTGGTCAAGAGTCAAAAGTAAATGAAACTTACTACGAAAAATTGATGCTGAACAGTGAAATAACTCTAGTAGGAATAAATAGATTTATCCTTGCTAAATTAAGCACAGCTCTTTGCTGCCTAACCTATGTAACAAAGGAAGTGAATGGTGACTGGAGGAGTGATTAATCACTGTATCATATATGTCATTATTACATCAATATGATAGGAAATCAACATTCTTTGAATCTTTAGAAAAAATACCTGAAGTCAGATATTGCTTTTTAGATGTTACAGAATTAAGGAGTCAACCTTCTTGTTTTCCTTTTGAAAATAAAATTATTGGATAAGAAGTCCTTTATCAATCATGTGCACGGACTTCAGCTTAGGCTGCAAGTGTATTTTCTGGCTGATAMGGCTTTGAAAGGAGGAGGGCATAAAATACTGAGATGCAGCGTGGGAATACTTGAAGTTTTCTCTGTCTTCCTAAGGTCCAAATGCTCTGTTTAATTGCTAGAGTTGGTCAAACTGCAAAACGGTGTACCTGAACATCTGTTCCAGCCCAGACAGCTGTTGTGTTTGAGACTGACCATCTCTTTTCCTATGCAGTAGTCACAAACACCCATAAAACTAGGTCTGTCTTCCCAGAAATGTCGGAGTGGATTATTTACATGCAAATGGCCATCCATATCTGCATGCAAACAAGGAGTTTTGTGGCTAATGAGTACTCTTTTATGTTATTTTTGCTGCAACTTAGAAGTAGGGTTGAAGAAACATAATCATGTGCCTAAGCATAGATCCACAGCAGTGAGCTCTTAGTGTAGCACTGAACAGCTGTCATGAGCAAATTTCATTCAACTACTTTATTTTTGTTGCTTTTCCCCATGTTTTTAAGGCTGTTTTATCTCTCTACATTTCTACATATGTTACAGAGAATTTCAATCAGTCATCTCACAGTGGTTATTCAGCAACACATTAAACTGATACAAAAATTCTCCGTTCACAAGGTCCACAGGCTCAAAGCTTTCACAGTCTGAGATATTTGAGGGGACAGGTTATTTTATTTTATGCAGCAAAAAAATGGAAAGATTTTTTTTTCCCCATTTTGGCCAATCTGGCACCATTCCCAGCTGTMGTTTCTCTGACTCTTACCCCTTTAGAGAAGTGGAGGCCTGTAGTTCAGCGACACCATAGCCCAGAAGAAGCATTTAAAGGTTAAAGGATTTAAGGAACCTTTCAATTATTGAAGCTTTCTCTCTCTTCAGTAGAAAAACGAGAGCTGCATCTCACAGCACAAAGGATTGCATCTTGCACAGGACTCCCAGTCCTCTCCAGTCTGCTGCCTTCCCACCGGGTCGCTCGGCAGCACATCTTTCCTGCGGAATTGTGGCTTGGCTCGGGAGCAGGAAGCCTTTGGAGATCAACATCCTCTGACCAGGTAAAATTTTATTGTAAAAACCTACCTAACGTTCCTCAAATGCTTCCTCTGACGTGCTCCAGATGTATTCCGTGGCATCACCCTCGTTGTGTTTTACTGCTGTTCTTTAGTGCCTTTGGGAATCTTACCCCCAAACATCTCGTGTCTCCTGTGGGCAGAAAGAGGTAACGCTCCGGTCAGGGCGCGGGTGCTGGGGGTGAGGACCCTTCTCCGAGCCTCGTGTGCCAGCCCAGCCGCTCTCGAGGTCCTTACCGCCCAGGCTGGCGGTGGGAAGAGAGAAAAGCTCGGGTACATAGAACAAATCTATAAATTATCAAATGTAACTGGACAGATTTCCCACCGATTTCCCATGTTTGCCTTGGAAAGTTCAAAAAAGCCACTAGTTTTTTTTTTTTTTCTTCTTTTCCCAATAAAAAGCTCTTAATTTTGTTTCAAAAGGTTAAACTCTAAATCGGGAAAAAAGGTTTGAAATGTTTCCAGATGCTGGGTCTGTTCTGTAACACTGTAGCTTGGAGAAATGTGGTAGATCAGAAATGTCTTTTCAGTTCATTTTACATCAAAGCAGAATGGGAGCACTCCCCAGTGCAGCTCTCTTCTGCCTGATTTTACCYGCAATACGCTACAGGCTTTCTGAGTCAGCGTTTTCACATATGCTATAGAAATTTAGGATTTGTACATAATTGCTATCAAAGTTTTACAGATATTACCTAACAAATAAGAGTAACATAAGACAACATAATAAAAATAAGCTATAACCGTAAGTAATTAATGATTCCACAAGACTCACCTTTCAATGTGAATTATCTAAAGGTTTAATTTTACAACAGCATCTCCTATAAATAAAACTAAAATTGGGATATAGTTAGCAGTGACWCTGCACTATGTTTCTTTCTTATTTTGAGCTTAATTTTTTTAAAAATCTGTGTTTCTTAGAATTTAAATGGCAGTATTTGTTACGGACAAACTCACTGCATGTAGTAAAGGACGTACCACCCAAATACTGGGTGTCGTAATTTTATCAGTCCTCACAGTCGAGGATGACGATGCTGGAGTGGGCAGAGGAGGATTTAGCATCCGTGGGCAGAGGACAGGCAGGTGTACAGGTTTTGGGGCAATAAACAGCTTTTATTGAACAATTTATAATCCCTCTCAGCTAAACTGGAACTTGTGCTACTGCTGCCACCACAGAGACAGTTGCAACCGCAGCATGGTCCGTTTCTTCACGGTCTTTAGAGTGCTTCCTCGCCTTTTTTCTGACATTCCCTTTGTGTGAGCAGGAGATGGGGACTGGACCGTCATCACTAAGGAGCCGGAGGAAGGCAGCTGACTTGCTCTGGTCTGGTCCTCTTCCACGGAGCTGCAGGTGCTGCAGGACTGAGGGGCGTCTCTGGGCACCTTCCCAGCCTCCCGGCATGTCTTCTGCAGGGTGGCCAGCCTCAGCACCCAGGCATGGCTGTGACCACCACCAACACCCAAGGGGGTCTCGCTCACTGAGAAACCCCTCTGATGGCAAGGCTCTGCCTCTCGACGCTTCTGTGACTGCTCAGGCAGTCCTGATGTACATCTGCTCATGAGTGCCAGGAAATTTGACTGCTCCATGGACATTGATAATTGCAATTTCTTCTTAAAAGCTGTATCRACATACTTTTCTAATAATACCGCATAAAACGGGCCAAAAAAGATAGTCCTTGTGCACATCACGTTTGACATCACTTGTCACAGGTGTCATAGGATTCRTTCCAACTTTTCTCTCCCAAATATGACTTCTCCAAATTGGTAGGATTTCTCTCAGCCAGGYAAATCTCTCAACGAAGCTCCGAGTTTATCTTCTCATTATGCAGGAGATTTCCATCAGCTCAGTGAAAGCGCTACAGAATCAGAAATTTTGCTCTTGACGTTTGTCCCGAGGCTGCTGCGTGGAGCAGTCTGGCAATGCGGCAGTTGGCCAAGCGGCAGCAGGAGCATCCCTCCGGACAGGACTGACAGGAAGGTCGCCATGGTCCGCTACATGTGGATTATTTTCCCTGTCTCCTGTAGACCTTCACAGCAGTTTTATCTGTAAGGGTCTGCGGGATGATCCTGCAGCCCACAGCCAGCAGACACCATGGGGCAGTAGCATTGCCACTGGCATGCAAGCCAGCCTGTGGCCACGGGACAAATGCCACCAGGGCCAGCTTTCATGGACACAGCTTCTTCAGCTTCAGCACCAAAAGCTGCCACCATAAGATGTGGGTGAGCAGGAGAAGCACCTTCAGGCTGGAGTTTAAAGCTGGTCTTGGAGTCATATTGCACCAGCCACAGCTGATATAAACCAGCAGAGCCTCTATAATTGATAGCAGATCTTTATTGGCCCGTTCTGCAACGTCCACTCACGGTGCTACTTCCCACGTGCCCCTGCTGCTCTTGCCGTGAAGACAGACCTGTATTTCTTGCTTTGGCCCCGTGTGCTCAGGGAAACCACGAGGGTTTCGAATACAGGGAGAGGGAATTTCTCTACTGTTTCAAATTTGTCCCTTGGGTCTTCCATGTGGTAGGTCTCTTTGCAGGTCTCCTGCACATAAAATAGGCAGATATATAAGTACGTCGACAGGTAGGTACGTAGATGGATGGATAGTGTCGTGGTTTAACTCCAGTTGGCAACCACGCACCACACAGCCGCTCGCTCACCCTCCCACCCCCGGTGGGATGGGGGAGAGAATGGGGAGGGCAAAGGTAAGAAAACTCGTGTGTTGAGATAAGAACAATTTAATAATTGAAATATAATAATAATAATAATAATAATAATAATAATAATAATATAATGAAAAGGAGAACAAGAGAGAGAGAGAGAGAGAGGAACTAAACCCAGGAAAAACAAGTGATGCAACCACTCACCACCCACCAACTAATGCCCAGCCAGTCCCCGAGCAGCAATCGCTGCTCCCCAGCCAACTCCCCCCACTTTATATACTGAGCATGACGTCATACAGTATGGAATACCCCATTGGCCAGTTGGGTCAGCTGTCCTGGCTGTGCTCCTTCCCAGCTTCTTGTGCACCTGGCAGAGCAGGGGAAGCTGGAAAGTCCTCGACTAGTGTA
Organism: Oceanodroma leucorhoa; assembly: GCA_030449065.1. Lineage (NCBI taxonomy): Eukaryota > Metazoa > Chordata > Aves > Procellariiformes > Oceanodroma > Oceanodroma leucorhoa. The sequence continues at coordinate 748,787 of JASVER010000057.1, read as the reverse complement.
AGCACTGCTTAGCCACAACTAAAACATCAGTGTGTTATCAACATTATTCTCATACTAAATCCAAAACCCAGCACTATACCAGGTACTAGGAAGAAAATTAACTCTATCCCAGGCGAAACCAGGACAGATAGATAGATAGATAGATAGATGATAAAACAGCTGCGTTACACACTCCTACTCTTTCAGCTTCAAGGAACCAATATACATAAGTGGACACATCGCAACCTGAGAAGTTCAATTAATTTTCCTTGTGGTTTCCAGCAAACTATAGCAAAAGAAGTACTTTTTTTTCAGACAATGTATAAAAAAGACTCCATAACTGCTTACCCCAGGAAGTCACTGAGTGCAGCAATTTTGTAAGGTTTCTCCCTGTCTTGTTCATAACGGCGGTTAAACTACCCCTCATTAATGTTAGTGAATTTTGGGAGCAGTGTTTAGCACYCTTTCTCTTTTAGGAAGTTTAAAGTAATATGCATGTACATATGCACACAAATACTAGGGAGAAGGTGGGCAGGTTACCAGGTTACCCTTTTGTTTTATAWCCTGTGTCTACATTTAGCTGAAGCAGTGAATCCTGATGCTGTACCTGACAGGCTATTTCCTAAAACAAATCTCAGCCCCAGCAATTCCCGTGTGTCATTTGTTTCTTTGTTAGCCTTTGTGGTTAACTTTCTATCCTTACTAGCTTGAATACACAAATAAAAATAAGAAAAGTAGCCTGAGTCTTTCCTGCATGGCCAGAAAGTGATGAAATAAAGTTAATGGTATGTTTCTGTTGTTCTTCCTCGGTATTAAGCAGATTCGACAGCAGCGGGTATCTGTAGAATAGTGAGACYGGCTGTGGTGCCACTGTGCAATGATTTTATTGGCTTGACCTTGCACCCCATTGAGAAGATGTCCACAAGGTAAAGCACCCCCATCAATAATTCAGCACAGATGCCATGTGCACTRTATGCATGAAAGAAGCTGCAGCGACGGGCGGGCACAAGCAGSAGTAGATCTTCCAGCAGGATGCGCCGGTCCTGCCAGCCAGAGCCAGGCTGCCCACCGGGCACCTGGCCCCGTCCCCACCCAGCCCCCAGCATCACTGGTGCAGTGGTGCCAGTACTCAAACCGTCAAAAATACCGGTTAACCAAATGGGACAGGAAGAGCACAAACCCACTCTCTCCTTCGCATCTGCCGTCGATGGGCAGGCTGGCTGGCACCTGGCACCGCAGGGCTACGCTGACCAATTTATCTTGCCTTAAAACATTTTCGCATTTTGATGCTAATGAATTATGAAWCCTGTAATTAGTCTATATCATTCATCATTAAGTTTCTCATTTAGCCTTTAAATGGAAAGGTTCTATTTGTTGTATATGCTATTTATGTAATGAGTATTTATCTTTATTTGATTATAATTATTTTATCTAGAAGGTGCCCCCTGTTAAGGCACTTGGGAAGCTACGTATGCAATTAAGAAGAGCATGAACCTGTAAATGCAAATCCTAAAAACATAACACAGAAGAAGTAGATAACAACAGAAGTGGGAGATTTGCTTCAGAAAAAAATCTTAGAAGGTAGAAATATGAAGGAAGTTGGTCAGTAGCTGTGCAGGGGCTGTGTGGAGCCGCGGGCTGGGACGGCTGCAGAAGCCGGGCTGCGGGGTCACGGCCGCAGGCAGAMTCTGAGACCCAGGAGTCCAATTTATTTGCACTCCCCGGTCAACTGAAAGCTATACTGTATCATTTTCGATTTCCTCCACTGCACTAATGCACCCAAGAAAATGCCTTTAAAAGTGTAAAAAAAATGTCTGCTTTTAGTTTGTGTTTGTTTGGTTTGGAAGGGGATGGAAGGAGGCGTTCCAGCTGGGAAAGGATTTTACCATGTCCTTTCTTAAGCCGGCCGTTTCAGCTCCCCAACAGATGCTGCACGGTTGCCGTTTGCCACGGTGCGCCGGTGTTTATTCAGCACCCCGGTACGGCGGCTCGGAGCACGGGCGGGCGGCGAGAGCCGGGGCTCTGCCCGGGTCTTGGCCAGGTGCCCCGGGCACTTGGAGTGGAAATGGAACGTCGCAGGAGCTCGCCCGCCAGTCTCCCAGAAGTTATTGTGCTGGGCTCGTACCGCCGCCGTATCCTGGTTTTTACAGTATCATTTCTACATCTTTTTGCTAGCGGCTGGTCTGCCTTACAGTCAAGCTGTTCCTTCTGCCTATTCCTCCAAAATGTTTATGGGAAAGGGAAAAATACCCAAGAACCCCAAAACCATAGAATCATTAAGGTTGGAAAAGACCTCTAAGATCATCGAGTCCAACCATCAACCAGACACTCTTTCTATTACAAGCCTTGAGATGCGGTGGGAGCGGTGGGAGTCGTAACACTGGGAGCTTTGTCGTGCAAGAACTGCTGCAGTAACCGTCTTGATGTCCTGCAGGAAGGAACTGTTATCTCAGCTGATACGACCTTCGCTATATTTGGGTATTTGATTTCAGCACTTGCCCTGTATCACACTTGACAGGTTGTGTTTAGATCAGGCATATCATCTTAAAGAAAAATCTGTCCTGATTTAGTGATGCCAATGGGCAAATTCTTTGCCACTTSCATAGCAGTTTGTTCTGTGTTTGATCAACCTTGCTGTTAAAAATGTGTTTCTAATTTTGAACATGAATTTTGAATTGGTTCTTGTGTCTTTTCCTGCTGGAGTGAAATTCCCTAAATCTCTGGAAAGGTTTCTTTCTGAAAGTACTGAGGCATTGCATTCGAGGGATGGTCAAAGCGGGTGTAAAGCACAGTACTGAAGAGGAACCTTCTAACAGTGGGCTGTTCTTGATCTTCTGATGGCTATAATCAAAAACTATTGCTTTTTCTGAGAGACATACTTTAACGATGACCTAGTCAGCTCTGCCTCCTGTATAGCAGAAACATACYGTTGGCTTGAATGGAAACTTAGTAGAAGGAGAAAAGATGTGAAATCCAMTCCTATAATTGCCATTTTCCAGGAGTCTCCTTGCACGTACACTTGTGGGTAAACTCGGGTTCTCRTTCCCTGTCAGTGGAGCGCAGCTTACAAGCTGAATATACATTCCCCGTATATTCACAGGCAGATCTCGAGCGATAATGGATGAGCCCTGGGTGGARAGGAGCGCCCGCAGGCGCCGGTCCCGTCCCTGGGAATGCAGGTTCTCCGCGTGGCAGGGACCCTGGGACCGCTCTGCTCTGGGAGGCACAGGCAACCGAAACTGGTTGTACTGCCAGTTCCTGCAGATTTCAAAAGAAAMCGCTGCCAGAACAGCTGGAAAAGAGACATTGTAGGGGGATAGGAAACAACTGTACTGAAGAAAGGGAAAGAATAGAAAGCCCAATCAAAAYTGGGAAAAAATAGACTATCCAATACCCACTCAGAAAGCAGGCTTCTRGGCAGTTAAATAGATAACTGCCATAGATCACTGCCAGTAGAGGAGCTGAAACACACACAAAAGTGAAAAACACAAATGAAAATTAATTTAAAAAGAAAAAAAAATTGGAATTATACTGTTATGTTCCTTGAAATATCTCTGGTAAACTGCAYTGGTAGTTTTGTCTCTGTTATTAGCTACCTGCTTCTTGGAAGGGAGAGTCAGTAGCCCCAAATAATATATCCTTAAATTAAATGCAATAATTGCACTGCYGTTTTTTTCACTTCAGCAAATGTCTGACACTTCAATCTGATAGCACATGACCATTATTCCAAATGGCATCCATGATACAGGCAAACAATTTGCACATGAATGAGAGTCGTTGGAAGTGTCTCGACATCAAGAGCTTCTGCTGGACATCACTGTGATGGGTCTGAAGCATGGAGAGCGAAGGTGGGAAGACCGTTGCCTCCAGGCAGGGTGCTGCTGAAGGAGTGCCACCGGCCGTCTGGCAGGCCAGGCGAGCAGGAGAGGGCTCTGGAGAGCTAACGATGATTCCTYGGTTGCTGTGCAGAGCATGGAGAGTGCTGGTCTTGCTGGGGGAAGTAGAGAATGGAAAGACCTCATCTCATTGAACAGATGACACTGAATCTGTGTTCAAAAGGACATAGCTCAGACAGCTTTCAATGACTCCTGAGTGATGACAGGGATCGTGGGAGTCYGATGAATGCACACAGCGTCTCCTGGCCCTTCATTTGGCATGGCCAAAACATCTGCGCAGGGCTGGCAGACCTACAAGAGACCTGCATGCTTCAGGAGCACCTGCGGGTGCAGGAGGGACCTGGGAGCCCATGGACTGGCCCTAGATGGTCGTTTTGCACCTGACTTGCTCCTGGGACTCGCAGGATCTAAAATCACACAACCTGAGGGGATCGGTCTAAGCAAAACCGATTAGCATCCATTCACAGATGACTGCTGACCCGAGCCGGGGGCTACCGGGTGGTCCCACCCTGGGCTCGCTGCAAGGGGAAGGGCAGAGGAGCCGCAGGCAGCACTTGCCCTCAGGGAAGGGCCTGGGGCTGGGGGTCCCTCCTGCTCTCCTTGGGGACCGTGGGGACGGCAGGACCGTGCTGTGGATAGAGACGGTGCCAGCACAGGCGGGGCTCCGGGGAGGTGATGGATGTGTGAGGTTGAAATTGCGCTTTGAAAAGATAAGCTGGCAAGTCAGAAATGCCTTYTTGTCCATCTTCTCTAGGCGTACGAATACACACAGGCACACAGAAGCAAAGAACAAAAAGGGGAAAAAGAAAAGCCAACTCATCCACATTTCATGAAATTACTTGCACTCCCAGCTCCAGGTTTCACCCGAGCTGAACTGCAGGTTTCAGGAACTCCAGGAGCTGGGATTTCAGGCACATCCCTCTCTAGGCAAAACCCAGATTTTTCTCCTCTTAAATTGCTGCTTTCTGTCGGCAGCGCCGTGGCAGCCGAGCCCTCTCCTGGGGAGCGGCCGGGCCGGAGGCTGGGGCCAGGCAGACGCCGGGGACTGGGGATCCAAGAGGAGATGGGAAGCGGCACCGCGGACAGCCCGGGCAGAGGCAGCGCTGCCCTCCCGGAGCTCGCCGTGACAGTGGGACGGAAATCCTGGAAATCTCATGCATTTGACCTGCCCCTGGGAATCTGTGATGTTCGCCAGGAATGATTCTTGTATTCTACAGCTCTRATTACGGGATCCCACAAACTGGAATAAATCTCTACTGGCATTTAAAGTGATTTAAAATACTCTGCTGGTAGAAAAAATAAATTTGTTTTTTKCCATTTAAGAACTTCAAATCATGAATGCACTGATACAAACTGAACTAAAATCACCTGCTGTCCTTCAAAAGTAGTTTGCATTGTTATAACAGTCCTCAAATAGAGGAGTTGTAAAAATCATTTCCATCCATTCAGAATGATTTACTGTGCATCACAGCATAAACCAGCCCCATAAATTATCCTTATATCTAAATTCTTCAAAATGTTCCTATCCTATTAGAGCAGTTAAGTCTGTGCTAAAAATAATTTAAACTCCATTAAATATATTCAAAATATTTAAATCAATCCAATGTTGGCCAAAAAACATTTTGTATTTTTCAGTCTCTAGTGATAAATTATTCTGGGTGTATATTACATGAAATCTCAGATCTCAGATTTTGGTTGTTTAATTTTATGTGTATCATCGTTTGAAATGCCACACTGCAGAAAAGCAACATTAAACTTCTGGAGCACTGTAAGGTGAAAGCACTTGGAAGCGGGGATTAACTTCTGCTGTCCGCAAATACTGCAGCCGAGGCTCCTTCAGTATCAACTGCGTTCGATCCAGCCTTTTAAACMCCCCATCACTTGCCACTGCACATCCTCGCCAGTGCCACGGTATTTTATAAATATTACAGTCAATGTGTGAGTTACTAAAGAACACCGCTGTGTGCAGCGTGCTGCTGCTACTGAGAGCCCTGTCCCACCAAGGATCATGGCAAACCGTACTGACCTGAAGAGACGGTCTTCACATGGCTGGAAATCAACGCCTGGCCTCTCAGCACCTGCAAAGAGCAAACTGGATAATTATTTACCTTTAACGGGGGCCAGTTTAACTTCACGGTCTCATTCCAGCCCCCCARTCTGCTTTTCACTGTTCCTGRAGGAAAACGAGAAACAAGACTTGCRTGTTCCAGTGGGTTTTGCTCAACCCCTCCCCGTGAYGTTGGACCTCGGGGCGATCGCCGGTCGGCGGGACAAGCCGGGGCGCCGGTCCCCGCTGCGCACCCTGCCCCCGTCAGCCACTGCCAAGCCCAGCAGCCGCCCCGCGGGGCAGCCCCGGCAGCGACGGAGCGGTCTCCAGTGTCGCGGGACGTCGAGAAGGTTTTCCACCTGCCTCACTTGTTCCCTCAGCCCCTCCCCTCTCTTCCGCTAATCATCTGTATTGACAAAATCTTACTTTTTATGCCGTTTGAGAGCACCTGGCTCTAGCCGCTGCTGCCTGCCTTCCCTCTCCCTGGGAGCGCCAAGCGTGCTCTCATGCACCAGCCTCTTTTGACCAGCTAAAAAGAACGAGAGATCTCCAATTTTCTCACTAGACAGCATTAAAGGCCACCACTATCAATTTGTAGTTCCACTTTGCAATYTTTCTGTTTCCTTTTTCCAAATTTGGATGTGTAAGGTACAGTTTTCCTATATCTRCCTCAGAATTTCTATGCTCAGAGAAAACTTCTTGAACAGCCCTAAATCACTGAAGTATTTAAAAAACRAGAACAAAGCCCTTGAAATAAGACGTTTAGACACAGGGATACGTAAAAATTATGTGGGGAAAAAGGAAGGCTGCGTTTTTATTTCTGGTTTAAGTTCTATATTAAAATTTATGTCATTAAACAAAATAAAATTGCAAAAGAGATATTAAAGTGAAGGAAAGAATTGAAAGAATATGTTCCCAAATTAACAGCACCAGTTGTTTTACCATTGCTAGGCTGCTCTAATTTTCTCTCCATAAAACAAACTCCCTGTGGAATTTACAATATTTTAATGGTTGAGTTTCAATAAAACTGCATTTTATGAGGGGAAGAAGTTCGAAGATTTCGTTGATTAAAAACTTCTTTTGGCAGCCCGAGCTGCTGGGGTGTGTGAGCATCCGTAAGATGGGCAYGGGAGGGGGGAGGGAGGGGAGGAAAAGCCGCGTGGGGAAGGGTGACGGCCGCTTGGCCAAGGAGGGGGGCAGAAGGCGGGCATCGGCACGCCGGCCGCTGCGGTACCCTGCCTAACCCTATCCCCTGGGTTGGGGATAAATTTTTAACTTTCCTTACAGCCATACCTGCTATGACACAATGCAGCAAAAAGCAACTAGTCCAGAAAAACAAGCATTTGAATAAAAGCTGACAAACTCATGAGAGGAATTATGAGACATGCCAGCCAGGAATGTGAGGGGGCTTCCATGGCTATGGACACAGCTGTTCAAGTAGAAAAATCAATAAGTAATTAGGGTCAATAAAAATAGAGAGACTATTATACAGAAAGTAGCTTCTTGGTTTTACTTTCTTGTTAATCAAAATTTTAGGAACATAAAAAGCATTTGTTATCGATACAACCAAAGTGATTATTGAAATTAGTTCTACTGTGTTTCCTGGAAAGCAATATGCTTAAAAAATAAATGTTACCAACGAAAACAGAGGAAATAGCGGTATGTGAAATCTTACTGCCAACATTTCTGTACAGCTTGCCTAGGACACCGTAGATGAAAGCTTTGAAGCAGTCATTCCCCTGGAGAGCCACTCAGGAGTCCGGACAGCAGCACCCATGGCYGGGGCAGGGAAGTCCATGTGCTATACGGATTTTGTCCTAGTTTGAGCAAAATTGGAAGGAACTAAAGTAATAAGCATGAAAATCTTACACAGCAGCCTGCACACTCTTACAACTCAGCTGGCCTCACTCACCAGGTTTCACACCAGATGACTTTCAGCTTCAGGAGAAAAAAAAGAGAAGTTAAATAGAAGTATATATATGTATATATATTTAYGTGTGTGTGTCCACATACATAGATGGCCAAGCAGGTTTTTAATATAAAAATTATGAAAAATGGTCAGTGTTCTGCTAAGATATGTTTTCAATATTTTGCTACAGAAAGAGGTCTAGTTACATAACCTAATTCATTTTTACATTCCTGTTAGAAACTTTAAGACATATAGTTAAAATTAACAACAAAAATACACCCTTAGCCAGGTCATATAGCATTACATTGCAAATGAAAAACCGCCTGGATAGTATTTCAATAAAAGTAGGAATAAAATGAGAATGAATTTATCTACRGTATTAAAAGATATTATTTTTCCATCAGAAAAAATATTTTAGGGATATATTCCCTAACTGGATATTAAAAATAATCATAACATAAAAGATGACTGGAGAGACTGCAGGATGTCTCAAAACACATGCTAAAATGGCTTTACAGTTTTGTAATGTGTTTTCTACTTCTGTTTTTCAGCTTGGTTTTTTTTCCCCAAATKCAAAAGAAAAAACATCCATGGAAGGCAAAATCTCAGACAGCTGAGTCCTAAATATAAAAGAGAACAAACCCACTAAATTCCATTTTACAATGAATTCCATGATTATTGAGAACAAGTTCAGGTGCCTAAAAATAATTATATGATCATCAAAGGATATATAGGGTTGAAGTGGCATCTGACTAACCATGGTCATCTTTAAAATCAGTAAGTTTATACAGAGCATAGGCAGCATTTCTTCTCTAAGTTTTAACCTATGTAGAAGCTTTYTGAAAAAGTTTAAGAGTGAAATTAGAGATGTAAATCTCTTTTAAACTGTGACCCTCTGGGAATGGCTGTGCTGTCTTTGTGTTTGCAAAATACTTAACATTGGAAGCTTTATACTAAACCAGATAACTAATTGCATCACAATTATTTTGCAGAAAATCAAATACAATGTGCAGGATTTAACTAGATAAATGCTTAGGAAGATGCTTAAGCACACGAGCATCCTCCTCTTTCCCCCAGCTGAGTACAACAGAAAACTCCACAGATTAATTTCCGTAATTAATCATTTTAAGTATCATTTTAACTAAAAAAAGGTCATATTTATTTGACAGTCCTCAGAAACTTCACTGAGCTTGAGGAAGATGAGCCATATGCTTTATATGTGAAAACTTGATAACTTCCAGAACCGCAAACTGCCAAYGCTTGTGCCCGTTCTTTGCCTCTACCTGACCGTGTGGGCATTAGGCGAGAAAATGCGCAGGACAGGGAGGGGAGATGTCTSATAACCGCACAATCCCTTCTCTGACTTGTACATCCTCCTGGTTTTTTCTTCCACCATCGCCCTCACCTGACTTGGAGATGAAAGAGAAGCCCCCTCCTCCATCACCTGGGTACTAGCGGTAGATATTGAGCGGGCATAACTCTAGCAAAACCACCTTATATAGCTTTTTATAGAACTATATATTCCATATAGAACTAGTGCTCAGCAGTGTCTTCTTGTGGGACAAATCCTAGGCATCTGGGGGAATCTTTACAAGGCTGGGAGCAAGCTGAGCCTCTCCTGCCCCGGCTTTCCAGAGAGGTGGGTGCCCGCAGCCGGGAGCCGGCGGGGGGGGGGGGGGGGCTGCACTCAGCTGCCTGCAGCCGGCGGGTGCTGCCGGGAGAATCCACCTTCAAGCACGTACGTGTGAGGTAACTGCTGCCGAACTGTTAGCCATTTGTCAGGATGTCCTGCGGCGTGAGAAACCACAAGCTACAGTTCACTTGCCTCTGCATCGGGATYCCTTTCTTTTTTTTTTCAATATTAACTTGGCAGGACTGACCCAGTTTTTTTCCCCAGTTTCCAGAAGCTCTTGGCCTCCCCAATCCACAAATGCTCCGCAGACAAAAGGTAAAGTTACAGGAGGAATCCTATTGTGCAGGACGGGGTTGCGATACAGCCACTGCCCACTCCRTGTAACCTGCTGCTGGTAAATCACTAAGCAAAACCAAAATGAAATAAAATAATTGTCACCATTGCAAATTCAAATTAAAAGTCCCAACAGACAGATTTTTTAAGTCACATTCACAAGGCACACTCTTCAAATGCAATAAAGGAAACTGGAAAKAAATTCTCCTACCTCTGAGGAAAGCACTGTAAACTCTGGAAAGGTGATGGCTTTAAACGCTTGATCAGAGCAGGCAGGAGCAAGGTTTTGCCCTGCAACAGCTCCCATGCAAAAGCAAAGTGACCTGAAAGTAGAATGTAAACTTCACAAAACTTGCTACATGGCTGCRAGAATGGGAATGATGAAAACAAAATTGGAGTTTTACACCAGTCTTGCTATACATGCTAAATGTATTTATACACAAACATTATGCTGAGATTGTCTAAACGTCTGCATTTCTGGGTGCCACACTATAGCCCAGAGTTGGCTTTCTGATGGAAAACACCAGAAACTAAGCCACATAACTACCACTCAGAAACACAGGAATGGGTCCCCCTTCAGAAAATATAGTCAATACTGTGTTTGTAGGGTGCTATTTTTCCAGATAGTCCCATTGCATAGTTATCTTAAACTGTCAGCATTCACRATATTTATTATGACACCTACATATGCACTAATCCTCAGTCCTACATTTTCCAGTTCACTACTACAGTATTAGTTAACTTTTCCTCTAATTCTAATTGCATTCCCTTTTCATTTTTTTCATGAGAAGAACAAACTATTAGTTTCTTTTTGCCTTAGAACTTCATCATAGTAATGGGAAAAATGTCAGAAATATTGAAGAAAAAGAGGTGGTGAAATGTCACAGAAAAGGAAGAAGTCTTTCATCTGGCGAGTTTGTCAAAAGATGCTAKTTGACACATAACTGCTTCATTTATGGACTGTCAGATTATAAAGCCGCATTTTTCTCCAGCAGAATGGCAGCAGGTAGTCGGGAGTGACGCCACATGTACAAGTCACACAGCAGAGGCTTTTTGGGAGCTGGAAATTAATACCTTGGCTAAAGAAACCTTGTCATTTAAGAAAAGGTTAGAGTCGAGAGTGGCGGAAAATAATTATGGATAAGGGGAGGAATCTGGTTAACTGTTCCCACAGCCTGGCCCGGCTGCTCTCGGGAGCGTGTCACGGTGCAGCTCAAGTCTGTAACCTGCAYCCGAAGTGAGAGGGAGGTCAGTTCTTTCCACGCGGGATTTGAAGTGGGTTGTGCTGCCTGATAACTGAAAGAGCTGGCCCAAAGGGCTGGCCTTGAAGGYGAGAGGTTTTAAGTCACTTTGGGTGAAATTCATCTTGCTGCCGAGCCATCAGCGGGCGTTGGCACAGCGTGATCCGTTCTGGGTGCTCCGTGATGCGTTAGCACGGGGAACCTGCAYGCGGGTGCCAGCACTACCTGTTAATAGACCTGGTCTTTTCAGTAAAATACCCTGGTCTACTCAAGGAACAGCACTGACTTCTCTACCTGAGAAGTAAAGCGTTTTTTGCAAAAGTGAAGACCAAAACCATATCTCTGGGGAAAAAAAAAAATCATAAATAAGAAATCTATAGGAGCAGGGAGATGCTGCTTGTTGCAGCGGGACCACCGCCTGCTTGTCCATCAGATGGAGCTCSACAACACCCAAAGCAAAACCAAAGGTGCTTCCTACAAAACAGGCTGCATCTTTAAAGCACACAAGCAAACAAAACTCTTACCAGCTCCTTGAAAGCACATCAACATCAGCAACAGTCTTGGCCGTTGGACTTGCTGGAGCCAAGAAGGACCYTGAAGTAGCTGGTTAGTGAATACACCACGTGAGAAACGCTCCTGCTTTCTTTCTGAAGATTTTGAAGAAAACAGCTCAGTGGCTGAGCTTTCAGGTGGATGCCTCCAAAAAAGTTTGTGAAAAATGTATGTAAGAATGTATGCGAAGTATTTTATAGAGATGTTTATCTATGCTGGATTAGATAATAAACCCAAAGATTAGGAGTTTGGGAGTGAGTGTTCACATTTGTCCTAGCATTAGAAATGTGAGCTAGAAAAGAAAATAATATGGTAGCTAGAGGGCTGGAATGCTTTAGAAGAAAATCAGATAAAGCTCATGACACTCTAGAGCTGTTCCTTTTATTATTTTTAAATCTAAGGTATTCATTTTATTCCTTTCATTTTATTTAACTTGAAGTTAATTGATAAGAGTCAAAAATGCTCTAGATACCCATGAGCTAAAAAGAAATACTGGACATTCTCATGTAGAGAAACCTGTGATTTCACCCAGACCCTGGGTCAAGCCATGATTCTGTTGCCTGTATTTGAAATTTAACCTCTGCAGCTGAAAGACTCTGTCTTTCCTTTACAGAAGGTAATTGCTGTTGTGTTTGGCTACAAAGCAGATGTTACCTCGGGTTTTGTTTTGCCCTGCCAGGTAGCTCCTGCACAAGACACACAGAAAATTAACAATCTCATTGCTAAGAGCCACAGATGTCACAGAGATCTCCACCGAGGTCTCCGTTGTCTGGTTTTCTGCCTCTAAAACACCCTAAAGCAGGGTGATTTGCAGTAGATTGAAAACCCTGACTGTCGCTCACTGCTTCTAGTTATGTCTAACTTTCACCAAAAGGCGTTCTTGCCTCCCATCGCCTTCCCCCGACCTCCCTCGCTGAGCGTGCCACGGGCAGCCTCCTGACAGCAGCCCTTCAGCCTGGGARCAGGACCCCATAGGCTTTTTTAAGCTAACTGAAGCAAAAGAAGAAGATTCAGATAAAACAGTAGAAGTGCTTTTCAGCAGCATAGACATTGTTTAAAGATGCTGTATTAGAGACTAAAGATTAATGCAAACTTTTCCCCAAAAGAGAACCTGGAAGTACCACAGAAGAAGAATAAACCCAAAGTCAACATTCCTGAAAGGCAAGGATAGTATTGGGAAGACACTAACAATAGAAAGATCTCTGACAAAAAGGGAAGCTTTGTCCAAACAATAAAAAGACAAAATACCACAAATTTTCACAAGATAAGCAAAATCACAACAACACAACAAAAAATTGGTTTAGGAACTAAAGATACACCATGTACCGAGAATGACACTTTTTAATACACGGAGGTGGGAAGTTTCCCAGAGAGCTGATCGGATCGACAAGAGCCAAGGAAGACGGGTGGAAAACTGAATSAATTCTGTGAACTGGATCCTGCACTGCCAGCCTATTCACTGGTGCGAGTAACCCATCTTACACCAGGGTCATCTGCCTTCGTGGCAATCTGCTCCTAGTTCGGRTGGCACATAGAGGGGGGGGTCCTGTAGCAAAGTACAGGGGAGCACGTCTGTACATGGGCACAGTGGAGGCACGTGGTAATGGAGAGGCATGCAAATTTAACAGCCTTGTGGGCTATCACCCATATATCTGTTCTTCCTGAYCGGTAACTGGAAGAACATGATTGACTTGCATGCATTATTTAACTACATCTATTGGATACTTTGCAGTTTCAGCAAGAAAGCAGCAGCTTGCGCTTTTCCAGACAGACAGACTTCCCCTGCTCTCTCCAGCAGTCCTCGAGGAAATCTTTAAAACGATCAGTCTTGGGTATCCTTGTCATATTGCTGGGCTGTTTTCTACATTAATTCCTACTTCAGGAAATAGAAAGAGTAGTAGAAAGATATAAAGACAGCTAAAGCAACTCATTGAAAGATAATAGAAGTTGAGCAGGAAATTGCCCCCATGTAAAATTTGCCATCTATCTCAGAAGACTTTCTTTCTGCTCACCCAAAGGATTGAATTTGACAGTGAGCTTCGCACTTAAGCTGTTAAGCTGCTGGCTTTCATTTTCTTCTTAAAAGTATATGGAAATCTATGGCTAGGCAGAGCTCAAAACAGGGAGAGCATTTTCTAGCTTCCCATCAAGTGAAGTATAACTGTCAGTTATGTGATCCTGCCTCCTTGTTCCTTTTTTTCCTCATTTTTCCAGATAATAAGCATATCCTGCAACCTGGTCACCCCCAGCCCTGGCTTAACAAGGCTGCTGCACCGCCCTGAGCAGAGCTCAGGCTGCTTGTCTGCAAGTGGGGTGAGAGTATCGGTGATACACAGGGAAACGCCTCAGATATTCTGGGATCTTGGGTTGGTTTGGCATGGTTTTATAATTTCTACCAGTGATTATCTGGGAGAAAGAGCAAGAAATTTTCACGCATCCAGACCTTGCTTCTCCTGATTCACAGGGCTGGGACTCAAGAGTGTGCTGCACTTTTTCCTCCTGTGAGACCTTGTGCAGCCGAACACTAACAAATTGCTGAATTTTTAAGCCCAATCTGTGTTCAACAGAAGYGTTCGCTGGGGGATGGATGCTACCTGAAAATCCCAGAGCAGGATGAAAATCGAATGCACTGTTGCAGATGTGACACTGGGCACCTGTCAGTACCATCACCAGCTGAGCACCAGCACGCACCGGGTGTTTGATTACAAGTACTTCATTAAGAAGACATGCCAGACATAAGATGTTCTAAAAATTAGCTTTCATTTTTAAAGGAATAATCTCCAGACCTGTCTTTGCATTTAAAAAGTATTAACATGATTACAAGGGGAAAAAGAAGAAACAGAAAAATAATCTCAGAAACAGTTACTTTAGCTCATGAAAACGTGAAGTAGTGCTTCACATTCCAGCTGTAGTTCTCCCAGCTAACAGGTCCAACCACAATTAAAAACAATCAAGCTTCATCATAAGAGAAGTCAATTTTTCTCCTACTCTTCATTTTCAGAGTTCTCCCCGACCCTCATTTCTCTGATGCTAACACCTTTTAATTTGCACCTCCCAAATATATGCATAGTCACGTTACACTGATCTGGTTTTAGCACAACAGTGTCCCTTAATTTAATTCATTCTGCTCCCTCTTTAATGCTTCTTCCACTGGTGTGCTTACAGAGAGGAAACACATCTCCTCCTCGCTTTCACTTTCCTTGCTGACCCACCTCCCTGTCCCAGCGGACCTTCCCTGGCTCAAGGGCAAARAGCTGCCCCAGCTCCGGGAGTCGCGGTGACCGGCTGGGCTTGTGGTTGCGTGAGATATTCCTCACCCCCCCAAAGGGACTCTCTGAACCACCCACCTGTTCGCGCAGCGGGTTGTAGGTTGCTCACTTCGGGATGCTTCCCTGTGCTGCAGAGAGCCATCGTCTGCAACGGGAGGGCGACCCGGGGGCAGGGGCAGGGGGGAGGCTTTGCAGCAGGGCCAGCWTGTACCCATCGAGGTGAGTTTGCAGCTTCCTTCTTACCAGCTCCTCTCTTCTGTCAGGGTTTCCTCCCTCGTTACACTTCCCTTTCCTTGGAAGGAAGCTAAAGGTTGGGGTTTTTTTTCAACCTTACCTTACACTAAACATTTCCAGGGACGTGAGCTCATCACGGTTAGGTCCAGGAGAGGCTTCTGCGGTGCCCCGCGCTTCAGGGCTGCCTGGGAAGCACAGAGCAAACCATGGGCCACCCTTGGGCGCGAGGTCGGAGGCCAGCAAGGGTACTGCTCCGTGTCTKCAGGGGCACGCCGTAGCTACGTGCCAGCTCGCACAAAAACGTGGGCAGAGCAGCTCTTACCATATTGCTCTTACCTTAGACTACACATTTTTTAATTATGTTTTGTACTGTATTTTTAATGTGTTAAGAGAAAGATTTTTTTTTCAGTATGTGTGCAAATGTGAAGTGACATATTGCAGTGCAGTACTGTGATAAGTGCTGAAGATCCAGCCTACCTCTGGAATTCGGGAAATGTATTGCCGTCAGATTAGGTCTGTAAACAGCTCATGGTTGCTATGACTCCATTTTAATTACTGCCTGGTAAGTAATYGTAAGACACCCTTAGACCAAACAATTTTTTTGCCCAGTTTTTGTGAGACCAGAAAATCCAGTCTGACCAGTCATGCTCCAGTGAAGTCATTGACTTCAATAACACCAGAAATGAAAATCAAATCTGTGTAGAAAACAGATGAAAACAAGGCAAACTGTGAGGACTGRACAGGTATGCAATCCTATAACACAATAACAATACACAAAAATCAATACAGTCTTCAGCAAAGTAATTGCCCCCTCGCATGAACYGTCATTGCTTAAGGATGAGCATTCATCAACAATGTATAAAATTAATTGAACATGCAGCTCATAAAAAATTATTTTTTCAGGTAAATATACAAAAATGTTTACTGAAAATGGAAGAGGTTTTTCCTGCATTGTAGTGTGCAAAGTAACAATTGCACATGGAAGTTTGGAAAATAGAGAATTAAGCAAACACATTTCGTAAGACATTCACAAGATTTATAGGTTAATGAGACATATATCTCAAACTCCAGCCACTGTTATCCACTTAGGTTATTTAAATTTTTCTAGATTTTGGCTTGGTTTTTTTTTCTCCCTGTTCGTAGGAAGAAAATGTGCATCTATGAGTTCATTTGGCTTTTTCCCCAGTTCTACAACCTGTCCTAGTTACAGATGAGATCCCTCCTTACCAAGCATTGCTGGCCGTAGCTGAGGGGGTACAAGCACCTATTGCCCCCACACGCTTTCTGGCGAGCGCATCTCCTCTCTTYGCTCCCCTGCGTAACGGCGGGCCTGGGGCAGACAGAAGGGTCAGCACCCTCCAGAGGTGCAGCGGGTGCACCTATGGAAAATGGTGCACCTACGGGCCTCTACCATCACCTCCCTTCACGTCCGGACGTTTTCGGTCTCGCACGTTGCACCCCCCCCAGGTGACCCAGGACCGCGGTTCCCCCCCGGRGACACCACGCTGTCGCTTCCTTCCGACACCCTCCAGCGCTGGAGCACAGATACGAAAAATGGGCTCTGCCTCTCCTTACCAAAGTCTGGCTTTGCTTTCTGCAAAAGCTGCACGAGGCAGCAATAACCGGAGAGGAATCAGGCTCCGGGCAGGTCCAGCCACGTGCCAGTCAGCTACTGCCAGGCCCATGCAATGATTTTGCAGTTTGCTCTGCACCCAGCTGGGAAAAAAAAATAATATATATTTTCCCTTCCAAAACGTGGGTTGTTTGATCTGCTCATATTTAYTAAGAAGGGGGTAAGTAAGACCAATTCTCCTAAAAGAGGACTTCTGAGTAGCAGTTATGTCCTCTATGGAAGAATTAGTGGGCTCTGAGAAGTGCTAGAGCATCGCTGGATGGACCGGCACCCGCTGCGGCGGACGAGGACTCTCCCGTCAGTCAGTACAACTCGGTGCGTAACGACGGCGTATGACGAAGGGCGGCCTGACGGCTCGCTTTGCTTCACTGCACTCACAACGTCCGAGCAGCAAAGGGCCCTGGCACRTGCAAACACTTACAGAGTCACAGGGGACGTGTCTTCATTAACACGGAACTCAGCACTTCCCCGCCGACAATAACTGCCGTGTGAATTTGATTTCACATCAAGAGACWTGCTAGGAAACTTAGCAAAAGGGAATGGCCACATACACATTAACATGATTTTGTGCAGCCACCTCATTATTATTATTAGAAATCTATTCCCATTTCAAGAAAGAYGAAAGGTTTATTTCTGAAAAATATCATATCACCTACCAGTGATTTGATAAATTATGATTGCAAACAGAGGTAACACCATAATACAATATTGAGGTTGTATTAGAAACACTTAAAATAACTAAAAATTCACTAAAATTACTGCAGTTAGAGCTTCCCAGCTGATTGGTCCTGGCTCATATTCAGAATCAATAGATAGTTTTGGAACTAGTTCATGGACATACCTGCAGAATTTTGATGGAAGCTTTCTCCAAGATGTCTGCAGCAATTTTTGTCTTCAAAACTACAGAGTAAACACCTCCCTAACTGTCTCTCACCCCAATTCAGAGCAAGTTTCATTGACAGCACTTAGTGAATGCCTCATATTTGTATATCAAAAAAAAAAAAAAAAAAAACAGAACACAATGAGATTTGATTTTTGCTCATACCTCAAGAAAGAAGCAATAGTTATGAATATGATAAAGCTACTAAACTGCAACACAAAATACTTCTGGCAGGATTATGCCCACAGACACTACAGGTTCTCACACGTACACACACCAAATGTGATATTAGCTTTAAATTATGTAACAGCGCTTGTTGGCATTTTATGACTGCAAGTTTTTACATTGAGATGATTAAAATTACAAAAAGCATTTTGAACTGCTAAAGATGAAAAAAATAGCCTAAACTTTTAATAAAAGTTTTATTATTTCTCATTTGCTTGGAGTTTTTCACTGGCTTATGAAAAAGCATTAACACTAAAAAAATTAAACCGATGATCATTTTGATAGTTGTTTCAATTAAATTTACAATAAAAAGACACAATAATAAACCCCAGCTTACTGTTGTTGTTGCTTGCCTTTCGACAGCAGCAATAGCCCTTCAGGCTATTTGCAGTAGGTAACGTCCACCCCTGCGTGGCCCCGTGGAGGGGGATCGCAGCGACGTGGGATCAAGGCAGCGTCACCAGCGCCCGGGCCACTGCCCCAGAATTGATCAAACTGGCCCACTCGGATGGATGCCTTGTCTTTTACTCTTCCAATCTCATATGAAGTATGCTTTTAATTTAAGCCTAAAATTGGAAAACCAGCTGGCCCGGTAAATCAAACTGCAGCCGCGTTACAGTTCCAGACCAACTCTCCATGCCTTGGGTCCTGTATTTCTTTCCACATGAGAAGYACCAACAGCAGAGGAGCGGGGCGGGCGGCTGGGGGGGCTGGAAGAGAACCCCACACCACGGCTGGGGCGGAGAGCGCAGCAAAAGCAGCAGCSTCTCACCGTGCGCCCGCGGGCGCAGACACCGGCCAGGGGCTCGGCTGCCACGTGTGCGGGGACGAGGGCAGACACACGCACAAGGACAGGCTTTGCTGAGCACTTCCAAYCAGGAGAACTTCAGCTTTATTGCCTATTCTTCATGTGAATGACCAGATTTCTTTGAAAACTTTTTTTTTYCTATTCTTYAAAACTTCTTCCACATCTTCAAGGGAAGAGAAAATTATTTGCGCTGTTGGGTTGTTCTGCTCCTCGCTGCACGCTCGGTCKTTATGAAGCTGTTTGGCGAGAGAGCTGTATCTCTACATTTCTCTCGCAGAGCACACACCCTGCTCCGTAAGGAGGGCTACAGAAATAAACGTCAGTGTGAGACTTCTGTCTCATTACCCRAAGTAAAATGTCTTTAGCCAATGCCACATGCTGTTTCTATTTGATCAGCAACCCTATGAATGAGAGATTTCTCTGGATAGTGGAATAAYTGATGACCTCTGGAGACTGCTCGTCCTTTCTTCACGTCAGTGTGCCTATGCTCTTTTGAGGCACTGTCTCATACTGACCCAGGTCTCCAGGAACGACCTCCGTTGGGGAGGGAGAAAAGGGTGGCATGAAATGCAGCTCTAGTGCTGAAATCTCCCAGATTACTGGTTGCCAGCAGAGAATTTCAGGCCGTACCCTGACGGGTGATATCAGGACATCCACCTCCTCAGCTGGGCAAGTAACTCGTTTTTCTGTCTCTCTCCTTCGCCAAATGCAGCATCTGGGTGACGATGCGCAGATTCCCCTCTCGGCTGGCTGCGGTAGCCACGCTGCTTCCTTTGCACGGCACAGGAGAGCTGGGCAAAGCAGCACAACCCACTAGCATAATTCATAACATTTTCTCCAAGTAACTAAACACCCTTGAAAGTGCTAAATATTGGTTTAGATGATGTTGTTACCAGGAACAAACAACTAAAAAACCACAACCAAAACAAACAAACAAACTCACAAAAACATGTCAAAACAAAATAACCTGATAAACTTGAGAGCACTGCAGTGCTGACCAAGGGATATTCCTTCCTTATAATAACAGAGGGAGATCTGCAAGACAAAACATGAAGCCAATGCAAGAGACCTTACACCCAAATTAAAAGACCCACGTTAACCACGAATGGAACTCGCAGCAAGGCAGCCGGTGGTGCTCCTCCTGGCAGTGGTCTGGTCACTGCCAGTCACTAGCCCGAAGAAGCCAGTCACTAGCCCGAAGCCAGTCACTAGCCCAAAGCCAGTCACTAGCCCGAAGCCAGTCACAGAAACAAGAGACCAAAAAACAGCACCGCGTTTTGCGTTTCACTCTCATCTCACAAAGTATGAAGGCACGTCGCTGTTGTTCTGTGAAATAAGGCAAGGGACACTCCCTGCTTGGTGCAGCAGTCACCAGGTCCATCTCTGCTTTTTAAAGCACATAGGCACTAAATATCATTTTGTGCCCTTTTCATTCTCCTGATCACTTTGAATTCTTGTAATGTACCTCAGGTATAGAAAGGGAGCTGCTTTGCTCTTCTCACATTTTAGTCGGGGCAGCTGACTGCTGGATGAGCTATTGCAGAAGTACTTTTAGTTAAAAGTAATACAAAAGTTTTAGTTTTATCTTTAGTTAACTTTTTAARTTAACTAAATGCAGCAGAAGATAAATTTTACTCCATGGGGAAAAAGAAATGTTGTGATTATATACTTASAAAAAAGGTCATGCCAGCATAYAGTTCAAGATTTTGATGCACCATTGTCCCTCAATCCACCAAGAACAGTTAGAGGAGGCTGCTAGGAGGAATATCTTAGGGGAACTGGAGGTTAAAATAATTTCTAATTATCTGCTATTCCTTTCTACCATTTACAGGAAGAGCTTTCRTCTCCTCTAGGCACTTCCCCTCTAATGAAAATAAAATATAAGAACCTCCAAGTGGTAATCTAGASAAATGCTGGTCARGCATTGGAACAGGCTGCCCAGGGAAGTGGTGGAGTCACCATCACTGGAGGTGTTTAAAAAATGTGTAGACGTGGCACTTCGGGACATGGTTTAGTGGGCATGGTGGTGTTGGGTTGACGGTTGGACTTGATGATCTTCGAGGTCTTTTCCAACCTTAATGATTCTATGAGTAAAAACATTTTATAAGTATTTTCTTATGGGTTATGGGTTATTATTTTTATGCATTAAAAAATAATAACAATAAAATCTCTTCCTCTACCCTTTGCCCACTGTTGCAGATAAAAGTGATGCTGCAAAGGCAGTAGCAGCAGATCAGGCCTCTATTTTTCAGATTAYTCTTAATCATATGTTTTCAYAGCTTTATATGGGAAAAAGAAAAARAAGGAAAACCCCACCAAATCTCCCTTCTTCCTTACAGCTCTCATATTTCTGGCATTTTCTAGTTTATCAGTCACTTGCAAACTATCAGAGACGAGCGTATGCCTGGCAATGCTCAGGGCTAAGGTTGAGCTTAGCTAAGCACTCCAAGGTTGAAATGCTGCTTAAACCTTGCCCAGGCTGTCCCAGACCAGAGCCTCCAAAACCGAACTTGAAACCTTGTGAGAACACACTTTGGGCAAGATTTTCATCATGTCTGCTATCTCTTGCAGTAAGCTGGGCGTGAAAAAGCATCATTTTGGAACAGTTGAACTCTAGCACAGGCTTGCATAAGAGCTTCCAGAGCCGTTAGCTCTCCTGTAGTGCCCGATAGAGCCGACCACAAACCCCACCCTGCGATATGAGCAGAGGGCTCAAACCCAGCCCGGAGCTCCCAAGAGCTGCGGTTAGCTGGAGCCCAAAACCTCCCCCCGCCGCAGCCAGGGACGCTGCCCAGTGACACGCCGGGATGCCGGGCAGCAAATGCCAGGYTGGCAGCCGGAGTCGGGGAGGGCAGAGGGGGAACTCCTCTCCACGCTGATCAGCACTACTAATGTTTGCAGCAGGATGAAGACAAGTGCTTGAAGACGCACAGAAACACAAAGACGCTCGCTGGAAAGCATGCGCTTTGATTCCTCTTCAGTGCCAAGGGTCTCTGTCTCTGAAGAAAGGGTTAATGGCCGTYGGCTTAATTAGTGCAACATGAATGAACAACATTTTTGTGAGCTTGAGGGTAAATTAAAACAATGTTTAGTTCTGCTTCTTATTAGCTCTGCATAAATTCTCCCAGGAGCCTAATTAGCTCTGTCACAGCAAACGTCTCCTCGATTTACGCGGGGGGATGTATTCCTTCTCTATAGATTTTGCCCTTGTAATAAACCGTATTAGCAAGTAACGCGCTCTCACCCCTTCCGTGCCCCGGCTGTGCAGGGGGGTCCCGCTGCTCCCCGCCGCCCCCAGCCCCACGGCAGCTCCGGCTGCGGGCAGCTCCCTGCGGCCGGCACCCAGCAGCGTGGGGGGAGCCAGCCCCCGCATTCCCTTCGATCCGAGCTCATCCTCCGCTGGAGCGTCGCGGGGGCTTCCTCGGACACCGCCAGCCTCGCCCCCCGGGGCGCCTGGCACCCAGAGCTCCCGGCGGCCAGCAGCACCTCTCGAACTGAAACAAGTCAATAAATTGCATTGCCAGAATTACCGAAGCAAACGAGTTGGGCTTGCAGAGTCAAAGCCTTGTTTTCCCCCAAGCAGTCTTAAAAATAAAGCGTCTGTAAAAAAAAACCCAACGCAACAGCACCTGAGAAGACTATCTACTCTATAAATATTAGGCTGGTTTTCATTTGSAAAAAGGAATTGACTGATTTCAAGTATTATTTTCAGAGCTGAGCACTTTCCTCATGTAAAGTCATTGCAGTACGTAGCTTATCTCTGGGCTTCTCTCAGGCCTGAAGTAGGTTAAATTACTTCTCATATCAATATTTGCCACCCAGCAAATCTATCTAGACTCCTGCCTCCCAGCACAAAGAGCAAGCTACAATTTCTGTTAAACCTGGCAGAGGCAATGAAGGTTGTGCTAGCTCAGCCCTTCTCGGGTGCAGGCTTGCCTGCATCCGTTCAGAAACGGCACACATCRAGCAGGAATGGCCACATCTGCCCTYACAAAGCAAGTATCTTTTAAAAATTTTTCTCCTTTTTTTTTTTTYCCCCTCATTCTTCTCCTTCAGAAAAAGGAAAGACAGCATTGCTTTGATTGTTCCACCTCTAGAAAGAGGTCACTATCTAAGCAGATTTGGGTACTGATGTTTTTGTAAGCTTTTCTATTCACCGGCGGCACTTGATCCACCGTGCAGCAAGCTGCTTCCTCAGCCCAAGCCCGAGGGTCCGGGGGTCCATCCCCCCCCGGCTTTGCCGCTGCCCAGCCCCAGCCTGGGTGCCCCACCCGGCCCCTCTATTTGCTTTAGGCCTAATAATAAATACACGCTGTATTAGCAACCTTCCTGCAAGCCAAAAGTTGGTCATTTATTTAATTGCAGCCCTTTTYTCTTTAAGGACATAAGCGTGGCCCCGCCTGGGCTTTGACCTTACCCCTGGAGTCCTGCCGCTCTTTAATCCCCCCAGGGCGGGGGGAAGGGCCGAAGGGGGGTGCGGAGCCGAGCATGTACCGGGGGTGCCGGTGCCGAACACCGTTTGTCAGCGAGCCTTTCTCCTGAACGTTAGCCAGCGCTTTCTGTAACTGTCTGAGTGATGTCAAGCATCTCCCGCTAAGCTGCTTTTAACCATCAGACTACTCTATGCTACTTCATTTTGAGAGAAGAGATTCAACTTTTTTTTTTTTTAACTTGTCCTTTTGGTATTGAAGTAATCTTTTACTTTAAATAAATCATTCCACACAAGAAGATATATTTTGTGTGCTTCATTCATGAGAAGTGACATTCTGGCCATGATGACCTCTCGTCATCCCTGGAATTTTCAGAGTAAACGGCAGCATCTCTCCCACATCACCAGCAGTTCTTTAAGCAACCACCATCACGCAGGAATTTTATAATGCAGACCTTTCCTTCCCRAGAGTAACAGCCGTATATCTTGAAGAAATATTCACAAGTAAAAATTGTCTCTGTACGTTAATTATCTTTAGAGATTTGTTCCAAAACGCAGGTAGTAATTTTTGTGTTTTAACATTTATAGCTCTGTGGAAAGCACATCATTATGCAGAAGGATCTCGATTCAGACAGCTTTTTTTTCTCTAAATTTCTATGTAGAGCTTCCAGAAATTTTACTCTGAAGGAAAAAAAAAATTAAATACATACAGAGTCTGAAATGAGRGTGCTTCAGCTCTCGGAATAACATAGGTGAGCCATGCACCGTCTGAGGGGTGACCACCCCARTCTCCATGCTGGATGCTGCTGGTCCCCTGCAGCTCCCACCCCTCCGCCACGGCGTCCGCCTGCCCACACCCCCCCGGGGAGCAGCCCTACCTGCAACGCAGCCTGAGGTTCTTCTCCTGATTTTGGGCCAAGACATTAAGAAGTGACCCCAAAGGACACTGTTCATAACCTTCTGGTTTTCATACTGCTGGGCAGTCTCTTGAGCCCAAAAGCTCTCCCAGTTTCCCACCTCCACACAGCCACCCAACCAATGTGCATCTCCCCCGTGAGGCCTTGGGGATGCCGTTGGAGACCACAGCAAAGGCTCTCCTGGAGGTTGGCTGTACGACATTCATTGCTCTCCCTTTAGTTAACTGGCAAGCTTAAATTTTAAAAGAAAAGTTATGCAGATTACATAGTACARAGATTTATTAACTACAAAATTGCAAAGGTACCCTTCAAGCATTTTCATCACTGATTACAGCAAATTATCAGGGAGACATCTGCCACGCTGGTGTTCAGTATTACAATGGTATATTTAACTTCAGACCTGGAGGGTGGATCACATGAGAAATACATGGGAAAAGTCTTTGTAATTTGACTTGTTCGCAGTTGCAATTTTAATGCCTTTCGCTTCTAGAAATATTGTGTTTGAGATGTTTTCCATCAAGTCTCAGGCAATGTTCTCTGGGGGAAGAAATGGAAAGATTAAGTTACCCGGAGGTGTGGGGCTACCAAGGAWATTGCTTCCTCTCAGGCTCAGCAAGACGCGGAAGATCAAGGGGCTGCTGAGCCGTGGTGTGTGACACCAGGGCCATCACGCACGTGCGGACCGTGGGCAGGCTGGAGGCACGTCTGCCCCACGCGCTCCCCGTGGACAGGGGCCCCGCTGGCTCACGAGGCCGAGCGTGTCCCGGCTTCGGCGCTTTGCTTTACAGCGGCTTTGTCACTGCACAGCTGCGCAACCTCGATTAGTCTGACTGAGCTCAAGCTGGACAAAGCAACATAGATGATTGCTCCAAACTCTGCTACAGCAGCAGACGTGATCCGTGACGGCAGCTAAAACCTAGACGGTCGCACACTGTGACTGCGGGAGAAGGACACTCATGCGGCAGACAGCAGTGGCAGGAGAGCACATCTCCTCTTTTCCAGGGTGGAAGTAGAAAAAGCATTTGTCATTAGCTCAGAAGAGCATGAAAGCTCCCAGGAACGTGACACTTCTGTTCTCTGAAGAGCCCCTGCCCTAGAGTGCTCTCCTAGCCGGATTTCTCTGGAGTCTGATTAAACTCATCATTTGCCACTGAAAATGTCATAAAATACTTATGACACAGATGATATTTAAAGATCATTGTAGAAAATGTCTAATAACCAACGTAATTCAGTGGAAGCATCCTAAATTGACACAGTCAGAAAAAGGATATAATGGAGCAAAGCGACACTCCAACAAGTCCACTAATTAGTTACCCACAATTCCTGGGGTAAAAATCACATCCGTCTCATCGGTGCACACACGTCTTATCCAGACATTCACAGCAGGTGTACCAACTGCTGCAGCTGTGCAGCAAACCGTGTCTGAGATGGTGCAGACCGATGGCTGTTCCAACCTGGGAAGATGGGACACGGGAGGACTGAGCACCCACCGAACGAGCYGCCCGCGCTGTGATGGATGTAATGGAAATATGTGCACGTGTCTGTGCTGGTCCATAGACAGGAGGAAGAGGCGCAGCAGCAGACGYGGGCTCAGAGACCCAAGAACGACAGAGCAGACGGCCCTGGGAAAGGTACCTGCTGAGAGCATCTTCCCCAGCTCCGGGCCCATGGCAGCTTTGTCTTCCCCCGCGGGTGCGCCCCAAGAAGCACATGCTGAAGTGATGGTGAGACTGTTGAAGGTGCTGTCACTTACCCTCCCGAGGGCCTTCAGGAGAAACTGGATGAGAACAGACACCCTTCCAACCTTGGCCCATCCATGTTTGTGGGGTTTTTTTCCCCCCATTTGGAAGTTCTACCTAGACTATTAGTGTTTTTATCAGCTGGTGGTTGTATACTTCATGATGTTGCCTAATCTAATTCACATTTCTTCAGAGTTTTGACCTCCTAAGGTAATAAAGGCTTGGGGGGGGGGGGGGCAAAAAAGCTTCCTCTTCCTTGTTTTAGATGCACTGCCAGATCACAACATGCCTCCTACTATGAGAAACAAGGAATAGTCTTCTCCATCTTCTGGCAAAACTCAACAAAATCCCTTCTCAGTCCTCTCTCCCCCCACTGCAAACTGAAGAACCTCCGTCTGTCTACGCAGTGTTGGTCAACTTGAAGAAACAAAGTCAAGTCCCACGAATGTTATTTTAAAGCTACTGTCTCTGCTATTGCCTTCCTAATATAAAATTACCTAGCTAATATTTAACGACTGATCAATGAGCTGGAGATTGAGGAGCTCCGGCTGCCCACCAGAATACTATTGGCATTTCCCCTTACGCTTATTTCATGCACCCTGGGCATGTTGGAGGTGAGTTACTTCAGTGCCAAGGAAATCAGGCCTCTGGAGTCAGGGGAAAAAACAGTCTAACCCTCCATAATTCTCAGCATTGATTTAAGCGATCTCCCACATCTGCTCTGCAAATGCAGAAGGATTATTKACTCTGAAGTGAAGAGGGTGAATTTTGCAGCCTTTGTCACCTGTTGGCACAGCTTTGCTCTTAGGAAGTTTYATCGACTCAGTCTAGGTGAAGAGAAAATCTGAAAATTTTGCAATTGGAAATGTTTTCTGAAAACCATTTAAAAAAAAATGAATTGAGTTTGTTTTCATTGCTTTCAGTAMGTTAAGACCTGGAGGAAAATCTTCTAAAATGCCACTCCTTTCTCACAGAAGTGCTTTTTCAGACAGAGGAAAACTGTGCTCATTTGTCATTTTGGGTTTAAAACATTCTTCAGTTCTGGTGTCTAACATGGTACATAAAGCTTTTTCCTTAACTTGGAGTTATAGAAATTGTTGCATCACTACTGATAAAGCCAGATGTTCACAGTTACTTGGGATAAAGTGGCTTTTAATAGCCTGCATCATTAACTACAGACATTTTAGAACTATAGAAGAGAGCTGCAGTAATAATAAATTGTTCAAGAAAAAGAGGCAATTGATATAACTGCTTCCAAAGTAGCGAGGCAAAAGAAAATAGGTTTTCAGAGGAATGAATGAGTCACAGTACATCATCTACAGTCTTAGAAAAATACTAGATTTAGTCACTGGTAGGTAACACATAGTTATAAAGGAGCAAGTACAAAAGGATTCCTTACTACTCACCTGCAGACTTTAACAGCCGGAAGGTATCAGTATGGTTATACGCTCTGCCTTGCGCAGCCCCGGCACTGGGCTCCTGGCTTTATTGCCTCCCAAAGRGGGAGAGCTCTTTCACAAAAAGTGGAGTTGAGCCCACACTATACCATTCTCCCCTCTAAAAAAACCAAAACCCAAGAACAAACCATGCCCTGTCAACTGGGAGGGATGCTCCACCTGCCAAGGACTCTCCTTGCTGGAAGTGGTACATGTTTTCCCTGGGTTTATTTAGTTTCAGGTGAAGTCATTGAATGCTCTTATACCTTTATTTGTTTCTCTCAAAATCCATCTGTTACCAAATCGTCATGCAAATACCTATAGACAAGAAACCTTAACCTGTTTTGGTTAAAAAAGYACCTTGAACTCCTTAAGTCTTTCTATATGGCATGTTACAAAGACTTCCTTCATTCTTGGACCTTCGTATACAAACACCTCTGGCTACTGGACATGGGCTTTGTTCTAGTGACAGACGTCCGCAGCCCCTCCACAAGTAGCTTTTACTAGGCATCCCCCTGTTCACATATTGCCAAATCACACCGGCACCTTTCATCACAATTCCACACTCATATTCAGACTGTAGTTGTGGAAAAATTCAGTTTGCAAGAGACTGAAAGGTCTGTAGTTGAGAATCTAACTCCCAGTGGTAACGTCAAATTGTCCATTTCTGCCACTGCCTCTCACCTTTCCACGGTGCATCCAGGGAAGCACCTGGCTCCGTCTTCTCTGTAGGCTGCTTTAGGGAGCTGAAGGTGGCAGAAATATCCTCCTCTCCTTCTTCAGCCTGCACAAACCCACCTCTCAGCCTCTCCTCACATGTTCCCGCGCTCCCGCTTCATTTTTTTGAGATTTTGGGGGGGGGGCGGGGTGTGGTTAAGGGGAAGGGGTGAGGCCATCTGGAACAAAACTGAATTTTCTAACTTCTTTCAGAGACATACTTAATTATAGCTTCTTTTTCCCCCCACATACACTAGAAAAAAGGCAAAGATTAAGATGGTCTACTATCAAAACATCTGTCTAAGACAGCTGTACAAATAGCTCAATAGAAATATCCCAGATGAGTAGACAGACTATTAAACTCTATGTCTGTGGATTGGTCTATTGTAGATCAAGAAGATACTTATCAGCTGGTATTGTTCAGCAGCAGAGAAGTCATTTGTCTTCAATATGAACACAATGCTCCTATTGTTGCACATCAGCTAGGGACCAGCTCAGATATTGTGGCATTGATTAGCTGGTTTTGAGAGGGCAGAGGAGAGGCCTGAGTTTTAACTACAATTGAAAATCAGGTAAGGGGATGGTGAGCAGGGAATATATATCATAAGAACAGCCTGTTAAAAGGAATYGTCTAAGATTTTTTTATATACAAAATATCATTCTCCAGAGACATCAAACCCTGCATCTTCTCCACGGACGTGACCCAAATCCCTGTGAAGATCAAGACTGAAGCCTGCAGGCTGATCCCTGTACCTTCACACACACCAGTGCCTGGGTCAGCACCAAAGCACTTCTTGAGGAAGGAGAGAGCCCACCAGCAAGAGCATTTTGGTGTTTATACAGCAGAGGCCGAGAGCTGCTTGGTCTGAAGTGTCCCTCCTCTCACCTGAGACCGTGACGCCGCGGGGGCAGGTCCCACCGCCCTCCCAGCTGCCGAGGGGGTCACAGACCCCTCCGGCAGCACCAAGAGCTCAGCCCAGCCTGGGCTCGGTGCTTCTCATTCTCCCCAGCGAGGCTGGGGCAGGCAGCACCCGGCAGTGGAACGGCAGTGTACCAACGTCGGACAACGAGGTCACCACCGTGCGTAGCTGCAGCAGGGCCCGTCTTCACCCTCTGACCACCGCTGGCTGGGCAACAATAACATTTGCTGGCTGACCACCGCTGCCCTTTGTGTTTTTCCCGTACTGCTGGAAGTGCTCCTGAAGCTGGGCTGGGATCCTGGCTCTGCCACCACGCCACGCAGTGGTATCGGTGCTACTGCCCAYGTCAGCAGGACTTTCTCAAGTCAGTGCTTTTCCAGATCCTGCAACCAGATGTTGGAACTGCACCAGGAAGCTGAGAATAGTCCTCAAGAATAGCTTCTGCCAGCAGTCTTACCCATGGAATTTCCAGCCTCAGAAATGTAAATAGGAGGTGCTACTTTCATTTCGTCTTTCCTTTGGAAAAGGTGAAAAACCCACAAAGTATCACTAAAGMAACAGTGACAGATAATCCTGATTCATGGGTCTCACTCTACCTCCAAATTTGTTGTTTTGAAAAAGATCAACGCTGTTGATCTCTGTCAAAATTATATATGTGCTACTATTTGTGTATCAGTTCAGTGCATTCACAATCCCAGGAGAGATCCCAATGCCAAATCTACTCATTTTCTCACTGATGCTGACAACGTAAGAACTCCTTTCCAATACCCGCTTCTTAGGCTAACGATGCCAATGAAATTCTTCATCTGAGAAAGCAACACCAGCAGAAATAGCGTTGTGCCATTAGGTAAGCTAATCAGACTTCTGCTTTGCCCCCTCTTTGTCCCCACCCTACAAAGGAACAAGCAAATGCAATAACCTTCTCTGGGTATTTCTAGAACAGTGCTGCAGATACAGGTGCAAATCGCTGGTC
Organism: Oceanodroma leucorhoa; assembly: GCA_030449065.1. NCBI lineage: Eukaryota > Metazoa > Chordata > Aves > Procellariiformes > Oceanodroma > Oceanodroma leucorhoa. The sequence goes on along the minus strand of JASVER010000057.1, from coordinate 719,017 downwards.
ATGCAACGCACTTGGCTTCCTGGGACTGACACCTCATTAGACCTGGGAAGGAAACTGGACACTTCACTATCACTGCTTTGAAAATAGATGGACTCTGTTGCTGATAACATTTAGCCATTATGAGCACCACACCAGAACTCCCCACTTTTTGCACTAGACATAYAGAATCGCTGAAGGGAAGTAGCCTCACAGCAGCTCACATTAGCCTGCTGAGCAGTACAGGGAGGAGCACRAGTATGTGAGATGGACAGGGAAAACCATAGAACCTGTTGCTTCCAAAATGCAGTGCAACCTTAGCCTAATTCATGTTTCTTATTGTGACGTCTTGGTCAGGAAAAAAAAAAAAAAGAAAAAGTRAATAAAAATAAATCATCCATTCCCAATACYAGAGCAGCAACACCCCAGGTCCACCACCCTGCTCAGGAACCTTCCTCCCTACAGCCGCTGTCCCTCAGAGGCTTCCCAAGTCMTGCCAGAGGGATGATGCCTCTGACATGCCATCTCCACCAAGCAGAAACTAGTGCCAGCTGCCCCTAAACCAGAAGAACCTGGAAATGAGAGATGTGGCCAAACTCATACCTTTCCTTGCAAAGCCTGTTCAGAGTCCAGCCTTGCTGYCCACCTTGTTTCAATCATCTGCATMAATCCATCATTTTGTACATGTGTGGACATGATCAGGTTGSAYGGGGCTTTGAGCACCCTGATCGAGTGGAAGCCATTCCTGCCCATGGSAGGGAGGTTGSACTAGATGATCTTTAAAAGGTCCCTTTCAACCCAAACCATTCTGTGGTCATTCTTTGGGCAGYTGACTTCCAGAATGTTCCTGTCATCACAATTCTCCTGCCACAATGCAATTTGTGCTTTATRCTAGGAAATCTCATGATTTTCTGACTGCTGCAGGCTGTAGGGACTTTTTTTTGTGAAGAAATGATGCCCTCTTCCTCTCACACACTCTTCCCTTTGTTTGCAGGCATGACCTACAAGTAGCAGCTAGGTATTAAACTAGGGAAGGGTAAAACAGATAACATGTTCACCAGAAATCCTCCTTCATCAGCTTGRCTTTGTGGCTTTCAGCTAGTTTTCGTCACTCTGAACTACCCAGCTGCAGAGCAAACTGAAAAAGGACAGAGTTTCTTTGCAGAAAGAGAGGTCAGGGGTCTTTGGGAAAACACCRGCTCATTTCATATGCCTTCTGGGACTTTGAATCCACGTTCTTTCCAGCCTGGACCTCTTCCCCTTTGTAAGAAATCAGGTGTATGAATATATTCTCACCTGCAAGCACCACACCTGAGATCGCAGAGCCTGTCCTGAGCACCCTGAGGTGCTGAATGGTTGCAGCAGCTACAGTCTCTCAGCAYCTCAACTACATAAGGAGTTATAGAAGAAACTCAGGGCACTACCAACACCCAGAGCACCCACAGAAGGGCCTGTGGAGTGTGATAAAGAACATGTTTACCACGAAGTAACTCCAACCTTAAAGGCTCCAGAATCACAGCAGAAAAAAATAATAATACCAGAAAAGTTGTGCTGATGGGTTGTCTCCCAAATAATGCATGCTTGAGTAYAGTGGGACCATTTTATTTCTTGACTAAAAGCATCTAAATCCACTCTGCTGTGTTCCAGAAACACAATGACTTGGATGCATATGTTAGTATATCTGTCTCATTTTCAGATGTATTTTTATCATTTAAATTCCAGGATCATATGATTCAGGTTTGCACCAGGGATCCTGTGCAYGGTGTAGCCCAAGTGCGACCAGTCTGTGCAGGTGACATTTCTAATCATGAAATGTTCAGCCCCAAGAGGAGGCAGAGCTGGGTGAAGAGAGTAAGTCTTCAGATGGTTATGYATGTAATAAGTTACTGAGAGAGATTAAACCAGTCAGATCATTTCATTTGCTATGAACTCAGTAATTACGTGACTCTACGACCAAACAGCCTTTTTATTACGAAAATTGTTTATTAAGATCCTGCAGCTGCAATTAATGCTAAACTGGCYCAGTCTTCCTGAAGACTCCTCCAAAACCTCTCTCTAGAGCTATCTTTGCTACTCATTTATATCCCATACTGATGCCTGCCTACAGACAGAGCTATTTCAAAGTCRAGAGAACTATATAAACCAAATATTTGTATCAACATTTGTTGATATTCAGGTGAKCATTGCCTTCCACACTGGTAGTTGATGTACAAGTCAGTACCATCAGAAGCCTCTTCTCTGCAAGAATTATTTCCTTTTAGCACGAAGAAAATGGTCAACTGAACCCAAAGTATAAGCTCTATCCTCCTGTTACATAACTCAGTTCAGCTAAAGACAGCCCAAAATATTTTTACATAAATGAACATGACATCTATATTGCTTTTAATTAGATGAACATTTGACTTTCGACACATGTCTAAAGCTTACATTGACAGCAACAGCATACACAACAGTGAACATTACTGACTTTGCAGAGCAAATTGTCTACCTGGTCTTAAAATCATTGCATTCTCCAATCTGATCAGAAAAACCACACACCRTGTTGATCTAAAAGCATCCTATAGAAAGGCACTGGAGTTGTCATAAGGACAGAAACTCAAGCTTGGCTTAAAACAAATAAAAAAAAAAAATCCAAGAAGTCTTGTGGTTTATTATTCTCTTTCTCCTTAAATCTGGGCTGGAAACATCTTGCTTTAGTTTCCAGACAATGGATCCTGTAGCTGCTCGCCCAGAGAAGAGGAGTCCCCCCGCCTGAAGCCACCTCCCGTCCTGTCCCCGAAGGGATGCCCRGTCTCACTCCCACCCTGCAGCGGGCTCCCAGACCTCGGCTCAGCTTCGCATGACTACCTCTTCCCCCTCAGCCACCTTCCTGAAACGCGGGTACCGGAACAGAGGCTTTTTCCCCACAGCAGTCTCAGTGATGCTGTAGCCGAGCCGCAACCCGACGGCTCCTYTACCCTTCTCCGAGGGCCCCGCTCAGCCCTGCCCGCGGGGAATGCCAGCGGTGCCGGACACGGCCCCGGGGAGAGCCGCCGCTGCCGCCACCGTGCTTTTCCCCGTCATCTTTTCACTTACAGCGACCTCAGTGCCAGGCTGAGAAGTGAGCGCCTTCAAGATTTTGATAACATTTTTCCTACCTTCTACCGCGTCAAGGAAGAGCCCTGTCACATCTCCAACTGCATTGGGGTGACCCTGCCCCTGCGCTATAGCCGTGCCGGCAGCTTCCAAGCAAACTTGTGCACAACCCTTCCTCCTCCACGACAATCATTGCTACCCACTATCGCCCGAAYTGCTACACATCTGGTACGTAGCACAGATTTAGGCCATGGTGAGCCCCTTATTCAGAACAGCAAATATAATTATGTCTGTCCCCAGAGACGTAAAACCTTTCACATACCAACAGGCAGAAGTTAAATGCACATAAGCAAAAAGCTTATACTTCCAGATTGATCATCTGCCATATGGGTGAGATTTGCTTACCTGATACACAAACAAAGCTTTTTAACCTGCAACACCCAGACAACRAGGCTACTGTCTAAATATTGCCTTTGTACTATTAAGAAGCAGAATGCAACCCCACAGCCTATACAAAACCTGTGGGTTGTGATCTGCAGGATCCTTTGCAGTTACCGTTTTCCAAAGAACACTTTAACCCCATTAACCCCAACAGGAGTGCTGGTTTTTATCCCCATAAAGCCATGGAGCTGAAGGAAATGCTATCATTTTACCATATAATTCAGTTCACCCACTACACATAACCTGCCCTCATCCGTTATTTCACAATCTGTGATTTGTATTCACCACCTCAACACACAACACCAGGACATATAATAAAACAGACTGGCAGTGGAGTAAGAAAATATCCCTGCGGGGCCCCACTAAGTACCACTTTTATGAAATCATGCCTCCTTACCTACGACTTCTTTTTCAGACCTGTTAACTAAATCAATTTTCTGTTACATTTAGCATAAGCTAGCTTGATTCTGCAGAGGACTAGTCTCACCAGAACCACACGCAGCCATGGAAACAGCCCTGGGGGCTGTGCACTCCTTCCCCGCATCCCACTCCATCTCATCCCAGCAGCATCCTTCACTGCCATCCACAGCCTCTTGTGACAGGGGCTCCTCAGCCTCGCCTGGTAGTTTGTTACTCATGCCCTTACTGCCAGAAAGCTTTCCTCAAAGCTCAGTATGGATTTTCCCTCTGTGGTGGGTTGACCTCAGCTGGCTGACAGGTGCCCACCCAGCCGCTCTATCACTCACCCTCCATCAACAGGACAAGGGGAGAAAAATATGACAAAAATCTCATGGGTCAAGATAAGGATGGGGAAATCACTCAGCAATTACTGTCATGGGCAAAACAGASTCATTTGGGGAAATTAATTTATTGCCAATTGATTGTAACAGTGTAGGATAGTGAGAAATAAGAAAAAACTAAACACACCTTCCCCCACCCCTCCTTTCTTCCCAGATTCCCACTCCCCTCTCTTCTACCTCCTCCCTCCAAGCAGGACAGGGGGACGGGGAATGGGGTTGTGGTCAGTTCCTAACGCTTCATCTCTGCTGCTCCTTCCTCCTCGTGCTCTTCCTTACTCCCACGTGGGGTCCCTCACACGGGAGACAAACTACTGCAGCACAGGTCCTTTCCAGGGGCRCAGTCCTTCAGGAAYGGACTGCTCCAGCGTGGGTCCTCCGCGGGGCCACAGGTCCTGCCAGAAAACCTGTGCCAGTGTGGGCTCCTCTCCATGGGGCCACTGCTTCCTTCAGGACACATCCGCCCACTCTGGTGTGGGGTCCTCCTTGGGCTGCAGGTGGATATCTGCTCCACTACGGTCCTCCTTGGGCTGCAGG
>JASVER010000057.1:689350-713615 GCA_030449065.1 Oceanodroma leucorhoa | reverse complement strand
TGACCTGGAAGGACTACCAATGTTGATGGGATCAGCTTTAGCCAGTGACAGGTCCATCCTGGAACTAGCTAGAACCATCTCTGTGCAGCATGGGAGCAGCTTCTGCTGTCTTCTTGCAGAAGCCACCCCTGCCCCCAATACCAAAACCTTGCCATGTAAACACRATACACCTAAAACTTAAGTCAGTTCCTTCCCCTCTTGCTTTTTACCCACCTGGAGAAGAAACAATACAGTTCATTTTAAAGTGGTCCTTAACAGAGGTGTTGTTTGTTTGTTGTGTGGTGTTGTGTTTTTTTTCCCAGCCATTCTGGAGTGCAGGGGAAGGTGGTCCATCCTTCTACCTCTCTCTCCTCTGAGGCCATCTGAGGATTTTTATGGCTCTGCTCTGGATTGCCTCCAGCTGGCACCACGCTCTGGGGAAGAGGCAGCCCAGGGTAAGTGAACAAGGCCAGCTGAGGCCTCTTTAGCAGAATGAAAGTGTTRCACCATATTTCCTGCAGAGCTTATTTATGTCTGTGCCTCCTCAGTCACAAGACACTATTTTTCCATAATAGTGAGACATGCTCAACCTGGATTTAGCTTGGGATGCCCAGTAACCCCAAATCCTCCGGCAGCTGTTTCCCATCGTACATTAGTAAGCTTAGCCTTGCTGAGTGCATTAACTTATACTTACCTTTATTGTCCTAGACCAGATTTCCAATCTGCCAGAATGGACGGGAACCAGACACAGGCCCTGATAAACGGCCGGTCCATATCCTGCTGATCCAGCAATCCACCATTTGCAACTATACATTTTTGCACCCATTTTACATAAATACATTAACACAACCTTTGCCTAGTTTTCTTAAACGAAAGTGTCATGTGAGACAGTAATTACCACCGTGAATTTCTGTATATTGCCTGCGCTACAGTAAATTGCATGCCCTYAGCCCATACAAATACAGGGGAAAAGGCACGCGGGGCAGCCGGGGGGGCACCGGCTGTCCGGGACCCTGCACGGGGCCGGAGCCGAGGCGGGAGCAGCCCAGCTGCGATGGGCACTTCCCTGGGGAGCCCCAGGACCTGCGGCGGGGGGCTCACTTGCTTCGTTAGCGCATTGCCCTCAGCTGCCCACCCCCTGTGAAGCTCTGCCAACAGCTTTAAATTGCAGGGGTTGATAGAAAACAGCCTTTTTGTCAGCCAGAAAGGAGCAGCAGTTCCTTCCAGAAAATTTTGCTTAGCTGTGTATGAACCTCACTGGAAGTTGCCGCTGCATATCAGGTATCAGTCTTCTTTGCCTGAATTTCTCATTTTACCTGCTAAAGCTAAAAGCCTGATGTGCCAGGCGAGGTGCTGCTCTGTGTCTGACAGAGCTTCGGCCGAGCCTCCAGCCTGCCCAGTAACACCCAGCGCAGGCCGATGCAAAGCCGGTTTTTTTGGGTGCTGGACACGCCGTTCACCAGGGTGAACTGACATTGTAGGTTAACTATTTTTGCTGGGGGGTTTTTATTAATTTTTAATTTTTATTTCCCTTCAGGACTCATAACTGGAATATCCTAAATGAAAATCTGAAAGTTAGGAACTGCAAACATATGTTTTAGGTGATTTGGGTTTTCTCACATAGGTCATGCAGTTTATCTTGGAAATGYTTAAAAAAGGTCCGAGCTCACACTGAAAGTAACATTTACACTAAATGACTGTTACTTGCTACACTGTAACACTGATTYTGTTGTTATTTGTAAAGCTAAAGTTGCCATAACAAACTCTCRTGGAAATGAAAATATTTTCAAAGTACCAGTTTTATTTTGCTTTCATGCTTGTCYTTTTTAAGGGTAGTATGTGGCAGGTAAAGGAAAACAGCACACAGAAGGATTGTTTACTCATGAGGAAGCTGCAAATGTTCCTTTTTTACTTTCTGAATGCAAATATTTGCTTTCTGCTGTTTGCTGATACCTATGTATTAGCTATAAATCCAAAGAGCGTTGTCACAAATAGATTTAAAATAAGCTGGATGCTGAGGCTGAGGCACAAGTGGGAGCTGGGGGGGGGGAATCCCCACTCAGGCTGACAGGGGATGGCCGCTGGGGATGGGGTCCCTGTGGGGATGGGGTCCCTGTGGGGATGGGGTCCCTGCGGGGGGGCTGCCCTGGGCCAGCAGCCTGGGGGCTTGCCATGCGGCAAGGGTCATCATCCTAGAACAAAACCCACAGGCCAGAGACCTGCCTGGAGCCGGTGCTGGCTTATTTCCCAGCGGTGGCCGGTATTTATTTTTGCCGATTGAGGGGTTTTGGGGACTAACATGTTGRTGAGCAGACCCACCAGTCCCCCCTGCCTGGGCTCTCCCGCTGGCAGCAGGAGCCTGGAGTCTGTTGCAAATCCAATTTTGCCTCCCCTGGTATCTTGCACAGGAGAAGTTTACTCTGCAAGAGGTATTTTTATTGCTTTCCAGATGCAGAAGGCTTAATTTTGTGTTGAAAGGTAATAGAGAAAAACTGAATTATTTTTAAACCGAAAATATCTGCAAGATATAACTTAGAAAAGTAAGTAGAGTTTGTTTATTAGTAAGGGAAAATAATAATAAAAAAAAGAGAGACATAAAGAGAAAGTGCTATGGCAGTGTCACAGAAAATAAAGTTAAACACCATTTCCATTTTGTAGAAAAACCAAAATGAGAGATCTGTTTAGAGCAGCTGGTGTGCACCAAAGCGTGCCTTACCCAGCCCCTTAAAGCCCAGGTCCTGCTTTATGATGCCCACAGGCAGAGCAGGTTCCACGGGCTGCCCCAGAGCAGGTGACATTGCTCGGCACAGCCAGACACGGACCCCGCAGAGGTGCCTTGCGGCTCCCGTCGTAACTGCTGCTCATTCGGCGCAGGGGCCAYGCACCGACCACGGGGACAAATTTTGCCCAAAGCCGCACCTGGGAGCGCGGGGCAATGTGCCACGCACGGCACCGCCGGCGGGCTTTCCTCTTCCCAGGAGTCCTCCACATTCGGTCTGAAAGATATATTACATGCACTATTATAATATGATTTATCAGTGTCCAGTTGTAAGAGTTAAAAGACAGTTTAAAAATCAAGCAGCAAAGARAACTTTGATCCCGGGGACCTTTTGTGCTGCCGCTCAGTGCCGGCAGTCAAGTCACAATAAGCATCCAGGCAAATGTCGCTGGAAGAGCCTCGGAAAGCTCTAATAAGGTGATGAAAATGTGCGTGTAACTCGGAAAGTTAACAGGAGTAGCAGGCAGAAGTCCTGGAGTTCAGACTGCTTGTCATCGCTATTAAGTAGGAGGTGTTTGAAGGGACCGAGAAATGGAAGGGAGCTTGTAAAGATAATCTGTAAACTCAGTCATCACCCTCTGTCAGCAGCCAGGAGGCCTCCAGACACCTTTGCTAGAAGTAATGAAAACTGAGTTATTTCTACCATTTATTCCAGAGCTTCAGGAAAGGATGCCGAGCACTGCCAGCCCGGCCGCGACTCCCTGGGAGCGGAGAGCTGCGGAGCCGCGTGGGGCCAGGGCCGGCTCTGCCTGCGGAGCCCCCGCTGCCTCCGTGCGGGCAGGGACCTGCAGGGCTGCGGCTCCGGCCGCGGCGGATGGAAGCCTGCTTTATACCTACTGCCGTTATTTTATGCTGTATTATGTATCACGTTTATGTAGACACAGATTGATTTGATCCGTTTGCAAGAATTTTAAACATTAACATTTAAGTTTGCTTAAAAAAAAAACAACTATCAACACCTCCCCCTCTCCCCCCCCAAAAAATATGCCTATTACCTGGTAGTACATACTTTAGTTTTTATTTCGCTTTATAGATGCAAAACATTTTTTCCATCAAACCATGTATATCTTCATCCAAGAATACACATGTTGGATGGATAAATACTTTTTCACAACACATGGTACTCAAAATGTTACCTGTCAGAGACCTTCTGCATGCCCATGAGAAAATGAGCTGGCAAACCTCTATGCAAGCATTCAGAAAACTTATATATGAAGCCAGGAAAAATTAGTTTGAGACAATGAGTAATGATATGACAGCGTGAAAGAAAGAAGATTTTTCTAAATATGACAAACTTATTTGGAGAAGCTAGTTCCCTTTATTACAGTAAAACGTGATGGACATAAAGCAAATTTCCTTCTGATTTGTGATTTTTTTTTTTTTCTTATTGATACAATGTCCTAAAAAATGTGAAGACTTTCATCTACAGCTCTCAGTGAACTTTCTGGTTTTTTCCTCCAAGCAATGAAATCTTTTTACTTCTGCATTCAGAATGAAAATCAAGCGGAGAGGAGGACGGAGTGGCCGAGGCTGCAGCTCGTGCCCCGACGTGCCGGGTTTCAGGAGCCGAATGCCGAGCGGCGGGTGCCAGGAGCTCGCTGCAGCGCGGCGCCCGGGGGGGGGGTCCCCACGCTGCCCCCCATGGGCGCTGCCCTGCCGGGGTGCGCTGGGACAGGGGTCCCCGCTGCTGCCCCCGCGCCCGGCTGCTGCCCCGCCAGCGAGGAGCCCCTGAGAGCAGCGGTAAGGGCTCGCTCCTTCCATCGCGTCCAGGCGCAGCATCCCKGCCAGGGATGTCCTCCTCTGCACTGCGCTGTTGCTCGCCCGGGGCAGCACTGAGGACTCCCCTTCTGTTACATTTTCGAGTATTTCCCTTCTATATTGCCACTGAAGCTGTAGACGTTTTATTTACATGGATAGAATAAGCTAATTAGCCTTACTTATACATTTCTAAACAATCCATCCATTTTAACTGGATTGTATAAGTAATTGGACAGCGACATGCTAAGCAGAGAGACTAGCAGATGAAAACACTGGCTCTTTTACAGAGTTCAACTACTATACAGAAGCATATGATAATATATAATAAGAGCAACTCATTACAAACCATCACTGCCATGGAATTGTTTCCAATCTTCTAAGTAATAATCTGTTTTCATTACCCGCTCTCCTTAACTTTAATATTCCTAATTTTGCAAGCAGTGTATTTTGGGATACATTGATGACTGCATTTTTGCCCATTATCATATAACGGTCTCTTGATTTTCTTCAATCTCTTCATTAGGATTGTTCACCCTACTTTGAGTTATTCCCTTTCTAATTTGTTTATGAAACAATTTGCTCAGTGTTTCATCACGTGAGCAAGCGTGCACGCACGCACACCAGCTCTTTGGACTTCATTGTCACCCGCGGGCTTTTATCCTTGGCTTTCTCCACTTGCAAGAGCTTTTGCAGTTTCTGGGGCGTACCKAAGGCACCATGATGTTTCTGACAGGACTCTGCCTCCTGGTGAAAACACCAAGACCGCAGTCCCTTACAGCATATACCTTTCAAAAAATCCCATTCTTTTACAATGCTTTATTCCTTCTTACTAATTCAGAATAGAATACTGCCAGCTGGAAGGGACCTACAACAATCACCTAGTCCAACTGCTTGAGCACTTCAGGGCTGACCAAAAGTTAAAGCACGTTATTAAGGGCATTGTCCAAATGCCTCTCAAACACTGACAGGCTTGGGGCATCCACCACCTCTCTAGGAAGCCTGTTCCAGCTCCTCTAGAGCAGGAGCCATTGACCCATTTTCTTTCCACACATCTGCAAAATAAATTTTTTTATAGAGCAAATAACTGTGTTGTGAAGAGTCAGCTGCACTTTTAGGTTGGAGACAGGAGAAGGAAATGCCTTGTTTTGCCTCATTTTGCATGGACCAGTCTCCCAGGTGGTTTGTTTTCTCTGCCTTTTAGTATGTCCATCACAAGACGCTTTAAAATGCATTCCTGGCTTGAAGTCATGTCCTGAGAAAAGATATCCCTCTGTCTATTTTAAAATCTCCTTCTGCCTGCTGCAGAGGTCTGGCAGGTATAGCACTGCCTTCCCAGGGTGATAAGTGTGCTGGTCAGTAACTGTAATAATTTGGTGATATATTAAAATGTCTTGTAAACCAATTTGCAGCAGGTGAATGATTGCTCTGCTTGAAAGACTTCAATTTTCATTTCTTATTTTTCAAAGCAGATACTTATTATAATACAGGTTATTAAACATCAAAGGTTTACCTTGTCTTGAGACAATTTAGCTTCTTTTAGAGGCTCATAAATGGTTTATTGTGCATGGTTTTGAATAAATATTTGATTCTATATGAGATCAGTATTCATCCACTGGAAGTTATAGAGCTGCTGAGAGCATGGGTTTGCTTGCCAACCTCAGAGCCCACGTGAGTTTTGATGGAGCTGTCATCTACCTCTCCTCACCTCTTGCCACATAAGGGCCATCTTCCAAAGCGTCCTGTTCGTCCGAACTGCGTGTCAGGTGCTACGGAATCAAAATGGGCTCATGCTGCTTGCATCTGCCTGGGTGCCAGCTAAGAAATGGGGTTGCCTCAGAGACGGGGCGCGGGCAGTTCCGTCCCCAGGGACGCTTCACTGAGCGAAGGCCGGATGCCCCTCGGTGCCTGGGGGATGCTCGGGCTTCGGGGGTCAAGGCAGTGAACCCGGCTGCAGACTCTGGAGGTCTTTAAATGTGGCCACGCTTCCACGTAAACAGTGAGGTCTCCAAACAGGAGATTTTCCCCATCCATCCCACCCACCGAACGGAGGGGGATCTCATCGCTGGGTGGAGGGTGCTGATCCCCTCCTGTTCTGACTCCTCTCACAGCCAGTCTCTGTTTCCAGGACCCCCAAGGCTGCACATCGGGAAGGCTGTCGCCCAAACCCATCCAAAGCTTCCCGGGACTGCCGGCAGCCCCACGGCGTGTGACGCGCTCTGGTGCCGTGGAGGCTGCTTTCTCCAGTCTTGCCCGAATCCCTGCAAACTGAGGACTCTTTTCTGCTTCGACCGCGCGTGCCCTCGTTGCTTCTCCATGTGCAGCCTTCCCATGCACCGACGTAGAGCATCACGTCCTGGGGGGCTGCCAGCGGTGCCCTCCTGCAGGGCTTCTGGCTAATTACGTACCTACCTCCGATGGCATCGCCGGCTCAGCTCGCCCCCGCTTCTCCTCTGGATTTACGGTGCAGACAGCTTGGCTCCGACGGTTAGTTACAGCAAGGTATAAGACAGATTGTGAACGCTATTGGAGACCTTCGAAGGAGATTTTCACTCGTGCACATGAACGCACGCACAGCTGTGCACAGTTCAGCTCACTGCAGAAAYCCATCACTCCTCCCTCACACCAGTCCTTGGTTCAGAGCAGAGAYGATGCAGATTTCCTGCTCCGAGGGAGTGTTTTGCTGCTATTGCCTAAAGAACTCAGGTGAATGCAGGTCCCAGGAGAGGAAACATTACTCAGGCCTCAGGTTCATCAATAAAATCTTAAATATTCCTCTTTCTCAGGATCACTACTCACAAGTAAACATCAACAGAAAGACCCTGTAAGCATTACAGCTCCTCCGACAGACGGCTCCCACCCTTCTGGACTGATTAGGTACTTTTTCATGGGTTGCAGGCTCAGCTATTGGCAAGGAGGCAGAGATGCAGAGTAAGTTGTTTTTTCTGTATTGGAGGAACTCCCAAAACCCTGTAATGTCTATTGTTTTCCRGTTTCTCCTTCAACATGTTGCACTGGGCTGAATCACAGGGAAAAGGCTCAATGTGGAATGTTAAGTAGAGCTACAAAGAGAGCAAATTTTCCCCTCATACAATAATTGAGGTAAGGATGAATCAAGAGAATCACTTTGTTTTTAATTAATGATTTTCAAATTTATCTTATATAGCTCTCGATTTTCAGATAGATTTTTTAATGACTGACTATTTGCAAGATATGATCTTCAGAAGAGACATATATTAAAGCCTCCAGGAAAATGCCACAAGTTGTGTCTCAGAGTTATTACATGTTCCTGGGGAAGAACTGAGGGAGAGGTTGGCAAGAGCCATTTCTTATTTGCATAGGGGAATCTATCTTCCTTTGAAATGACCACATCCATTTTCCCAGGGAAATTCTATTTCTTCAGTGTTAAAGAAATTTACYTGACAGTGTATATGATGTGAAAAGGTATCAGGGGAACGCTGCCTGGTTTCCTCTGCCTTCTCTCCCTTGCGAGAGCAGAATATTGTGTAGAATAAAATACTCGGGAAAGACAGTGACCAGGCGGAGGGGAGAGTGGCAGCCCAGCGATAACGACACAGTTTGGGGATGTAAACAGGGAGATGAGTGAGAACAGGCACATGGCAACCCGTGTGTTCCAGTCCCTCCGTGTTTTGCTATTTAAAAGGGAGTGGTCCAGTGGGATTGCKTTGGGCATGGAGAATATTTTGGCCATGATATTAACTCCATTTGCAGTTCCCACTGKTAATTTTTGGGCACAGTAAATGTGGTAGCTGTCGCGCTGGGGTGCTGAGCCAGCTGGTAGATGTCACAGCAAGGATGTTACTGTCCGTCCTCCCCGAGAGGCCATGGAGGTCTGGGCAGATCCTGACATGGGGATAAAGGCAAAGCTCGTGCCCTTCTTTGGGAAAGACCAAAGTGGGAATCCAGGGAGCTGCAGGCAGGTCACACGCCGGAGATGTTTGCTGGGAGCAGCCAGGTCCCTTACAAGGAGACACCTCATGCCAGCAAATGCCAGTGCGGATTGCCTTGCTATGCTTAATAAATAGCATTATTATAGCATAATATATAGCATCATAAATATAGCATAATATATAGAAGTTCWGTAAGAAAAGCAAGATGTCACACATGCTATAAAGTGTTTTCTGAGGAGGCCTTGGTTTGTCTCACAATATACTGACATGCAAACCTCAAGCAGGGATGTGGAGACCTTCATCTCTGCTAGGCCAGAAGAACACTGCTGGTTGTCCTGGATGGACGATAAACCAGGCTTGGGTTAGGAGGGTGGGACAGGAAAAGTTACGGGTGATCAGTGAGTTGTTCCTGCGTGCTCATGGGTAGAGAAAAAGGTACGGGTTAGTGTCAAAAAGCAGACACCGCCGAGCTCCCRCGTGCGGCTCTCCCTCCCAGCCCCGCTCCCAGCCTCGGCCAGGCGCTCCCGTCCCTCCCGCTTCCCCTGCGCTCTCCCAGTGTCCTTACTGGGGCGAGCCGTGCTCCTCGGCCAGAGCCTCGCCGCTGCCGTGACGCCCCACGGCTCTCACCGAYGGGGGCCTTGTGAAAATAGATTGCTTTGCTTTCTTCTTGATGAGGGAAAGTCAAACTGAAAAGCGGGGACGGAAACTTGGCTAGTGCTGGTCGGAGCCATCACATTTTATTCCTCTCCGAAGATGTGTAACCTTAAAACCGGTAATGGCTTTCCTGCATGCTGAGGATCTTCTTTCATTTTCACTGCTGCCTCCAGCGTTAGCCAAATGTTTGGGGAGTAATTTTGTTCCAAATCCACCCTCGTTATTATTCAGACAATATATGCCCTCCCGTTCACAAGGACTGTAATAACAAGACCTGATGATAAGAAACCATTCTTCCAATAATAATTTAAATGGGAGTGTGTGGGATACCAGCCCTCTCTGCATCGTAATCCACCAATTGTTCTGATACACGCAGTGCTTGCAGTCACCTGGCACCAGCTTCTCAAACTATTTTAGAAAATATGAAGGAAATTCACCCGTGTTTTCCTCAAGGTGTTTTTCTTGGGAATGATCAACACTCGGCAACTTCCCTTGTTTAAGGAAAAATGCAACACACCCATGTCCAGCATCCCTCTCTGCAAATAGGAAGGTTCTTACATATTTATTTGGTAGTTTTGGTTTATCTTAGTGGAAGAAACTACACGTGGGAAAGGAATTTAGTTCAAGAGAGGACGCGTTCAGTTAATTGTTGACCAGCTTGAGTTGAGAAAGCTGGAGAGGTCTTGTCAGCATCGTGCTGATCTTCCCCRCAAGAGCCCATCACCGGCTGTGAGACTCCGGACGGGAGCTGGTGTCCCCGGGCGGGGGGCTGTGTGTGGGACCGCTCCTGCCCGGGGGGTGGGTGGGGATAAGGGGGTCCTTGTCCTGACCAGAACCTGCAGGGATGCGAGGGAAAAGCCCCTCTCCCCTCTCGCTCTCCGGGTGCCGGCGGGCTCCTCTCGCATCCCCCGGGCCGTGCCCCGCAGCAGCGGGGTGCAGGGTACCCCGCTGGGGGACGGCCCTGCCGCTGCGCCCGGCTCTGCTGCGCCCCTCTCCTGCCCTAACCCCCTGCTCCGGCTGCACGGCRCCGAGCCCCGGGGAGCCCACACCCTGGCGCTGTGCGCCGCGGASGCCACGGGAGTTAAAAAAGTCAAAACAACAACAAAAAAAGGACTGTGAGTTAATAATAAGAACAATGATTATTTTTAAACGTTCAGTGAAATCTCCGTGCATATTTATTTTCCATGCCTACCTACAAGCTGAGCGATTGTAAGAATTGAAGTCACCCTTGGTGCTACGCAGGTGGAAATTGCTGTGTGTTTTTTCCTCTCTGGAAAAGGTAATACAGGTCTTCAGGAAATGCTGTCACTGTGTCCCTTTTATTTTCTGGATTTCAAGATACGAAAGTAAAATGTGTACCTTTCATCTGTGTAGCTTATTTGCTCTACAGGCAATCCCATAAACATGTCGCAACCCTCATCAGGTTCCCGTGCAATTTTGTACAAATGCTTTTTTCCAGTCCCCGGACTCCCCAGAGTCAGGAGGAGAGCAATGCCTCCAGTGCTCGCTGCGCGACGGGGTAAGCATTGCCTTCCCCTTGCCTCTCCAACTAGTGCCTGTAGTTCACTCTGCATGTGGGGGGTACGAGCATAAACCACAGTTTCTTTTACCGTGACATTTACAGAAGGTATCTGAGCGTCATTTCTATAACGCTTGCTTACGAACCAATCTTCAGCTTTGTCTAAACCACGCTGCTACGGAGACAGCTTCTCCAGCCCTAAAAATGGCAATGGAAATGGGTACTGGTATTGCCTCTTGGGACCCATCTCTTCTACTACCTTGTTTGCTTAAGCTAATCATGCTTCCCGATGCAGACAAGCATGAAAGAAGCTGTTTTTACCAAAGCAAAGCATTGCTTTCACTCTGCGTTGATCTGTGCTTATTTCCTGCACTCAGCAATGGCAGATCTTGGATTTCTGACAATGCCAYGTCTACCAAATCTGCAGAATGGGGATAGTGCTCAAACAGCCCCTAGCAAACAGCACAGTCAGTGTCTGCCTTGCAGCTCTCCGAGATGGAGTAACACGCCCGTGAAGTACACTAAAGTGCAAAGAATTCTTAAAAAAAGACAGTTTGGAAGGTTTGAGCGTTGACCTCCCGTGAAGGGACAGGATTTGTCAGTGGTGTGTAAGGGCAGGCAGGAAAAACATGCGTTTCTCTTTCAAATACAAACTGCTGACGCTGTTTGTGCTGCCGCTGGGACGACGCGTTTCTATTCAGCTGCTGTAAGAGGCGGCTCACCCTGCTCCTGATGGGTGACAACACTTGATGCAATCTAAAACTTGCTTTGTACATCTGGCACCACAGAAACATCATATCAACAACCAGAAAATAGGAGTAGCGCAGTGGGATAGTGCCGTGACGGCCTCCCCGCGGCACAGCTCTGCGAATCCCAGCCCGGCTTGGGCTGAGGGTTTTGAATCACGAGGGGACGACTTTTCCTCTTTGCCATTTGACCTGAAGCTCTCGGGAAAGCCCCGGCTGTGGGGGTCAYCTCTCCCGTGCTGAGCACTGATGGGATGGGGAGGGCAGTGGTGGCGGGGGCTTGCTAAAGGGACCGCAGGGAAAAAATTGTTCCTTTCCAGCTTTAAGGATTAATTTAGCCCCAGGGTTTTGCACCTACCTTCTGATGTTTAACTGTCACCCAGTTGCTGAACTGAATCCATTAAATGCTTTTTCAGGGCTTTGCTGGTCGTTGCTGCTGTTCTGCTCCTTTCTCAAGACGTCGAAGCACTCTCTGCAGCTGCCATTCCATCTGGAATAATGCCAGAAAGGCTTCCAAGCCTTCCCTGAATTCAGCGACCGACTACGGACAAGTCTGAAGCCTTGCGTGGCACGGGGCGAATGCCGTGCGGGCGCGGGGTCCTGCGTGGCTGCCGGGCTGGCAGCACTGCTGCTCGTGCTGCAGGCTCCGCCGGGGGGGGGGGGAGGCAGGGCAGGACCCGGGGCACCCGGGGCTGACGAGTTCAGCCCGAACGAGCACAAGCTCTCAGGGCTGTGTTGGGTTCAATTTCACCGCGATTTAAACTAATCCATGCCCCGGCGTTCCCCCTGCCCCCCATACAACTCCATCCCTCCTCTTGCTGACTCTGTAATAAAACAGCTCAGCCCAGGGACCTGGAGATGCGCCCAGACGCTGATCACTTGTTGGGCAGGGTTGTCCCAGTCACCCCCCTGCACCCCCCGGCCTCTCCTGGCACGAGCTCCCGATGGAGGGGCAGCAGGGCTGCCGGGGGGCCGGGGCAGGCGGGCAGCAGCAACCCCACTTTAGGTCAGGGTTAGCTGCCGCACAGCTGTAGCTTCAAGCATGAAAATCCATATCTGCGGGCTCCCACATTCTCATTTCCTGCAGTGTCCGAAAYGGGTGGGCAGTAGGTAACCAGCAAAATAGGTCGCTTGGTTGCTTCAGGTACTTGCATTTGAAAACACAKCCAGTAAAATAGATTAAAAAGGAAAAAGACGGAGGAAGTGGGGAAATTAGACCAGTATGGTGAAGCATTATGAGCACCTTATCAACTGATAATTTTCTCTRTTATTTATATCTGGATAAGTTTTATCACAACAATACTCACAGCACAGATACACACTTGTCCRTGTGAGCTTGCATGCACAGAACCAACCAAATAAATAAAAATGGAGGAAATCTAAAAGACCCTGACCGCTTTGCCATGGCCAGGGATATTTCCTCAAAATGGGAGATTCAGCGGAGTTTCACGGAGCTCACTGTGGCCATGGCTCTTTCCGTGGGTTTTAGGAGGAGTTCAGATGCAGGGTGACTGGCAGCTGAAGACTTCTAAGTCCAGGCAATATATTGTTAATCATACGAGTACCTAATACAAGATGGACATCAATAAACGTCAAAGGTTCCTCACAGGCCTCCGGTGTTGCAGGAAAAGCAATTTGCTGTATAACCAGGGGAGGTGATGAAGGTTTGGTCCCCCCCAGCTGCAAGGCGCTATCGGCCCCCACGGCCCCCTCAGCCCGATCCCCGCCGGGCTGTGCCGTGGGCTCCCCCGGCACCCCTCCTCGTGGGCACGCCGAGCCTTCCCCGAGCCCCGCGGCTCCGCAGCGTCCAAGGGCTCTGGTTTCAGCTGGAGCTTTTAGAACTTGCCTCTATCAAAAAGTAATTTTTCTTGCAGTGTGGTAATTCTGCATATAGACATATTACTTTCAAYAGAAATCATATTTAAAAGGCGACATCCTTCAGTGATTAGCTGTGGAATATCCATTACCAGACCCGAAAGCATAAAATGCARTGATAAGTTCCTTGAATGAGAGAATCTTGATAAATCTCAATCCTTGCAATTTGGCGTAACATTCACATTGCGATTCCACACCTGCACCTGTACTGTTTTGCTGCTCTTATTKGATTCTTGTGCTGTACATTGATCATTTGGGCATCTGTTTGAAATGGAGCTGCTTGCACAGGACAAGCGGCAGCCGCTGCCGTCCCCCCGCGGACCCGGAGCTCTGGCCAGGCCAGGGTTGGTTCCCAAGGTCTTCATAGCTCCTGGTTCTCTTAAATGCACCGAGGAACTGCTGGGGCRGGGTAAGCATCCCAGTGCCCCAACTCTTCAGAAAGTTATCCCTCGTCCTGATGCATTCTTTCAATATGACACAAACATTTCYTGACTATGTGAACAATAAGAAGAAAAACAAATTATCAAAATATTAGTGGGCTGCCTCCAAATCCGCTCTGAACCCTAGACTACCATACTTACACACCCTTGGAGAGATGAAATAGAGTTGTATAAGAAACAGATTATTTCATATGTTTTATCTGACCTACCACTGCCCCATTTCTGCCTCAAATTCCCCCAAAATAATAGATATTCAACCTCCCTTTCTAAGGAGACATTTCAGATCTTACCTGCTGGAGAATTATAAAGGATGAATACTCAATGTGTATAAAAATGATAAAAAAAATATTTCATCATAACCATATTTTAATCAATCTATCATATAATAAAAAGGAGGCAACAGGAATGAAGGCCTCACTGTGCCAAGCGCTGTACAAAGCTGGGTGTTTTATCAGCTCCACTGGCTCATATGAAGCATTTTAATTAGCAGCACAGCCAGCACAGGTTGCTGTGGGCTTCATCCAGCTGAGTGCTGAGCGCCTAAGACTGACCCTCTGTGCCTGCAACGGGCCCCAGCACCTGAGGTATTAGCACAGACTAAGTGTAAATAAAAAGAAAGAAGGAAAAAGGAAATCGAAACCTCTTCGGCAGGGGAGTCAGCCGGCCGGTGCGAGGGTGTCGCTGCCCGCCCGGCGTGGGGGGCGGCGGGTGCTGCTGGCCCAGACTCGCGCCAGCGCTGGGTGTCCCAGTGCCCAACGCTATTGCTGGGTGTCCCAGTGCCCAGCGCCAGCGCTGGGTGTCCCAGTGCCCAGCGCCAGTGCTGGGTGTCCCAGTGCCCAACACCAGCGCTGGGTGTCCCAGTGCCCAACGCTATTGCTGGGTGTCCCAGTGCCCCGCGCCAGTGCTGGGTGTCCCAGTGCCCAGCGCCAGTGCTGGGTGTCCCAGTGCCCAACACCAGCGCTGGGTGTCCCAGTGCCCAGCGCCAGTGCTGGGTGTCCCAGTGCCCAACGCTATTGCTGGGTGTCCCAGTGCCCAACGCCAGCGCTGGGTGTCCCAGTGCCCAGTGCCGGCGCTGGGTGTCCCAGTGCCCAACGCTATTGCTGGGTGTCCCAGTGCCCAACGCCAGTGCTGGGTGTCCCAGTGCCCAGCGCCAGCGCTGGGTGTCCCAGTGCCCAACACCAGTGCTGGGTGTCCCAGTGCCCAGCGCCCTCGCGCCGCGCTTCCCCCCCCCCTTGCGCTCCCCCGTACGCTCCCCAACCAGCGCTTCTCACACCCTTTCTGTTTTGCTTTTCCGTACTGGTGGCATTTGCATTTCTCCTCTGGCAATACTTTTCTGTTCACTTTTCTCTGGGAAGATCAACGCAGCTGAAGAAGGGCAGGTTATTGACTTTGACAGCCATAAATTCAAATGAGCTCGGCTTAAAAATTCCCCATGTCCAGTTCTACAAACTGAGCAACCCCATCCTCACATCTCCATCTGACAAGCCTCCCTTGCAGATCAGAAGGATTTTAAGGCATAGGCTCAAAATGCCATACGCATACCTGAAACCAGCCTGACCAGTGGTGGACAGAGTATCTGCAACCACACCCAGTAATCCTTGACTTTTCAGACAGATATTTAAATCTCAACAATTTAGAAGTTAACTGTGATTCCATTGGGAAAGGTTACGTTTCAAAGAGACAAGTCACAATTAGAGCGTCACTGCAAGCAGGTTGCTACGTTGCAAAATTATTATTAGTTTACATGAGGAAAGTATTGTCTTTTCAAATATCAAAATCTTGGGTTGAATTTTCTCTTAACGATCATTAGTATTTCTTACTGTGTTGTGTGCAATATTACCATAGTCATTGGTCTGTGCTACTGTTGTGCAACTGCCAAATTAAGAACTCTTTAATAATTCAGATTTATTACCTGTGGTTTCTCTTGACCAAACAGGATTCTCTAATCAAGTAATTGGATATGAAGTCTAACTGACCTGTATTTATTTTTCTTTAATTACACCTGATTATTTAAAAGTTCTGTTTTGTCTACTCTATTCTACTCTGTTTGGTTCTATACTATTTCAAACATCTACTCTCATGATGATGGGTTATTATTTCATAAAAGCTCACACCCTTATCAGGATAATGAGATCTATTCTTGTCTTTCAAACTCTCATTGCTGTGCACTTTTTTGAATCAATAACTTTGATACGTATTTATTTGCATACTTTCACRCCATATGAATGATCTATGTTATTTTTACTTTAAACACCCAGTTTTTAATGAGCTTAATGAGGATGTGCAGTTTTATACAAACACACATATAACTCAAATGTGCTGTAATTCACACAGTAATGAAAATGTGTTCTTCTACAAATGGCCTGCAAACAGCAATGAGACATTTCCTTCAACTTCCAYAAGATAGAAATAATTTTCTGAGAGAGAATTGACTCAACTGTCCATAAATAGAYGTTCCAAGGACTTTCCAGAAATTGCTTAATTAAATCTTTTCTACACCACTCTTAAGTGTGTAAAATCCACTTTCACATGAGCCTGCACTCATAATTCGGAGACCTAAGTGACAGGGTGCTGCAGTTATTTRTATTATTTGGTGCCAACGACCATGCGACCTTTTCTCTAAATCCATACCCCAAATACCCTGCTGGAACTGTGCAATAATTCCTCAGTGGTGGAATCTGATAAAGCACYTTGCAAAGCCAGGTTTACCATGGAAAGATACACAGTGATCCTGGGGAAATTTCCTTCCTCAAAGATGTGGCTGGGAAAAGTTTTGCCATGAAGAGTGCMACCGCGCCGGGACCTGGGACGTGCCGGGAGCGGAGGTCGGTAGGTGGGCGGCGGTGTCCCGGTTATGCACCTCGCCAGCCCGCAGCTCTGTAGCTACCCCGTAATCCCGGCAGCAGGAATGCGGTATATTGCCTAAGGTGACCCCCTTCCAAATCGAGACAGCTCTGCCTTCCCTGGATGTGGAAAGCTTCTCCCCGCTCTGTAGGAAGGAATGTGCCAGGGGAAGCAGACCTGACCTGCAGAGCAGAACCTCTTCATTTAGCAGCTGCTCCTTAACTACGTGTGTGCAAAGGAAATTGCCTTTTGTAGGGACATGGACTTGATGCTCTGCAAAGCGGTGCTGCCTAAATGTAAGATGCCTGTGGTGATCCTAGCCACGGCGAGGATCCTGCCAGACGAAGAGTGCTCCATTCCCCACGTCTGCTCGTCTACAAGAGGCTCTCAAACTCGGACCCTAGTTACACGCGCTGCTGAGGGGCTGGTGCGCCCACCGCAGCGTCAGCGCCGGGCATCGCACCCCCCRGGACACGGGGGAGCTGCTGCAGAGCCACCCTGCCCTTAGCCGGTCCCGAAATGMCGAACCAGCACCTTCCCCAGGGGCAGTGCCACCAGCGTGCCGGCCAGGAGAGAAACACGCACACCTTCCCCACCTTTTCCTTCCAAGCTCTTTCCTTTCAGGCTTGTTCGTTTAAAGGTTACGTGAAAGGCTCACCTGTCATTTGTTAATAGCTCACATACRGGCTTCCTATTACCCACCGCCTGAGAACATGACAGGCGACACAGCCAGAGAAGCAGCAGCTCCGGGGAGGTCTGGGTGTCRGTATTGCCCTTCCCACACGCCTCAGGCTTTTACCTCCGGGATTTTTTCAAAAGGTCTGGCAAATGGCAATGGGCTGCTCTCAAATTGTGCTAGGATGAACCATTTAGTCCTTGTTTAGAGTTGGATGTGATGCAAGTCAGCTGTTCAGGAGTGGAGGTGTCGTTGATGTAACTTGACCATTCTCTAGACATCCTCTTTCAGCTTACCAGCTCTCCGCTGTATTTCCACACAGGGCACTTCTATCCTATCCTATCCTATCCTATCCTATCCTATCCTATCCTATCCTATCCTATCCTACCCTATCCTATCCTATCCTGTCCTGTCCTGTCCTGTCCTGTCCTGTCCTGTCCTATCCTATCCTATCCTATCCTATCCTGTCCTGTCCTGTCCTGTCCTATCCTGTCCTATCCTATCCTGTCCCATCCTGTCCTGTCCTGTCCTGTCCTATCCTGTCCTATCCTATCCTGCCCTGCCCTGCCCTGCCCTCACCAATTTGTTAGTCAAGTATTTATCACAAGCAGAATCAAAGCCTTATTCTCCACCCGAAAATCTTCATGACCTTCACACGGGTGCCGAAAATCCTCATGACCTTCACACGGGTGCTGAGGCCCGCCGAGTGCCGTGGGGGCTGGTGTTCCTGCTGCCACTCAGCCCTCGCCCGGCAGCGTCCTGGATGGCCCCCGCTGTGCCGCCCGCTCCTTCGCTCCCTGAAGCTGTTTGGAGAACTAACCGCTGCTGGAAAGAAAATGTAAGAAGTGACAAAATTAACGGAGCTCATTAAACCCAGGAGTTTAACCACCGTGTTTCAGCCTCAGCCGCGAGTCCCCTTGCGTTGGAGCCGGTCCCCCGCGAGCTGCGGGAGGCTGCGCAGGCTGACGGGCCCCCCCGGCCCCCCCGCTGCACGGCGGGGTGACAAGGCGGGCGCTGGTGCAGCCGCCGGGGAGCGCGGCCGGGCAGCGAGGGCAGAGCAGCCTGCCGGCTCCTGCAGAGGTAAGCCCACGGCTGGGGGGCTTGGGGGGGCTGCACGTCCCCCCTGTGTGCACGCTCGGGAGGGGTGGTTGGAGAGGGAGCTGTAGCTCTTCCTCCAGCACCCTGCCAGCCCGCTGGGACTGACGGCAAACGGGACCCAGGGCAGGGAGCCCGGGTAAAATGGAACAGCAAGGAGGTGCTCTGCTCAATTCAAACCAGCTATTTATTGAATGCCCGATTTTCCTTTGAATTCACAAAAGACATAGTGTAAAGCTGTGCACAATCAGCTCTTTCTATTGCATTATTTATTATTCATCACCTCTCCAGGGGACCGAAGATGCTAAATGTGTCAGGCTAGCACTTTGCAGGACACAAGAAGCATTTTGTCATTGAAGATATTCTCACTCTCCTTCCCTTGAAGATGATCACATTTAGGGGAAAAATTCCAGTAACAGGAGGACCTGTAACCAGGATTATCTCAAGTAACACATGACACAGCTCTACAAACATGTACTCTGCAAAAATGAATTCCATTCCTGATTTACTACCCTCGAAAGAACAAAAATGGCAAGACCTCACGCCTTTAAATTTACATTAAAAAACCCTTGTTACTCTTTATTGCCATATTCCTTTTCCCCATTCCGTATAATTGCTTTAAGCCCTACATCACAGGACAGTGCACAACGTGCCAGGCATATTTGGCAGGGGAAGGCTGGTCACAGGCAGGCAGTGCCACGCTGCCTCCTTCCAAACGTCATGGGGTCCCCAGGCAGTGCACCCCGTGCTCGTGTGTGCCCTCCTGCTGGGAGACCAGCTGCTGCCCCAGCACTCCCAGTCTGTGGAGCAAACTTTGTACCCCGGGCCTGGCTGGGACAATTCAGGTCCTTGCCTCACCACCTCCTGCAGCGTCAAGCCCAAGGGGCTACGTTTTGTCYGGGGTGGGTGATTGCTTAGTTCATTGACTCTTGCCAGAGCAATGGAAACCACAAAGCCTGACACTTCTCCATAGAAAAGTCATCAGAGGTSATGTGCATAATGATATACCTGGTGCTTGTACCACCAGTGCTACTAAAAACAGTAATTGCTGGTGGTATTCTGAAATACATGGATTAATATTACGATTCGGTAGCAGTCAACATGCCTTCCGGAGAGAGAGGTCTCGTTTTTCCAAATCTACTGAAGTACTTTGAGAAAACCAACAACTAAATGTGATCTGCTTGATCTTGGATTTTCAAAATTCAGTTAATGAGGCTCTACATGGAAAAATCTTCTCAGTCCCAGGAATAACTCCAGCTAAAATGGAAAGTGCCCACTGGCTAAGCAAGCAAGGAGTCTCGGCAGCRATGTGCGGCACCAGGGAGAGCAGTGCCATGCCCAAGTCTTACATCTCCTTTTGTAAATGAAGCTGAAAAATTGGGAAGTTACAGAAAAGATCCAGAAAAAAATAATTTCGAGCTGAATGAAATGCTGGACAGTATAAATCTGAAAAGCTCAATATATAACAGTATCAGGAAAAACTCCATGGTATGACTTGATCACTGTGGCATGCCATCAAAGGAGAAAAATCCTATTTACTGACCCAACCCTTACCCTAGCCAGGAAAAGCATAACAAGAAGCAACATCTGACAGCTAAAACATGAATCAGGCTTTGTCACTGCGCAGGTGATTCATCAGTGGAAGCCTTCCCTTCCGCTGACAGCCCAGCTCTGTAATGTCACAGCACAAGCCGTTGTGTTCAGAGCAGGAGTCACTGGATGCCATTCCCCGCCTGGTGTCACGGGAGAGGCCAAGCCAGACAATCTAACGGCCCTGCAGACACTCCAACGTATTGATCTTTAATACTTCCCCTTCAGCTTTTGCTGGCTTCTTCCTTCAGAAAGACATTTTTTGCCTCACTTGATATCTTGACCTCCTTTGGACCTCTGCCTTTCACCACTTCCTTAATTAATTTTATACAGCAGGATCAAAAATTTACCTCTGCAGTGACATGTTAGTGACAACTGCTAGACACCTGGGACGTGCTGCCGGTTTGTTCCTTGCACCCCCAGCCGCTTGCAGAGGAATTCTTCTCTGGCATGCGTACGCAGGCGGAGAGAGGAGCCTGCCCTCTGAGCGAGCATCCCTCCCTGCACCAGCCGCCAGCACCCAGCCACGCCAGTACGYGCAACAAAACCTGAAACTCCAAAACTTCCCTCTCCACAAAATGCGTGTGAGAATCACAAAGTATTTGAAAATCACTTTAGAAGAGTTTAGGAGGAGTTGATATTCTCTGATCAAGTCAATAAGCTGTCGTGGGGATCATTTTCCTGCCGTTGCTTTCCCCAGCGAGGCACCAAGAGCTGTGCAGGGGGGTGACGATCCTTGCAGGGCTTCTGGACAGAGCCCCTTGCAAACACACAAGAGCAATGAAGAGAGAGACAGCAGGAGAACACCGGCAGCTTTACCTRCCTGTGGGTGTAACACCTCACCGGTACTTACACCGAGTTAACAACACCTCCAGTCTCAGGTGACCCCCTAATCTTTGCTGCCTGTTGCTTCCTTCCCTCCACCTGTTACAGGGAATGCTTCTTTAAGTGTGGGTCAGCAGTCCCAGCCCCAGCCCAAATAAATGGGCCGCTACTGAGAGCAAACCTAGCGGCTTCATCCTTGCTCTGCTAAACCACCCCGTGTTTCAGAAACGCCCCCGTTCCCTGAATCCCCGCTCAGACAAGGCAGCCGCAGCCCAGGGGTACCGGTGAAGTGCTCCCGGGATGGGCGCTGGAGGGACSGGCACCGCGGCCCCCCCCCGCCGCCGAGCCGCGGCACAGCCCGGCAGCCGCGGAGCTGCGGGCACCGGCAGGCGCCCGGGGCGTGCCCGGCGGACCCGCGAGTCGCTGTGAGGCTACTAAACCTGCGCGGGGGTGTTTTCAGAGCAGTCTGAAACAAAGCCTTTTTCCTTCCCCTCCAACCCCCCTTTAAAAGAAAGGTTGTTGATTTGCTTTCTCTTTTGAGCTGATTGTTTATTTTCATTTCTGCATTCTTCATCATTTTCCAAAACTTTACGATTTCTGTTTTTTCAGAAAAATGTAACTACTTTTCAGAAAGTCTTTTTTTTTTTTTTTAAGGGATTTAATGACTATTTTCTCCATGAATGAAAGACAGAAAGTGACGTGACTGACAGATGTAGTTTTAACATTTTTTTCCCTCAGTGGCATAGCAAAATTCATAGCTGGGTTTAGACCATACCAAAATCAGACTCAGCTTGTTTTGCTGCTGTGAAATAATGTTTTACTTGTGAAAGAGATGGGTAAAGTGCAGAATCTGTGAAAGAGATGGGTAAAGTGCAGAATCTCTGAATTACTTCCGGAAAAATACCTTGGCTATTGCACTAATGTAGCATCTTTTTGTGGCTCCAGAAAATTCAAGACATTTCAGGCTCTTGCACCAAAGGTTACTTTCTCTCCATTTCAGAAATACATGAGGGGAACCACAAACAGAATTATTTACCCATATCCCACTTTAAAATAGCTATAGTTCCATGAGGATAGAATTTGGCAAAAATAAAATAAAAGGAAATTTGCATCTCTTCAACTTGTATTTTCATGGTTATTGCTGATGCTTCCCAGAAACGCTGCTCTGGAGCGCTTGCAGCATCTCAGGCGCGTGAGTCTGTTCGTACCGGGGGCAGCTCAGCCTYCTCGGCACTGCAAAGTCACCGACAGTATTTATACATCTTTTTCTGTGCTTGGACTGGCACGGCTTTACAGTGTTTGACAGAAATGTAGATATAAAACCAAAGTTGGTGACATTTGGCCATCCGGCCCCCCATGGTCCGCAGGGTCGGGAAGGTGCAGAGGGATGTGGGGAGCACAGCTCCTCCTCGGCACGGGGGGTCCGCTGGAGACCCCCCAGCACCCCAGCCCCTCCCAGCTGGGCTCAAGTCCAGGMAGCTGCTTGGGAGATGCAGATGTAGACATGAGGATAACGGCTCCAGACAGGCTGATCTGGTGCTTTTAGCGCTCCCTGACATTTTGTTTTCTGGGTCAGGCCGGTGGCATGTCTGTCTGCAGTCCTGGCAGCTTTCCTGCAGACCTGCGCCTTCTAATGTGACATATTTTCAGCTGAGACATGAAAATAAAATGGAAAGCTCATACCAGCAACGTCAAAGCCCCGTCCCCAGAGCATCCRTCGGCCCCGCGTGGCGGCCAGCACCCGCGGGGCTCAGGCAGCCAGCCCGGGAGCCCGCGGGGAGGGCAGCGAGGGCATGGCAGGCTCGCGAGAGGGTCAGGGGCAGCAGCAGAGGACCACCCATGTTTGCATCACCCACTCCATGAATGACTCTTATGGGACCAGGCTTTCYTTCTGGCGGTGCATTCTACAGCGCATTCAATTAAGCAAAATGGAGGCAATGCCCTAATTGTTCCCACCTCTGACCCGTTTCCCCAGTCCTGCAGCATCCCCAGGAGCAGAGTGGGCATGCGAGACAGSCATGCTGCTGGAACCCCCCACGGTTTCCCCCCCGGGACACTGGATTTCCTTCGCCATTGGAAAGAGGCAGCAGCTGGATGCTCTTTATAATCCCGGGTCCGCATTCAGCCTCTCCCGAGCTGCCGGGGTGCTCGGGGCAATACGGGTGCAGCAGGCAGACGTGCCAGCGGCTTGCTGCAGCCCGGGTGCTGCCCGTTTTTCTGCACGATGTGTCTGTCCCTGACCCCCACCCATCGTAGGGGGTAACAGAGTCCTTGGCAGACAGTCCGTTCTCAGGAGCTTGCCAGGACAGTTTCACAGAGGTGGGAAGCTTGGGTGTTTGAGGTAAGGTTCAGGAAACACCTGAATTCATGATTCGTGTGCCATTTTCATCCCTCCGAGGCACAGCTCTTCCACACTTGGAAAGGTTGCAGGTGAGCTGCATCAAGCCGCGGTGGAAATCCCTTTGGGCACGAAGGCAGTGTAATTGCCTGGTGTACAGATGAGCACTGGGACGTCGGTGCCATGGCCACAGCAGGTTTACACCTCCCTTTTCCAGTGCTGCAGCAGTGCTTGTGGAGGTTTGCAACAGAAATACTGATGTYGGTTTGGCTGGAGCCTGAAATGCGYRTGAGCCCTGGGAGGAACAGCAGGACAAGAGCTGTTGCCTTCCAAAGGGTATAAAAGTCTATCCAAAACYAAGTTTCTTGTTGCCAGTCCAGAGGAACGCCAAAGATGTAGTGAAGATGGGACAGTGTCCCTTGTGCCCTGTGTCACACTGGAGAACCTTGCACGGCCACTCAGACAGGCACATCTGGTGCCTGTGAGAGTGTGAGTGTCGGAGGGAATGCACAAACCCAAATTGCTTAAGGATTTTGTCAATAAAGGTCACTTCTTGCTTCTGTAAGTTCTGACATTGAGTTTTATGACACTTATTTCCCTACACTTGGAGCTGGATGATGGTGACAAAGAGGCTTTGAAGCTCTTCTAGCCTGTGGTGGGGTTGGGCCAGGAGCCTRGCTTACCTAGGAGTAGCAGAAGTCRAAAGGTGGCTTAAACTAAACCTTTGGTGCAACATTTTGGGGCAGCAGCAGTRAAGAACAGTAGGATAGAAAAGTTATTTTGAAAAAATGTTTGCTTCTACCTGATGCCCTCTCGTATTTCTAATTGCTGTCTGCTCAGGATGGGGGGCTGGGGTGCTGACCTCACCACCTCCTCTCGTCCCACACCATGTCTGCTTCGAGATCCCTCCTGCAACACGCCCTTCCCACCTCTTAAAGGCTTCTCCAGCAGTGACATCTGGTCACTGTTAGACCTTTTTATCGCAAGAATTTGTTCAGCTCCTATGTGATGGGGATTTGTACTCCGGCATCYATAGCAGCATATGGCAGTGATTTCCCAACCCACCCAGGGGCTGTGTGACAAACACACTGCCTCATGTTCCTTTTCAGCTTAGGCCAGCGAATTTCCTCACATGTCTCCTGTTGTGAGAAATGCTCAATAAACAATCCCCRTGTACCCTGTGCATGTCACCCTGCACTTGCTGATGGCCATCCACAGCCCAGGCAGGCAGCTCCAGCA
>JASVER010000057.1:608729-688867 GCA_030449065.1 Oceanodroma leucorhoa | reverse complement strand
GCACGCACTGCCAGCACACACGCACGCACTGCCAGCACACGCGCACGCACTGCCAGCACACGTGCACACACTGCCAGCACACACGCACGCACTGCCAGCACATGTGCACACACTGCCAGCACACACGCACGCACTGCCAGCACACGCGCACCCATCCCTGTGCACGCTCAGCCAGTCACTAGCACGCTCGTCCCTTGTCTGCGAGGTCTCACCCGTCCCTTTCTCCCTGAGGCAATTACCTTACTAAGATGCTTAATGTTTTCTGCTAAAATAATAATTATACTCCGGAAAGGGGCATCAGCTGAGTGGTGTCACCCCTGAACTGCAGACTGAGGGAAGGTTTCCCCAGGCACTGGGGAGGCGGTTGGGCACTTGGCTGCTGTGCCGTTAGGTGGGCTACCTCACGGCAGGTGAATTTTAGAGCCCAGCCGTCAAGGCGAAGCGCAAAGCAGTAACAAAAGCAATCTGCTGGTGCCACGCACTGCTCTGATATGCAGTGCAGAGATGAATTCAGAGACTGAAG
Organism: Oceanodroma leucorhoa; assembly: GCA_030449065.1. NCBI lineage: Eukaryota > Metazoa > Chordata > Aves > Procellariiformes > Oceanodroma > Oceanodroma leucorhoa. Next base: position 688,344 of record JASVER010000057.1, on the reverse strand, counting down.
AGAAAGAAGAAAAGTGAAAAAAATAAAACTAAGTGAAAAAACCATGCTGGTCTCCTGATGCTTTGAAGCTTTCAGAAGTGCTTTGTAAAAGCAGTCTCCTTGGTCACGTTCCCTCACAAGTCCAACATCACTCATACCTCTAAACGTGAATGAACTGCAGAGCTTCAAGGGAGAAAAGGAACAGGACTGTAATGTGGTTTGTTTTACACCGAGGGGGGCAAGGRACATCAGAGTAGTCAACAGTTCTTCCGTTGACCTTGGTCTATTCCTGGAAAGGAACAGACCTTCCCTCCTCCCAAAAGGGCGTTTCCTTTCAACAGAAGAATAGTGGATGTCAAGACATATTAAACCATAGCTTTACCATGAGATAAATATAGATGTGGTGGGAGGACACCCTTTTTTCTCATTGCTGTTCAACATTTGTGTTTGTGAGGAGCGGCAGCTTGAGGAGCAGAAGGTTCCTGCAGGAGCAGGTACACTGCACATGCGCCTGCTCCTGGCAACGCGCAGATCTCCAACTCAGCCAAGTTCTTCTGGTCCTAAAGATTTATTTTTGCACGTGCTATTTGGCATGGTGGGATCAACCCATCAAAAAGAAGGGGAAGAGATATCAACTACAGCCACAAYGGCTGAAAATTACACATAAATATCCATGCAAATGAGAAATARTATATTAATTACAATAGTGACAAAACACAATAAAGTGCTGGATTGCCCATTTTTTGCATACTAAGATTAAGGGGATGCTTTTCTAGAAAATCCTCTCTAGCCAAAGATACATTTTGAAATTGCAAGCAATGTGCGTATTTTGCAACAGGCACAGTCAGTTTAATATTTGTGGCCAAGTTTAGCATTTAGTTGGCTTGTATTGTTGTAGCTGTTTTGTTCTGTCTTGTTCACAGGCATTTGCATGAAATAAGTATTTTGGTGTCACAACATTCCTACTCTCAATATGTCCTTGTCTGTTACTGTGCCAGTCCTTGTTGATGGGCATTAATAATATCTCTGCTATAATTCAGCCTGAACCTAGCCATGGTGCACTGAGACATTGCTGCTTTTAGAAACTGCCACCACAAGCATTATGCCATATACACTGATATTCTTGATGAGAGTCAATGCATTTTCTTTGCAAACAGGAAAACTCTAAGTAGCCATGTAACATTAAAGGACCTCTACTTCAAGGAAATTAGTACTAATGATTTTGGGGGGGAAATAGCAAGCAATSTCTTTTTAATCAACAGTTAAATCCAGCAGTTTTTAGCAATGATGTCAAGTTTTTCTTCAGCACGCTATTCATGCCATACTTGGTGCCATTCTTGCTCTTTAACCCAAATGTGGTTACCTTACCACAGACTGCSTGCAGGAAGTTCAGAAAGGCAGGTTTGAAAGTGATCATTAAAAAAAAAAGAAGAAAAAAAAAGAGTTTGATCAGCTCTGAGCCAAGGCGAAAGCTTATCAAGAGCAGCAGAGTGAAAGAGCTGGATTAGTTGGTGACAAGGTAATTTAGACTTGAGTTTTCTTTCCTCCAGCCTCCATGACACAAGTGGCAGTGCTTCACACTGAAATAATCACCGCAACCTCTGCAGCACATCACCCAGCGGGATTGTCCTTATGGTCTTGGTGGTTGTGTGCCCACCTCCGGGCATGTTAAGAGGCCTCTCACATGCACGAAGGCTGCTGGAAGGACRCAGGAGGCACACCGCTTTCACACCGAGGAGCTGGCATCCTGACCCGTGCCAGGAACTATTTTTATCCAGGACAGAAACAAAACAACACAGAAATACAGATCTAGAAAATTGTCCCAGCCCCATCAGACCAAGGCTCCATGTAGCCCACATCCTCTGAGAAGTGGCCTCAGAGGTGGTACCAGATACCGCTGAGGAAGCGGCAGGTAACCATGGCAATAGGCAAATATGGAATAATCTCAGCCGAGCAAACCTTTAGCCCTTGCCTGAGAGGATGTGTTATTTAGAGAGATTTAAGGTATGTGTAAGAAAGGCTTAAAAGCTCCTGGTCACTGGGTGCTGTACCGGACCTGTCATTAATTGATTTTCTTCTTAATTCACTGGTTTTCTGGTCACCTCTTTTGTCTTTGAAATCCTTGCTGGTCATTTCTGGTTTTTCCTCAACAAGCAGCTTTGCTACCTTTGCAAAAYATGCTGCTGTCTCTTTTCTTCCCCCTCCCCTCTTAGTCCCCTGCACTGCAAGCATTGCTTTCGGGTCCCCGGGGACTCGGCCAGCAGCCTCCAGCACCGGCGCTGCCCGGGCCGAGGTTGGACCCTGCCCTCGGAGACCACTTGGCTCGCCGCCGGACCTCGCCTTCCACCCAACGCGATTTCCCTTTGCAGTTTGGTGGGGGACCTGGTCAAAGACTCTATGTTAATTGTATCATCCAGTGGCGTGTTCCCTGTTCTGAGACKTCATTGAAATATTCAGATATTTCTGATAGATGGATCGCAAGCCATTGACTCCTGCAGGAGTATTTTGTTGTCTTCCAGATGTTTTTATAATTATTCTGAAAGTAACACAAAATGTTTATTATCTCTATTGATAGGTCTCATTTAGGTCAATTTGGAGTTACCAAGGTTAAACTTTATGACATCATCATTCTCTGCATTACCAAGAAGTTTTTTAAATATTAGCTCTCATTTATTACCTCTCAGGTCTGTGGAAAACTAGATACTTTTTGGTGACAACCTCCATATTTTTATTAGTAGTTTAAGTAGTTCTTACTACAGGTCCTAAACCTCTTGCTCTGATATGAACCAAATTTCAGACTGAGGTAGCTGGAAAAATCATGACATTTCATTTGTAAATATATTTTTCACAGTAATTTCTATTTGGTTTACTTTGAAGTAACATCAGGGCCAGAGAGCCAACAGTGTTCACAATGCAATCCGAAACGGCCGAACAGAAACTGAGATTTGAACCACGTTGAAATGATTTTTCCATCTTGTTTTTTTTAATTGTTTCACTAATGTTTGTAACTATTTCTTTTAACTCCCAAGACCTTGTTCCCAAATCCCTCACYACATATGTAAATGTAGGTTGCTTTTCCCTGCAAGTGCATTTTCACTGCACACCTACTTTTTTCTAATTGACTTCAACAAAATTGCAGTTCTTGTACCTATTGACTCCTCATTTGAAAGTCCTTCTGCATCTCTTCACAATTCATCTTTGTCTCTGTGCCCTCTGTCTCTAATCATCGGAGTCTGTTATCAGATTGTTCACTCTTTTTTCATTTCATTTATGGATATCTTGAATTCCTCATGCCTTAACACAGATCTCTGTGGGATCTCAGGGGAGATTTTTTTCCCACCTGAAAAATTTTTTTCTCCCTCCACACTCCATCCTGTCTTTAGGCACTTTTTTATCTGTGCGGAGGCCTTTCTTCTCATGCTGTGGCTACTTAATTTCTTCAGGATCCTTTGGCTAATGCCTCGTTAAGCACCCTGTGGAAATCCAGGCATGTTATATCAGCTCGCTCGCCCTTGCCTGTGCACTTGGTGACTCTGAGCGAATCCCAGTGCCCAGGGSGTACCTTTATAAAAACAGGTTTAGTTCACTCCTTGCATGTCACAGGTGCCCGTGAGCCCTTTCATCCTGTTCTTTATCATCATCGCTATTAATTTGGCTCGGCACACGCTCAGCTTACGTGTCTGTGGTCTAGCCGATCTCTCCCAGAAGCAGCCGCCAGTCGCCGAAGCCCGGGCGCTCTGAGGGTTTAAAACAGTTCAGCTCTGTGGTCAGACTTGATGCGGACACAGCCGAGTTCCCAGCACGACCGCTGAGGAGCGATGGTAGTGTTATGTGTATTTATAACAGCTCYTAGGTGAAAACAGAGGAGTTTCTCTTTCTTCCATCAAACTTCTAGTTATGTTTACTCTCCAGTATTAATGTTTTACTGTAGCATTGATTTGCAATTTCATTGAACTGGCTGCCTTTAACAGCTAGCATTTTATGTGAGTTCCTGCATCAATAYACATATTTTTAGATATATAATAAAGTAAACCACACTGAAAGATCATCTTAACTTTATTTACTGTGGCCATTCTCTAATATTTAGATCTGCTAAAATCATTAGGGCATTTTAATTGTCTTATCATTATTCAGCCAAAGCACCAGATACCCTTTCCAAAGACCATGTGCACAGCTGAAATTGCAGAATATAACTTGAATCTTTACTGAGTATTAAATCTGCTACAGGATCGTTCTAACTGCCAATAATTTGCTTTTTAAAAAAAAAATTAAGTAAAACTGATGTCCTCTGTAAAAGAAAGTTTGTGACTATTTATGGGTTTAGTTTGGTCTTTTTATACCCCTTTTCAATGGGAATCTATATATTCCTTACTCGATTTTGCCAGTAAATTTTGCAGTGAAACAGTGTTTGTGGCTCTGTTATTGCCCAAATACCACTAAAGCCATTGGGGAAGGGACTTATTTACAGAGCACAAATCTCTTTTTCTTTTCTTTCTTTCTTTCTTTCTTTCTTTCTTTCTTTCTTTCTTTCTTTCTTTCTTTCTTTCTTTCTTTCTTTCTCTTTGTTTGTTTGTTTGTTTCTTTCTTTCTTTCTTTCTTTCTTTCCTCCCTTCTTTCTTTCCTTCTTTCCTCCTTTCTTTCTTTCCTTCTTTCCTTCTTTCCCTCCTTTTAACCATCTGAACATATTTTATATATTTCATTTGACAGATTTCGTTACTATTTTATTTCTGTAGTGCTGGATGTTGAAAAGATCAAGAGGCACTTGGTCTTTTGGTAAGGCAAAACAGACAAGTGGGCTTCATCAGTGAGGTCCTTCAGAGCTCAGGCATTACACCGGTTTTGCYGCAAAGTACAACAGACATTTTGAAAAAAAATTTTATGGGACACAGGAGAGGGTTACACTCTCACTCCCTGGTTGGGATTTTTCATCCCACCCATCTAATGGAAGGGTCTTCTTGACCTTCAGTCCTGCAGTCCGAAAACCCTTGCATTTCCTRCAGTAGCGGTCTTCATAGTGAGGCTTGACGAGGAGCGGCCCAGAGGTTTCAGACCACCGCTCCTGTGGGACTCCTGCCTCAACATCTTTCCCCAGAAGATGTGGGTCTGGTTTGAAGAAGTGAGGTTACCCCTCTGGGTCCCTTGCTCAAAGGTTCGGTCACTCTCACTGATTTAAAATGTTATTTTTCCTAATCTGAATTTCCTGAGTCAGCATTCAGCCATTAGTTTTACATCCTTCACTCCTAAATTCACATCCATTCCGTTCTTCAGGCCCCAGCTTTCCCCGTCCCCCCATAGCCCGCACTCCACCCTCCGCCCTTCCCACCCTTATTCAGAGGCTGCTGGTGCGGACGAGCCGGGGCTCTGCTGCGGCTCATCCCGCCGGAGAGCCCGTCCCCGAGCACCTCCTGTCTCCCTGCGATGCCGTGTGCGCGGCTCTGATCTACCCCCAAGGGTTTCCCACCTCCCACAGACAACTGGCCAAAATGGTACATAGCATTAAGGCTGACATTGATCTCTAATGATCCCGGATCCTAATAACCTGGGATTGACCTACTGACCTTTCGAGTAGCTGGCCTTCAGATCCAAAAAGTATAGGAGGAATGTCGTTCGATAAATATTCTACAGGTCGCTATATTAAAAATACAGAGCTAGAACCTGGAGATGTTTAAAATAAATTATGTAACCGTTGTATATCTATGGTTCTTTACGATTATTCTGAAGCAGTTGTCTTGTTAATTTAAATATATACCAAAACAGATAATGGTAACTGATTAACCCTACCCTAAATAATGCCAATAAGCTTACATCTTTACTAAACAAAGTTATTTCATCCTTAGTAACAAAGCCAGGGATTTGGAGCTTATCAATTAAGGAAGTAATAGGCATCCATAGCAGTAAGGAAAATAAAACATTTTAAATGGAAGGAGACATTAAAGTCATTTCTGCCTCATTTGTTCTGTTCTGCAAAGATTGCATGCAGAAGAGAAAGAGCAAGATAAAAACCAGTGAAACATTCTCAAAAGTAGTGTAAAGTTGTAGAAATCAGGAGCAAAATGGAAAAAAATTATTGAAGCTCCTCTGTAATCTTTTTTTTAAAAAAAACAAAACAACAAAACAAACCACATTTTCTTGCAAGGCCAATCTATTCCCTACAAGGAATGACTTAAACCTCTCGATTTCTGCCGTCACACCAGCGTTCTGAGCACTTGCGGGAGGTGTCCGTGGCTCCTGGCTGCCCAGGCTGGCGGCCGCAGAGCCGGCCGTGCCGCTGCTCCGGGAACCCTTTCTCTTTATCACAGCAGTGCGATGTCCCCGTTCCCCCGCCCGTGGCAGGTCTGGATGCACCCCTCTTTGGGAAACAGCGTCTGACCCAAAGAGCAGAGGAACCGAGCACCGCCACGTTACAAGGGGGCTCAGGAGCCGCCGTGCCCGTTGGGCAAACCCCAAAGGCGCGCCCGGTCCCGCCGGCCCGGCCGGCGCCCGCTCCGCGCGGGAGCACTGTGGCAGGCAGGGAGCAAACCCGAGGGCGTGCGGTGTCAGACCCCAGCTCTGCCCTGCACGCCCCTCGCCAGCCGGCCTCCCCGGAGCGGGGGGCACCAGGGTGGCTGCTGCCCACGGGGCCCCGTGCCAGCAGCCGTTAGCGCTGACGGATGATTCTGCAGGAGGCAGCGATCCCTTGGTGGTGCAGGGGAGCATCTTCCACAGGTTAATTCTGACACAAAAAGTGTACCATTTTGAGTGAAAATGTTCTCACAGCATTAATAGCGATCCTTGCACGCCACTTTGCAAACTAAATATAGATCAATGAATCACCCTGCAAAGCCAGAGAAAATGTTGTGGACGGTGGGAGCAAGCATTTACCTCTCTTCGGGAGACCACCAAACCTCGTTTGGTGCTTCTTCCAAACCGTTCAGCCGGACTAGCTCTTGCCTGAAGTGTCCTGGGGAAGCTGGAGCTGGCGGGATGGGCTGTGCAGCCATAGGCRGCTGGGCCCCCCGGGCAGCCCGGCGTGCCCCCCACCATCGCACCCGGCCTCGGGCAGCCGCTGCCTCCCCATGGCTGGCGAGTGTCCGGGTGCTCCTGCCCGCCGGCCCAGAGCCCCTTGGGTTGGACTCCATAGGGAAGAGACTTTCCAAAGGTAATGGGCTGCACATTGACGTTGCTCTTCAGTAACCGCTCTCCCCGAGCACAGCGGCGCGGGAGCGAGGGGAACTGCACTGACACGCTGCCCTGCAGTAACTGCTTTTATTTAAGGCTTCTTATGAGGAAACATTAAAATGAGTTTTCTCCAGTATCTTCTTCCCGCTGTGTGAATCTGGGATTTGTGAAATAACCACAATGTCATTATCAATCACTTCATAATATGTCTGAAGGAAAGGGAAAGAAAAATATTCCAGAATTACACATGAACATCTAYGGTGTTTTCTTCACTTGTCCAATCTTCAAGAGAGAAACAGAAAAAAGGTGTAAAATCAACAAGCAAGATTTTACCATGCAACAAGCCTTCCCCAACTTTTACACAAAGAAGATGAATTTGAATGCTGAAGTTAAGCCTGGATTTACAGTACAAATGACAGCAGAGCTAGCAATCAGCGTCTGGATGAAGAGAGGATCGTTTTGTTCATCTAGCTCACATGTGGTCAGTTAGGGACGGTTGTGCTAGCCTATTTATGTGAAGGCAAAAATCCAAGTGGAGCTAAATCTGTGTAATTGATTTCATTATAAAACTAATTCCTAATTAGCACAGCTGTTGCAAACGTTTGCCTGTTAYAGTGTGTACCCAAATAACACGGAGTGCAGGTGTCGGTTGGTGCGTGTGGTGCCCTGCAACATAGCAGTGCGCATTATACAAAAACGCCATACAGTCCCGTAAATGTTAAARGAGGCTCTATGAATTGTAAACATATTAAATTGGCTTTATGGAATACATTTGGGCAACAGAGTGATGTAGCAATGTGGACAACCTCTCTGCCGTTGCCACAGTCATTCTATCAGAATCTGAACGGCTGGGTGTTGAGCCCAGGGTYGAATTTTCCCCCTGTTGCTGTTATTCATACCAGGAAAGAGTGACGGGAAATGTCGGTTCTGCCCCGCGGCTCCACATAAAAGGGAAGAATACTAACAGGCAGCACTGCATTATCGACCGGGGCATAGCAAGGAGCCCTGGCCAGGGAGCAGCCCCGCGGTGAGCCCTGGCTCACTCCGTCCCGGGGGGATGCATCACCCGCCCCCCGGCTTCTGTGCGGTGCAGGAGCCCGGAGGGATGGAGAGACCCCATCCTGCAGGTGTTAAGCTGAAGGTGAGCACACTGGCACCCTTCTGAATCTTTTATGGTACCAGCTTTCCACGCAGTGATCAYGAGACCAGGGGGGAGCTCGGGGGAGGCTCCAGGGCCCTGCGACGCCGTTGCCCTCCCTATTCCTCCGAAATGCGGTGGGGCTTTAGCATTACTCACCAGAGACGGTTCCTGGCACCATATAGACTTAAACCTTTTAAAATGTTTTTAAAATCCTTTTGTTTTAAATCTTTCAATAATATTCAAGGCCAGTTTATTTGTTTGTTCCTTTTGTTTATTTTGTTTTGCTTTGTTTTTTGATTTTGGAAGCACTATTGCTGGTATTTCAGTAACATAGTCCCAGTTACAGCCGTAAGTGCTCTTACTAACCAATGGTTTAGGATTAAAGTATTTTGACACTGAAACTAGCCATGATGCAAGAGTTTCCAGTCCTAGCTATTTTCTTGATAGAGTACTTCAATGATCTATCTAAGTGCTCTTTTAAGTGCTGTCTTGGCACTGGTCAGTGTCTGAAAATACCGACTCGTCAGCCCCTGGAGCAATGCAATCCAGTCTTTGATCATTCTCTTCCAGGCATCATTTCCATTTCTGATCCAGAACCTTATCACCTTTATTTTCTTCCTCAAATATCTTTAGCAAACACTAGACTGAATGCTATAACACACAGCCAAAGGCAGCCAATCTCACTCAAAAGCACTGACAGAGATCCAGAGTTTGTCCATGAATTTAGGAACTTGATTTCTRCTTTCAGTACATTCATAATATCCAGGGCCCAGAAATATTCTTTTGTGTGTGTGTATATATATATATATGTAAAAATTTCAGATAACTATCTAACAGCAATTAGTTACTTCAAGTTGTCATATACTCTACAAGTGCCTTAGGTATATTTAGAATGTGTCTGTTGCTAACAATCAGAAAAAAAAMCAAGGATAGAGACCTTCCGGTCACATACTAATGTCATGACAAAGAAAAAATGGTTTAGCAAGAAGAAAATCTGTGTTGCTTCTGTGGCTGTGTTAGAAAATGAAGCCGTGTGGACTGAGGGTGCAGAGCAAGCAAGCATCAGCTTGCAGGTTTGAAGTCTATCACCRTTACCTGGAAAGAGCCCACAAGGAAGTAGCGGTCAGGGCAGCCCAGGAGCACAGGGCTTGGTGACGGGGGAGACATCCCCAAGGGACAGCTCTCCTCCCTGTGCAGGACGGTCTGCACAATTTCTTAGAAAAAACACCCCTAATCAAACAYGGATACAAGGAGACAGCCCTGAGACCCTAATGAGCTCTCTCTGATGCCTGGAAAAGAGCTTGGAAGAGCTGGAGGGAACATTCCCAGATGCAGGAGCTCCAGAGGTCTGTGCTGCTTTCTTCCCTCTGCAGCCACCCTCAGGAAATCTGTCTCACCAGCTTTGCAAAGCAAACACATGAGGCGCGTYGTGTTCAACAGTTTTGGGTTTGTTTTTGTTTTTTCTTTTAGTTTGCTGTTTCTTTAGTATTTTGGATGACATGTATTATAGAGGCAACTTTCTTTTGAAAGAGGCAAGGGAAAAGAGCTGAAGGGTAAAGTGTCTGCAGATGCTTGTCTCCTGCTTATTGTTTCAGGCATGAATGGCCAACTTATATTTGCCTTTTCTTACTCTGAAGCATCTCAAATCCTGCAGCCCACAGGAAGAAACTCTTTGGACAAACAGTGTTAAAAGATTGTTRCTGAAAACTGGAATTGAAGTAGATTGCACTGGGCCGGCGCTTGTGTGTGCCATTGCGCTGCCTCTAACACCGGGTGCAAGGTGCCCTGAACAACACCCCATCTCGCCTCTCATCCCACACCTCGCTGCTGGAGCGCGCGGGGACAGGGCAGAGTCTGCCTTCTTAACGGCGTTCTAGACATGGCTGGTCTCCCTCGGTGTCGCTGGTAGTCTCGTTTCCAGAGCAGGTTGGACCAGAGAGCTCCAGACATCCTTTCCTCCAGTGTTTCCATGTGATCGTGCACAGYCACACGATATTGGGGCTGTCTGCTTCTATGGACCTGAGTAAGCTGAGGAACTGCCCCTGTCCTGGTCTCCTTGTCACCTCCTCATGAGGTGACACCAGGAGAAGCACTGACTTCACCGGCGCRTGCCTTTTCCAGATGTCCAACCTTCTGCACTGAATCCGTAGTTACTCAGGGGTTCATGATACAGGAAGGAGACACATGAATGTCTAGGTCTCCACCAGGCCAGAATACACCTCCACATGTCTTAAAAATTTTAAAAGATGAAGACACACTTCCCTGCCCTGGCAGCTCTCCTGAATCTTGGTGTCTCCTCTACAGTCTATATTCTACCATTTTTTTTTCTCTTTCTCTTGCTTTTAAATTGGTTGATTAGAAAAAGCCTCTTTTAGAGTAAATTAACTCTTGTTCATTCTCACCAAATGATGAGTTCCTCCACAAAATCATCTGTTCTTAGTTTTTATTRTTTTTTATATCTATTACATGGAGCCACACAAACACAATGAATCCAGTCGCATTGGAGTTTTCCCCAGAAGATGTACAGCACGCACAAAACAAGAAAAACAGGGTGTCTGAAGAACTTACAAACTAGGTGCAAAGCAAGAGATGACAAGCAACAACAAGCAGAAGAGACAATTAGACAGTAACAAGAAAACTCATCTGGAGTTCACATTTTAAAATCCAGTTTGCCTGGCTCTGTCTCTTGTCCACAAGTCCATGAAAATAAAAAATTACCAAGACTGGATAGAGTTATCAGCACAAGGCCACCCATCCGAGTGCAACCTGACAGGAAGATAAAAAGCAGAGRAGAGAGATAAATCCCTCATTCTACTGGAATTTGGCACATGTGGTCAGAAAGAGTCACTCTGAAAATCCAGCAGAAGTCACAGGCTGTGCTGGGACAGACCCACGAGATCATCACAGACAGCAAAGAATTTTACATGGCAGCAGAGCCTCACAGACCCTAGAAATAAAATGTATTAATCAATTAATTTAGAAGGAAATAGTGGCAAGATTAGCAAGGGGGACTCTAAGTCCCCGAAGAGTCACTTACACGCCCACAATACTTGTGTGCCTTTGGTCTTGCAAAGTCCCTTTTTGTCTGCAGTCAGCGTCTGTAGACACTGAAGCTAAATGATACCCAAACGTTAGGATAAAAGCTGGTGGCAGCCTGAGCCCCACAAGGTGAAGAGAAAGTGATACTGGAACCTGATTTTTCYGACACCCGCCGAGGGCGAGGACTGTGGGTCTTTTCCCAGGAGGGTGGTGTTGCAAAGGCCTGGCAGCCCCCAGCCCTGGGAGACCACGGCCACCACTCTCGGCGGTCGGTGCTCATTGCAGCGTAGACTGAAGCACTTCAGAGGGACTTTAGGGGAAGAAGTTTCTCTCCCTGAGCTGTGGCCCAGCATCTCCTCCGGTCCCTGTCATCTCCCGGTGAGCGTGCAGGTTCCCCTGTCACAGGAACCGGGTGCCCATCTCGCAGGGGTCCCTCCTGGGCAGGAGCCACATGGCTCAGCTGGTCCAGCAGCGAAKCATAGAATCATAGAATCATAGAATCATTAAGGTTGGAAAAGACCTTCAAGATCATCGAGTCCAACTGTTAACCCAGCACTGCCAAGTCCACCACAAAACCACGTCCCCAAGCACCACGTCTAYACGTCTTTTAAATACCTCCAGGGATGGTGACTCCACCACTTCCCTGGGCAGCCTGTTCCAATGCCTGACAACCCTTTTGGTGAAGAAATTTTTCCTAATRTCCAATCTAAACCTCCCCTGGYGCAACTTGAGGCCATTTCYYCYYGTCCTATCACTTGTTACTTGGGAGAAGAGACCAACMCCCRCCTCTCTACAGCCTCCTTTCAGGTAGTTGTAGAGAGCGATAAGGTCTCCCCTCAGCCTCCTCTTCTCCAGGCTAAACACCCCCAGCTCCCTCAGCCGCTCCTCATCAGACCTGTGCTCCAGACCCTTCACCAACATCTATGGGTCTGAAGCTGGAATCATGGAAGGGCAGTGACTGGTAAGAAAGAATGAGGCCATCAGGGGTAAGGATGTSCAGGGTGAACCTTTCTGCCTACCARCTCCACCCACAGAGTTCAATAGCTTGTTAGAAACATGCAACACCAAATCAGAAATCTTCCCTTTTAACAGGTGAAATGCAGCAGCGCTCTGGAGGTGAGATGCTTGATCCCGAACAAAAGCTCAGAGCTCTGTCTTGGTACTTTCCACTGGAGTGTGTCCTCCCTTTSGTACCTCTCCTGTGGAAATTCACATAGTTGATGTTGGGAAAATATGTAAAGATAATATTAATCTTTTGTAAGAAGTGCATTCAAAGATATCTATATGCTTACACAGTGCTTTGTGCATTTCATTTCTAAAGCAGAACAGAAGAAAAAAAATCTTGATTTTGTAAATGGCTTGTAAAAAAACTTCTCTCTATGTATTTCAGCGTTCATGTATCTCTGCTCTCCTTTGTGCTTTTATTTAAGGATTTATTGCTGCATCTCCATTAGACATTAATACTATTTGTTTCTCGGAGCAGCTTTGAGCTAACTGTCTAAGCAGCATCCAAGTGCAATGCACTGGCACCAGACCAGCAGATGGATCAAGGCACTTAAATGGCCATGAGATAKCCAATGCATTTGAAAAATTAAACCTTTTATCTTGATTGCATTTCAGYAGCATGGAAATTAAAAGGGCATTTGTGCAGCGTGCTAACTTCAGCAAGGTGCCCAGAGGCAGACTCTGAGCACAATTTTAAAAAGTGAAAGCATAAAAATAAGAAAAGAGAGAAAAAAGAAAGAGTAAAGGGAAGACAAAGCAAGGCAGGAATAAGCTGTGTAGAAGYAGGGCTCTGGAAGTGGATTTTACAAGTCATACCAGGCCTATGGCTCCTCTAACGATTTTGAACATGTAATAAAAAGTGCTTTTCCCATTTTTTTCCTGGTCTCCTTATAGATGCATCTCTCTAAATAAATTTTGATAAGAATTGCAAACTGGACATTAAACCTTATTGTAGGSTAAATAAATTAAAGGAAATTTTCAGCTTTTGGAGATCCTTGTCTTTTCTTTTGAGCCTATTTTGCTTTGCAGATAGTAAATTAGAGAAACCTTGAATGTCTACCAGATGATACCACTGGGCCCTCCAGACACTTCTTCTCTAGCCCAGGAATTTGCTGGCAAACGCTACAAAAATGTAGCAACCTAACCAGTTCACAAAGCTGGTAYGACAGAAGGAAAGACGGGGTGCTAGAGAACAGGGCAGGGGGAGTGGGTGGGAAGAAGGTTGGAGGAGGATGAATTTAATAATGTGAGAGGCTGAAGCACAGTCTGGCAGTCTAGATACTTATTTATTGCAAGTCATATTTTTACCAAATTCAAATCACTTGTCACTGGGGGTACATATGGCTTCGGGATATCACAAAAAAATCCTTAGTTTCCAGCCCCTGAAGGAACTGTGCAGTGATGTGAATGAGAAACGAAACAGAAATTAATGTCTGGCACAGATGTAGTTGTGCCTCTGCAGTGGGTTGTTTGTGTTAGATCCTAGAAGGACTTTGAACAGGTATGTACTAGAAAAAGTACAGAGTATGAGTAATTGTTTGTATATAGCTAGAAGAACAGTAAAATAAAGCCACTTAATTCCGTTTCATACGGAGTGTTGCAACAACCGACTTTTTGAAAAAGCATTGACAGGCATCCTCCAAAATCTCAAAAGCCCTCAACAGTCTGTTTGCAAATCCAAAGAAATACATTCCAGAAAGGCACTTTTTCTTTTTTCCTGATTTCTATGAAACACACATTCTGACAGACACAAAACAATAAAAAAAACCCTAAAAGAAACCTGAAACCCACCTGGAAAAGTATAAGTCTTCAAGATGAATGCTTTGTGAAGTGCAGTTTTCAAACATGATTAAGATTAGCATTGCTTAAGATCTAAGACGACCATTAAGAAATTTGAAATACTTGCTTTTCAGCTTGATCCTGTGTACTTAAACAAGTCACAATTCCTCTGGTTTTCTGTGCTCCTGGAGGAGAGGTTTAGGCTGGACAGCAAGGAAAACTTTCTAATTGTAAATGCAGCAAAACACGCGAATACATTTCCAGATGTATGTGACATTGCCATCACCAGTGCCTGGAGGGACACAAGTGACACACACTGGATGCTGCCTGCAGGCAAATGAACTTCTGAATCTTCTTCCAAAACTTTCCCTTTAGTCTAGGTCAGACCTCTGCTTTTCAAACTGGAACTGGAATTTTTTTAGAAAGCCAGTGTATGCACAGGAAATGTAGTTACAAGCTGATAAATCGTCTGTGAATTTGTGTTGAATTCAATGAACAATTCCAGCAAAAATAAAAAGTAACATCTTGGAGAGCACGGATGCAGTAGATGATAAGGAGAGAAAGCAGAAAGGAAAGCAGTAAGATATTTMTGTGATGATAAAAAGTCTCTGATCTTTCCTTCAGCATTTTCTTTGTCACGGATATGGTGCAACCTCCCAAAGRATTTAAAGTATTAAGATGGGTTTGCTCACATGTTTTACTTGAATGATGTGTCATGTTTTTATCTGACTAATGTAGGGTCTGTGGACTGATGAATATTCATTTATAAATTATAGGCTATTTAATTAGCAGAAAAAATAATTAACGTTATACTGACAAAAATATCTCTCTCTCTCTTTCTCTCGCTCTCTTTTTTTTTTCCGACAGAACCCCAAGTCGCAGTTACGTTGACGAGCATCATGCATGAAGCCCAGACCCTGGGACAAGGTGCTGGGAGGTCGTGAGCAGGGAAGGAGCTGCCACAATTTCCACAAGGCCACGGTCGCCTGCTGTTCCCGTGCCTGTCCCGCCGGCCTTTGCAGCCCCCTTCGCCTCTGACACCAAGTCACTTGAGCGTTGCTCAGGGATAGGAGCTGTGTCTGATTTGTTTTCCGTCGCTGCACCATGCTGCGAAGGCAGTCGTTACGCCTCTCCTCCCGTCTTCCTCCCCATCAGCAGTTTTCCTACTGCCAGAGAGAATAACAAGTCTACCCAAAGCACCAATTAAATGACGTGCTGCCTGAAAATCCACGTGAAACACCGGCATATCTGGGGTAGAAATCAGTATTTGCTCTCACACGTCGCACTCAAAGGCAACACGCRTTGCTTGAGGGAGCTGTCCTGCTGGAGACCTGCTACATACACCGTGAAGAGGTCTACCACAGAGACCTGCTGCAGGAGATCACATTCAAYGCCTAAAAATTAAGAAAGACAGAAACAAGGACTTTCATAAGTGTAATTAAAATGATAACCAGATTTTATCAGACAAATATAACAATTAGATTGTAATCATTTCCCTAAGTGAACCACATTGCATTACTAAGGAATTAAAAGGCAATAAATTGTGCTATTAAATCCAGACAGGTAACATTCCTTTACAGGGTGGKTTTTTTTCTCTTTTTTTTTCAATCCTTTCCAGTAACACTTTTCATTAAATAACATCCTTATGACCACAACGAATGGAAAAACCACATCTTGCCTGGGCAAAATACAAGAGAGCAAAGAGGGATCCCTCTCTGCAGCTCCTCACCGCGCAGCCCTGTGCAAGCCCAAGGTCCCATCAGGGGTTTCCAGCCCCCGCCCAGCCCGCGGGCGAWGGGTCCCGGCGGGTCCTGCCCAGCGGCTTTGGGGGGGATGCTGCAGTCACCAGCTCGCAATGCTCTTTGGCCGGGTGCATCATTAACCACCGTCCTGAAGGCTCCCTCATCCATATTTTATGTGCTTAAAATTACATGTTTTGGTAACTGGGCTTACAGTAGAAAAATAAGCCAGAACCGCTGAACCAACCCACTTCAGCAGAGTAATAAATTTTTGACAATCTTAAATCTCACATGAGAAATGTAAGTACTTTGACAACGTTACTGTGACCCTGTGATATAGATGTTTTCAAGGTCAGGTTTCATTTTGGGGGAARCAACAATCCTTTTATTTTTTAATATTGAGTGCTTCCTTAGAAAACCTGGGAAAGGGGCGGGGTCCAGGGAAGAMGACTGCTTTGCAGAGGCTTGAGGGGGGTTCCGTACAAGTACGAGGAGCCCCTGGCAGAAAGCACAAAGGTGACTTGAGCACCTAGTGAATGAAGAATGAAGGCGAGCTCAGTGCCCGCCAGAAGCGGGGCTGACGTCTTTGTTGTGAACGAAATGTGGCCAGCACGGGGAATGCAGCCTGCGAGGGTCTCGCACAGCGAAGACGAGTAACTTCTGTCCAGTCTGGCAGAGAAGGGAGAGAGAAGCGCTGAGCGGGCTGCAGGGGGGCAGAGGACGGCGCAGTAAGGAAMGGGGCAGGGGCGAGCGCCCGGAGCCCACACGCCGCCTTCCCCGCTCCCTCCCACGGAGCAGCCTGCGGAGCCGCAGCTGGAGCAGCGTACGGGGGGCTTTGCAGGGGTGCGACACGGCCAGGGCACGGCGGTGGTCTCTCTGCCGTGGCAGCAGGGCTGCCTGAGCGGCAGCAGCTATTCGATGGTGACCGGTGCTGCTGGCGACCCAGCAGCCGCAGCACTTCGGTAGGGTACAGAGAATTTCAAGCCAGAGCTGCGGCAGGAGCAGTGCTGGTGAGCAGCCCAGCAGGAAGGCAGGCATTTTGCTAGCGAGCGCTTTCTGAAAGCCAAAGGAGATTTTTTTTCTCTTTTGATAAATGTAGAGGTATGCGGTTACGAAAAGAGGGACTCTTTGGCCATGCCAGCAGTTCAGCCCTCCTGTTCCTGAGTCAGGGGCTGTGAGATTACCCTGCAAAGGCACCTTGCTCTAAGGAGTGATTGTGAGGACGGGTAGGGTGCAATGCAGATTGTGGAACGGGGGCCTCGGAGAGCACGCAAGCAACATGGGGGAGAGGCTGAACATGGTTTCCAAGAACACAGAAACGCAAAAGAGCTGAAATGAGATAAAACAAATATCATGCCCAGCAAAGAGTTTGGTTTCATATTGCATCTTTCTGTATTTTTTGCTACACTTGCTCGCCTAGTACAGTGGAATAGCTGAACACTTTATCTTCATAACAGCCTGAATGGTTAGAAAAGCTTTACAGTTAAATGGCCCAAAAAGATAAACTGTCATAAAATATTTTCCTGCTTTTTTAATTGCTCTAAAATCACAATGACTTCGGAGAGGTTTGAAATCCTTTGCTCGTGGGAGGGCAGAGAGAGGGGCAGTGATTAGGGGAGCTGTGAGCATGGCAGGTTTAGGACTGAAGGCATGGGAAATGTCTAGAGGAATACAATGACTGGGGCAAAGGGGCTGCTCAGCCCGTGAGCTGTCACCTAGGAAAGCAAATGTGACACAGCCAAGGTTTAACAAGGATGGGAATGGCAACTGAGGCGACAAGCAGGAGAATAATCAGGCCCGTAGCTGAGGAGTGGGGAAACCGTCCCACTCCAACCCACTCGGGTTAGTGCAGGCTCATCCCGAGAGAGAACTAATTTGGGAATCACAGTGGCCAACAGCAGGTACTTTGATTTAAGATGATACACAGACTTTTTCTGCTTTTTCTGCCAGCTCGTTTCCATGGGTTTACTAGGGAGAAAAAAAAAAAGACATTGTTTGTAACAGGCTGCCTTGTGCCTTGGCGTTCCTTCCCCATCTTACCTCTCCTCCTTCCTGAACCACCTCCGCAGGGTTTGCGCTTGCTGCAAGAGGACACCCGTGCGCTCTCGGGGCACCGTGGGCTGCGGATGTGGCCAGGTGGGCCCGGAGACCCCGACCAGAGAGGACAGGTAAGAGGGCACTGGGATTTGTCACTGGGAACCCGTGCTGTGGAGTGACCGGACAGCTGTGCCGATGCATGCCGGCCAGGGCCAGCGGTGTGGTCCTGGCTGTCGTGGTTCCACCGCGGTGGGCAGCTCAGCCCACCCAGCCGCTCGCTCACTGACCCACGGCGGGATGGGGGRGAGGATCAAAGGAGTGGAAATGAGACAGCTGCTGGGTTGAGGTAAAGACAGTTTAACAGGTAAAGCAAAAGCTGCGCGCACAAGCAAAGCAAAATCAGGAATTCATTCACTGCTTCCCATCGCAGGCGGGTGTTCAGCATCCCCAGGACAGCCGGGCRGGGTGAGGAGCAGAGCAGCCCCTGACGCTGTGCAAGCACTGCTCAGCAGTCACTAAAACGTCCCTGGGTTATCAATGCTGTTTTCAGCACAGATCCAAAACATAACCCCATACAGGCTCCTATGAAGAAAATTAACTCTCTCCCAGCCAAAACCAGTACACTGGTGCAAAATAATATTGAGTATCCGATTGTGCGAGTACGTGACCAAGCACTGTGAGCCTACAGGATTTTGGTGGCTGCCCTCAGAGCTGAACSATGCTGCACTTCTGTGTCAGGTGTCACCTGCATGAGAGCACAAAAAGCCTTGTTTATAGACAATCCACAGGCAATGTGGGCATGACTGTGCCTGTGAGTAACTGGAAAATGAGGTTATTCTTCCTGAATCCAACAATAGTTTGAYGTATTTTAAGCCCTCAAAAATCCCTTTAAGCACCACTGGATCTAAGCACGATCATTCTTCAGGGCACGTCAGGTGAATGGCCTGAGCAACACTCAGTAAGGACTTTCTCAGCAGTTTTGCCGGGAGTGTGATTTAGCTCAGCTTTGGAGTAAGGTAACGTAAGTAGAAGTGCTTTTCTGAATAGCTGTAGGCAAAATACTTCAGAGTGAATCAGGGACAATACTTCCATAGGACCCAAATTAACAGAAGCATCCTCCCTCTCACATATCTGCTTTGATTTAGGTCTTTCCACAGGTCCAGTAGAAATGCACACCAAGGACCACCCTTCACCCACATGGGCTTCTAAAATGGCTTAGTTTTCTCAAAAGGTACTTTTCTTTGTATATTTTCTAATATATCTTTTATGAGAAGTCATATGTTCTTTTTATGCTCCCATATACCCATGCCTTGGGCTGGATCCTTAGGTGCAAGGAACCTGAGTAACTCACAAACATGAGAGATTTATTCCGTCAGTCTTACCAGTGAAACAAGAAAAGACCAGGACCCACATTGCCTAAATGGGAACAGACTCTAAAATGTTGAGTAACTGCAACCAGGACCTACTTCTTTGTAGTCCCACATTTTACAGCTAGACCGTCTTGATGTGCTTACAAAACTCATCATCTCTGGTTATACAGAGCAAGGAAGACAAGCAGCTTTTCTCAGAGCCATATCAAATCTCCACACATTTTAGCATCATGCCTGGACGTCGTGTGCTCCCATCATACAAGCACAAGYGTCTGTTCACGTTAAGGTGCACACAGCCTGACCCAGCTCCCCAATGGCACTTACAAGCAAGGACGGTTAGTTCCTTTCCTCTGGAAATAATCTACTCAGTACCTTCTCCTCCATTACATGATCTAGAAGCGCTGATAATTTTAGACACGGAAAGCCAGAGAAGATTCACTTCGTGGCTCCCTGTAAGAGAACACTCAGCTCCAGCGCGCYGCGTCTGCTGTTGGGGTGTCCACAGGCACCTCTGTCCCCAGAGCTCAGACCACGGCTCAGGTGAACTGCAGCCCTTGAAAACACACCTCCTGGGGAGGGGCAGAGGTGGCCGTTATGTATCTGAAGAGAAGTGTGACTTGGCACACTTCAAAGAGGTCTCAGAGTATTTCTACAGCGTGCCAGGATGACAGTGTCCATCCATCCTGCGTGTCGACACGATCTTGTTGTTGACTCGGAGCCATAGGCATAAACACAGGAAAGCTTGAATACATACTTCTATAATTAATGTCCCTCATGAGGTTTTCTATTCTGGGGATATATGTAATCTAAGTATGGCAGGTAATTCAGAGGAGTTTTAGAGCATAAAACCCCCTAAATAATGCAGGTAAATGTTCATTGTAAAGGTTAAGGATGTGAGGAATGATAGGTGGAAAGGGGAAAACTCAGGACTGACAGGAGAGGGAGCAATAAAATAATTTGAGAAGATGAGCGGTTGCAAGTGGGAAACACTGGTAGTGGGAGGGCTGCAACCAGCAGAAAAGGCTGAGGAGGTGAGAGCGGGAGGGAAGAGGAAAGTTGAGGGAGTGTGTGTGTTGGGTTTTAGCAATCTTTAGGTGATGCCTAAGCCCTTTCTCTGCTCCTTTTGTGAGCTCTGGGATCTTCAGGGAGAGCAGCACACTCATCTAAGTTTGGTGTCAATGAAGCTACTCGACATTTAAGTGTCCGCAGACCAGGACGTACCATGCTCTCGCTGCTGCTGCCTCACTTTTAATACCTTTCAGGGTGCACATGGACCCATAACAGCCTCCCTGCGGTGCTGCCTCCTGCCACGGCTCCGGCAATGCCCACGTGGCGAGGAGGTGCCTGTGCAGACGCCGCGGCTGAGATAAGGCAGATTGGATCTGCCACCTGCTTCTTGGATCAGTCACAAAATGAACGAGGGGAGAAGGTGTCTCGTGGTGCCAGGGCCACGGGAGTCGCCTCAGCCAAAAAGCACGATTCCCCCCAACACGTCCCAGATAACTCCGTCCCTTCACATCASCCACAGCTGATGTGGTGAGACCTCAAGGTGAACATCAAACATGAAGCTGGCAAGAAAAGAYGACACGTGAACTTGAAGATCCCCTGAAATATCGGCTGCGTCCTCAAACTCAGCGTGATCGCCACTGTTTTTCCCAGTGTGCCGATCCCAGTTTCGGCTCCTCCCACAGAAACTTCCAGCAGCACCTCACTCACCCTCTGGCGTGCTGGCTGTGCTGCAGGCAGTGGAAATCTATTTGCATATTCATGGTGGCAAATGAGGGCAGAGCGGGCAGGACTGTGGCTTGCTGGCAAGGGCAGTGCCCCGTTTCGGTGTCAGAGAGGGAGGAGTACATAAGCCTTCAGCCCGTGTAAATCCATTTCTGTAGAAGACTAGTCTCTGCCTGAGTTGTAACAGGCATGAACAGTTTGATTTTCTTTGGACAGGGCCTGAGGAAGATGATGGTTTGGCCTTGGACTTTTCCCGACCTGAAGAGGGAGCACTCTTCATTTTCCAAATGGTAGGTTTTTTTCAGTGTTGCTCCCTAATGTTCCATCTTTCTTAGGTTGTGGGGAAATGAATTACGTATCAGCTTTGGGATACTGCCCAGATTAAAAATGAATTCCCTGTTTCRTCTTACTTTTAGCCACTCAAAGGTTTCACGTGTGTCAGCTGTACAAGGATGACACAAAGAGTGCATTGCCTGGTCTACTTCAGGCACTCTGCAGTGTGTTACACAGCTATTTAATTTTGCAGTGAATTCATTAAAGATAACGAARTAAAGCATGCGTTAGTGAAAGAAGCAGACCCTCATATTCTTAATTTATGCACATCATATATCTCATAGGAAAACAACAATACTGTGACAACAAATTTTGGAGGCATGTTTATGACAGCAACATAAATAAGGGACTGCCAGTGCCATTTACCTGCTCGGAGATAACACACGCATTACAATGCCTGCCTCCTTGCTGCTATTCAAATGCAAAAGATGGCATTTGTAACCTGATCATTATTCCTAATTTCCCCAGCAGACAGCAGTTACAGAGCCCGTGTTCAGTTACATTTTGACATCTCACTAATAGTATTGTTTTAGTGTTCATGGACTGCTCTCCCAAAGCAGCACAGTTTAAGTGTGAGGCAGTAGATATTTATTAAGTTTGAGATAGTATCTAGGGGCCCAGAGCAAATACAATTTACACTTTTATGTGGAACCAGTTGGAAAAAGACAAAAAAACCCACTAATATTTCTGTCATTCACTGAAAACAGCGTTTTGATCCGAATGTCATAGTTAGCTCTGCTGTCATAGAGAAATGGGCTTGAACCCAGACTCTTCATATTTGGTATCTCAGTAGGTTACATATTTGATTTTTACCTCTGYCGATGGAGAGGGGCAGTCTGTAGGAAGTAGACTGCTGTCCAAATCCCTCAGAAAAATTTTTGCAGTGTTTGGGTGAGAGTACCGGTCTTTGTAAAATCTCCTTGGCTGTGTTTCCTCTCCGTTAGAAGTCTGACGTGAAAAACAAAAGCAAAATAAAAGCTCAAGAGGAAACAAGCACTGGAGGGAAAGCGTACCCTTGTTTCCGAGCAGAGGCGCACACAGCGCGGGCGCGGGGGTCAGAGCCGCCCCACGAGCCGTTCGGAGCACACCCCCGCACCCCGGGGCCCTCCGGGCCAGCAGTAACCCACGGGCGCTGCAGACACGCGTCTAGGAGCTCTCCTGAAGCAGRGCCTTGGTGTCTGAGGCCATCAGCATCTCAGGACCCATCCTCTTGCCAGATGCCTTTCTGTCCGTGTCCCCAGAGTTTTTGCTGCCTTTGCCTCCCCGCAGAGTGAACCCAGTCCTACAAAACCAGCCACGCTGCCTGCAGCTCCTGCGCAAGCGCCGCTGCCGAGGAGCACGCCAGGCCTTGTAGCTCCAACGGCGGTCAGAAATCTCTATTAAACAAGATAACCATAAGAAAGGCTGCGTTTMCTGGCATCGCATGTGGTTGCTTGGATCTTACATTGCTTTGGTGACCATAGACCTGCTCAGAAGAAAGGCCTGAGGAGTATCTATATACTCATGCGTGTCCCTGGCCACATGTCGAGGGGAAAGGAGCATCCCGGTTCGGTGCTGCGACTGCTGTGACATCCAGGACAGAMGGTCTCGCTCCATAATTCATTCAGCTAAGCCGTGACTTCTCCCTGAACTGCTGCGTAATTATTACAAGTGTATCCAGATAGAGACTGTAAAATTGAACATCTCCAGCAAAGATGTTATACTTGTAATTTAGTCTCACATTAACATGTGCTCCTTTTTTTTTTTTTCAATCTTCATGTTTTTGTTTCTAGCCTCAATGAAAGCTCTGTTTTTCAGCTGCTGGCTTTCATACTCGCTGTGCTGGCAGCTGTGGGCAACAGCCCAGGAGGAGCTGTGGGTGAAGCCGCGTTTCCTGAACCACACACATGGTCAGTTGGTAAATCAGCGTTTGGTCAGTTGGTAAATCAGCTTTTGTTCGGTTGGTAAATCACCAGCGTTAGCTCTGTGCTGCCCCTCGTTTGAGACAGACGTTGGGAATCCCCTGGGGAAGGTGACCGGCCACGCTGTGCCCTGGGCTTCCCGCGCCCCGTCACCTCCAGCACGGCGTTTCCACGGCGGTGGGGACACGGCCAGCTCTGCACCCCACGTGCTGCCTGCCCCGGCCCCGCTCCCCCCAGGGACCCGCCTGCCTCCACAGGGATTGCCGTGCCAGTGAAGCATGCGGTACAGGCAGCACCTGCAGCCCGGCAAGGTGACGAAACACGGTGTATGGTAGAAAGGGTCGTCTCTGCCCATGGAGTATCCACACACGCAGATGGAGACATTATTTCCAAACCCATCTTGTTTTTTTCTAACATCTCTTCACAGGTGAGGTCAATTAACTTTTTAGTATATTTGATGTGGAAAACTCTCTGTAAACACACTTTGAGTATCTGCAGAATGAATAAACAGCAATTTTTGGCTTTGCTTTAGGGAGCTGTGGTAATGCATTTTTAATTGATGGCTCTTTTGGCAACGCAGAGAGAGTGATTTGCCAGGGTGGGAGGCACAGCTTTGAAAAGGTCAGCAGTTACCAGATGTTGTCCTCAGCAGCAGCTGAGAGTCTTCTTGCAGAGCTGGGGCCATGTTTTGCAGCCAGCATGCTTTTTTTTTTTCCCTCTCCCTCCTTACTAGGTGCACAATTTATTTCAGAGCCTGGCTGCTGAGTCTGTGCTTYCCTGTAAATGCACCGAGACCCTCAGAGCTCCTGCTCGGGGCTGCGGGGCCCCAGCGCTCAGGGTGGCTGCCGCTGCCTGCCGACAGCTCGACCTCCCGCTGTACTGGTGCTCGTGAGGGGACTCATGAAAGCCCTGCATGGAAAAGCCTACGACTGTGCAGAAGGCTAGAATCAGGAGCGAGAGGGTCTGAAGCCCAGGAGCAGAGTAAATCAAACACGTTTCATAYTTGCAGGCACAAGCGTTTCTGTCATGACAAAATAAGTGGCTGCGTCTTTGGACTTTTGGTTTGGGCTCTTTTTCTTTGGTGATRAGCTCTGCTCTGGCAGAAATGTAGCAAAATACAGAAGGGGTTTGGCTTGTATGATGTGGCTAATTACTGCCCCTGTGGATGGGTCTGCCTGTTTGGGCAAAGTGCCCGTGTCTGCACGGGAGATGCTGAGCCCAGCCGGGCAGCACAGGCGCGGAGCGGCACAGCTGGCCCTGCCACCGATGCCCTCGCAGTGGCTCTTTGGGGGTTTCCCTGGGTGAGCTCRCACCTGGCCGCGTGGGCTGAAAGCCACCGGTGGCTGCAAGACCAYTGGGGCAGCCCTGGGGCTCCCCCTCCCAGTTTACCTCCGTGRCGAGGAGAGCAGGTCCCCTGGGGAGGAGGATGCTCAGACGTGTCAAGACATGGATGAGAAACAAGACTCGAAAAGCTACCCAGGGCCACAGGGGACAACGCYCAGATCACAGGAGGTGTTTTGGTGCTCCGTGTACAGAACGAGATAGGAGAAGATGCTTGCTAACCTGCTCAAAAATTCACGTCTGAGAGAAAACTCATTAGAAAACAAAGCTGCCACCTGTTTGTCCTTTTTCAGAAATGTTATGCTTCCTACAATGATATTTCAGCTTGGTTGATCACATACTGGCAACGAAGAAGCTCTGGGCAGAGCTTAACATGCTGCACAGCCATTTTATAATGTATATCTCCATTTTTCCACAGATTAAGACACTAGACTATTTCTAGAGATGAAAAAAGGATTCATGAGGAGTGAAAGGAAAAGAAATGGCAATGTGCTGCTTTATTACTGCCAAACATCACCAAAGGTTATTTGTTAGCTTACRCGTCAGGAATAGCAATGAAGGTGGCGGGGAAGATCTCAGCAACGTGGCCCGCTGCAGCTCCCGGGGGCAGAGCGCAGCGAGAGGGGCTGAGCCAGCCGCGCGTCCCTCCCCGCGCGGCATGCCAGGGTGCAGCATGCTCGCTGGATGTCAGTCACGGGGATTTCARACACAGGTACCAAAAAGCCTGGAGACTGAGCAGGGTTGATATTTTGAGAYAAAGTGCCTGTATGTACATACTAGGGAAGAGCTGGTTTAGTGGCACAACACCCTGCTTTGCTGCAGAGTTGCCCTGGAGACACAGCATAAGCACAAGCCTCTTTCATGACCAGAAGACATTCCACATGGGTATTTGTATTGAAAYTGATTCTCTAAAATTTAAAAAGGAATTTGAGAATTCACTTGCCGTTATCTCAGCAGTGGCACACTCTCGGTGTTCATCGCACCGCAGCCAGCACAGCCCTCCTGTCCCGACCGGTTCTGCACATGCCTTTGCATCCTAGCGCCGCGTCCGAGCCTGCAATAGCATGTGTGAGGGTGGGATATCCACATCATCCGCTTCTTCCCTGCTGTGTTTGCAGATGAGACTGCAGCTGAGAGCAGCAATTCCTGCAGCTCACGATGGGAGACAGAGTGCTCTTCCTTGTCTGCCAGCAAGCCCRTGTGGGGGGTTATACACCCCCCCAGTGCACAGTACAACCCACTTCAGCGGGAGGTGACACAGGAGCTTGGCCACCCCGTGCCATGGCTGAGAGAACCCAGCCTCCGGCGGTCCCCAGGGCTGCGCCGTGTGGGTGCTGGCATGGGTGCAGACCTCCGCTGCAGGACCCTGAACAAGGAGGGGAGGAACCTCMGTAACAGGTTTACCCTCCAGAAACACCCTCTGTGAGCAGGCAGCTCATGTGAACGACTTGAAAATGGCTGGATCACCCTGGACACGTTCTCCACTGTTTCCCCGACTGTCTGCACCTTCCTTGGGGAAGGAGGTGGTGCCAGGAGCCTGTGAACGGCCGCCCGGGAGCCGGGCTGCGGGAAGGGGCTGCCATGCAGACGTGCCCAGCAGTGGCACAGCACAGTCGCGGTGGGATGGGGCAGAGCACAGCGCCCAGTGTGGGTGTCAGAGACCGGTACCTCAGCCTTGTTCGGTAACGTGAGCGTCAGCATCCTAAGCTGATGTCCCGCCATGCCTGCGTAAGAGCATCACGCCGTTCGGTGAGCACCGCACCTTCCCCCGGCCACAGCTGCCTGCAGTAGTTCTCCCTGTGTTTTGTCTTGCCGACTTCTGACTTTCTGTGATGGGAGCGTCGTAGGCACAGAGCACACTTCTGGCTTCTCGGAAATAATTGCACAAACCTTTTTTGCCCTTTAAACACCCCATAACTGGAGTAAGATGGAGAACAAATTGGAAAGTGATGATGGTGTGTGGGTTAAAGCAGGTGCCAGCCAGCTGGAGAGGAACAGAGGAGTACGGGTTCTGAGTAAATGGAAAGGAGGGAACTGATGTGCTCTCCCTTCCCCTGCAAGTGCAGAGAAAAGGAGAATGTGCTCATCTGCTGCTTTTAAGATGCTGTGGTCAAAGCAGGTGACTGTTCCCAAAGTGAGTTTCTTGCCTTTGGCTGAGGGGAATGTGRTGTGCGTCTGCATATTCTGCTGCTAGGATAGCTTGAGCAGAGGGGCACCAAAGAAGCACGTTCAATCAGAAATAACTGCCTGGAGATGAATTTGTAGGCTGTGGATGTGTGTTACCAGCAGTTTCTCTTCCCYGTGCTCAGGGCTGTAGAGAGGAAAACTCCCTTTGTTCAGGCAGAGGTTTATCTTCAGCAAAAGTGCAGCCAGAAAAGGGAGCATTTTCTTTAAATGGGTCCCCGTGCATTTTGCTTTTCCATCACATATTGCTGGCCCTGCTTTYAGATCTGAAATGAGGCAGCCTAATTGGTCATTTATCCCTTTAGCTTTTTATTTTTCTCCTGAGAGGACTTCATAAACTGTTTGCTGTTCTATAAGAAATTGCTTAAGTGGGTGACAATGGCTCTGGATACAGCAATTCTTGCAGCTCAGTTGCCAGTTGCTTGGTGCTCACTTCGGCACTGCTGAGAGGAGGCAGGAGGAGGTGCCGTGGATGCTGTTACACTATTTTCACTTGTGATGCCTGGCTTCTTCGCACAGCTGGCAAACCACCGAGGCAGGCCGCGGGCCCCGACGTGGGACCAGCACCACCCCACCCGCTCCTCCTGCGCTGCTGCCGTGTCCTGGTGACCTCCTCCGGCCCCCCAAACTGTGCTTCATGATTGCTCACCTGCACAGAATCATTAATACCTCATATCCAAGCCTAAATAAAAAAAAAAAGAATAATAGAAGTACGAGCCAGAAAATCAATGCATATGCACACGCACATGCACAGAGATCTGTCAGGGAGAATCATGTCCTTATTTTGCAGTGCCAGTTTTATCATTGACATGAAAACAGCTTTTAGACAACTTGAAGTACAGCGGGTTTTATCTGAGCTCAAGTCATACAGTCTTTTCGGTTAGAGAATCATGGGTTTAGTAACTTGTTCCAAACTTTTCTGCTCACTAGGAAGTGGTATTAACCCCATTCAGGATTAAACACTCTATTTACTTTAATGGCTGAGCTTTACAACCCCACACATAAGTTTTGCCAACTGTTTTTGCTCTAACACAGGCATTTTCTTCTGTAGAAGAAACAGCAAATTGTTAAATGTGAAAATTCAAGGCTCCTCCAATCTGCAATTGTCCTTTTACCCTCAGCTGTGAATGAAGTAGCTGGAAATCTGGTCCTGTAAATGTCAAACTGATAGTAATCCACCTGAGAAACTGTATAAAGTATATAATTCCCTCAAAACTGCTATTTATTTCTGATGTTAGTATATTATTATTCAGTGAAAGACTATCTAAGAAAATCTTTCATAAATGTAATAAACTGAAAATTTTTCCCTAGGCTTCCTGGAGCTTATACCRTTCTTATACTCATGGAAAGCTCCTGATGCAATTTTTTTCCTTAAGATGTTTAYTACTTAAATGAATGAATCTTTTATATTGATATTTTTATCTTTCATTGAGGACAAACTCTCTAGGAAATCTTGGCATATTACTTATTTAGGAACATGACTTTATATCCTTTCACCTGGAACAAAAATAGCAGATGTCATATTTAGGTGCAAACAAATTTAGAACAGTCTCTTTTTTTTTTTTTTTTTCTTCTCCAGATCAAAATTTATGTAGTGAAAATCTATACAGTATTTTTTTCAGCCACAGAGGTATCTTCAAGGATGTGAGTGCAAGAACRGGAAGCAGATGTACGAGCGCAGCATCACGGAGGAGCTGCCTTGCCCATTAGCCCTGCCTCAGAATAAGATCTCTTACAGCTCAGCCACACTGGACAGACGTTTTCCTTCTGTCCTCAGAGCCGCAGAGATGCTGCGATGCTCCGTGGCAGCCCCTCCGGGAGCTCGGGGCCCCTTTGCTGCCTGTGGCCGGGCACTGGGCAGACCCCGCCGCCCGTGCGAGGTTCCGGCTCTGTCACTTTTCCGTGTCCTCTTACCTAATTCGTGCTTGAACCCTTACCTTCCTGCTTTTAAAAATCGTGCTCCCAGATACAAAGTTTAGGAGGGTCTGGGGAATAACTGCGTTGTCCTGCAGAGCTGGAGGCTGAGCGTGTCGGGATATTTGCTGTGCTACATGCAAAGACTCTCCAGCGGGAGACTCGGGAGAGGGGTGCGAAAAGCCGAATCTGCAGCAGCAGCAGGGTAACTACTCCTACCTAGGTCATCATTTTCCCTTGGTTTCAATGAAAGTTCCGTTGCTTAAATAGGATGTCCCTTGTCTAAGCAGCCTCATGGGCGGTCTAGAAAAGGCTCTTGGGTCAAACAAGGGCTTGGACCTTTGTTCTGCTCCACCAGGCAAGGCTGCTCSTGCGGTGACTCCAACATGACTTGGTTCTTTGGGCTTCACTGTTCCCTGCTGTAACCCTGGAGCACGGCAGCCCAAAGCTTYCTGTTGTTCTGGTGCAGAAAATTCACCTCTTCCTCATTTCCCAAGACGACAGCACATACTGGGAGTAACAAATTTTTCTTCTTAATAACTAGAAATGTTTTTTTCTTATTACAGCATTCTTCATTATAGCCGAGGTTTTAGCTAGGGGAAAAGGTCATTTTTTGGTGAGATAGAGACTATTGTTAACATAGAAGAAGCAAAAATAAAATTAAAAAAACAACCTATAGACTTATTGCATGTCAATAGAGTAACATAAATTCACTGGAAGAGGCATGAAGGAACTTCAATGTTACTCTGAAAAGATAAATAAAATGCATGATGGTATTTACTGTACTTGGATGTAAACAGTTTGCTGTAAGTGGTTCATTAAAAATCTTTTGGGAATACATTTTTCTTGGTTAAGAGCAGAAAAATTCTGCTACATATGATTGTTCCAAAAAGATCTACATTTCAAAATAGGCAAGATGAGGAATTAAAATAAAATGCGCAATTAGAAAGTTTCAGAACTTAAAATATTTATTGCCTGTGAAATTTAAGTTATTTCAAAATAATTTTTGTTCTGAATCAGAAAAAATATCTTCAAACAGGAATTCCTTTTGGTTAAAACTGGAAGATTAGTTTTCTTTATGATTTTGGTAAGCTCTGCATTTTTTCAGGAACATGAACTTCCTAAAGAAAATTTTGTTTTGTCAGAAAATAAACGTTGTCAGAAATAGTTGACAGAAAATATGCGAGCAGCTCTGTAAATAACTGCCCTTAGTCACCACCCGTGTTCTTCACACGCAGCACACGTGAGATTTGCCTGTTGATTCCACCTGTACGGACAGCGCAGCCTGCCCAGGCAGCCAGTTGCCACGGCCCCCCAGGGACCAAGGGGCCTGGGGCACGCTTCCTCTCCGGTGGTCCGTCCCGGCTACCGCACCCAAAACATCTGCGGTGTCCCCAGATGTGCCACAGCTGCCGGGGCACAGGTCTGTGGGTCGGGGCCAGGCAGAYGGGCAGGACCCCGTGCGACAGAGGTGGGCTGCAAAGACTTAGCGGGTGTCATGAAGTTGTGGCTGATGAGTAACACCATAATTTCGTGCTGCAGTTCTGACTGTGACTGCACCCTGCTCTTCATCACTTTGTTACTCTGCTGCTGGTTGTTCATCGCGTTGTAATTATACAATGGATTGTAATAAAAGGAGGTCAGGAAACTCCACGTGTTCAGGGAAACCTCTAAAGAGAAGTCTTTTTAGAGAGACTTTTATTAGTATTGATTGGACACRTCAGCGCTCTGTGGAGCTGGTTTAAGGAGAGTATCCAGACGGAAACCATTCATCGGCGGCAGGGGCAGTTGGAAACCAGAGCTTCCTGCAGGAAGGACACTCGGTGAAGAAAACCGAGACTGCTGCCGAAAGACAATACTCCGCACGATGAATGTGCTGGCTACAGTAGGATAGGTATCCTCATGCCAGTATTATTTTCATCCCTTTCTATGAATACGTGCAACAGGGAATCATGATATAAAGGCTGGTAAAACTGTGTAGTTTCACTAATTCCAATTTCTCAGRGCTCCGTACACCCTCTGAGCAACTGGCCTAATGCATTTTTGCATTGAACTGAGTCCAAGAAATTGCATCTCACAGGTGCATTTCTTATTAATGATGATGCAGTCCCTGGACACTGAGAATCCATGTGCATGTTCATCTTATTTTAAAAGCAGAGCACCATTAGGTCCACAGTTTAAAATTGTGGGTAAATTTTAAGAYGTATATATTACACACAAACACAGATATGCAAATATAAATATAAATAAATGTTCAAGTATATATCATAATTTTTTTTTTTTTAATTCCTTTGAGTGATTGTAAATGTGAGTTGGTCAACCTTACTGATATGGGTAATTGCAGAGTGAAACCCACAATTATCAATACTCTGCCTGGRGATCACAAGTGTCTGCATTTAATTTGTCAGCCATGTACTGAACCCGGCAACTTGCATTTTACTGACAGCCACCCCGAGGCAGTACTGCTCTTAACTGGCTGGTACCTGTTAGAAACGTGGTCCTGGAGCGTTCCGCAGTGTCAGGGACTCATTAAGTCCTTAACTTTGTTGTGTTTTGTAATGTTTTACAGATCTCCACTTATCCTGACACTTGAGCATTGCAACACCAAAACCCTGGCCAGAGGACATTTGCAAATACTCTCTCGATATCCACCTGGGATGAATAACTGGGGCACGGTGGTTTGAGAATCAYTCTTCTGTGTTCTCTACAGCATCATCACTGGGCCACCGTTAGCATCTCTGCTGGCACCAGCTGAGCCAGTGTCTTTCAGCTAAAGATCATGATTTTTTTTCCCACTTGATTGTTGGGCGTGTTGCCACTCTCTACCAAACATTGTGTCGCAGGACCAGGAGGTATTACTGCAAACACTGATGACCTAAGGGATTATTTTCAAGTTTTTGGTACAATCTGGAACCTACTGGTCATATTTTGGAAAACTCAGCCACTCAGAAGAAATAAATAGAAATTAATAGAAATATTTAACATAGATGCATGGATTTTATGAAGTTCTCGTGAAGGTGGTTTTGGACATTTAGGGTGCCGCACCTCAGCCCTGACAAGGAGGCAGAGGGGGATACAAAGCTATCCAAATTTTCTATTCAATGCGCAACAAAGACAAAAGTGAAGCCCCCCAAATACCTCGTGAGGTGCGGCTTTCCTTCTCCAGCTGGAGGGCACACACTGCTCTTCAAGCGCCATTGATGCGCCTTCGTCCCTGACCGCGGGGCACAGGCGGCCCCTCGGGGCCAGCACCCCACCGGCTGCCCCCGCACCCCGGCACCCCCACAGGCACGGCCCCGGGCGGGCGCCCCGGCGGATTTAGCGAGGTTTGGGCAAGAGGGGCGAGGGGGAGCGTGGGCAGGGCCGGGGGAGGTCTGGGAGGAGCAGCCATGCCCTCTGCCTGAGCCGCGGCGGGGTTGTCCTCGTCCCAAGTGTCTGAGACATCTTTGTGCCTTTCGTGCTAACAAAATGCAGAATATTATTAAAATCTCTTTCCTTTTGCTTGCATGCGAAAGAAAGTCTGATGCATACAGTGGATGTGTGATGAATTATCTTTTTTAGGTAACAGGGACAGACAAGATCACATTTCCTGGGGCAACACCATTACATGGCCTGATTGGAGCCCCAAAAAGATAAATACTCTGCATTAGCAGAGGGAAATAAAACTGAAAACCATGAATTTGGATTAATGAAAAGAGCAAGGAATGATGAAAGTTCTGTTGGGTAGAAACACCAGTGACTGCAACTCCCATTATTTGCAGCATTTAATTTTACATTTCAGTAAATAGATAGAGTGAGAATTTTCAGTGCTGGGCATAGTTAGAATACGGAATAATTGCAATACTATTACATTCTGTATCTACTGGTTATCACTTATAGCTGGAAATTAACTATATACAGCATTATTTTTCTACTTGAAAATATTGCCATCCACAGAGAGTGATGTCCTTTAAAATCTCTATATTAAAAATATTAATGCACCTTGTTTTCTTTTTCTCTTTCAAATTGTCACAGACCTCTCTTATTATAGCCAAATAAAAATTCTTTACGTGCAGTTTTATTATTTTACTTTTCATCAGTTTTATTTTAATAGTCTTCCAAGTATTTTTTTCCTGGGAATAAGTGGGAAGTTTCTTGCAGAACTACTTTTCTAATAATATGTGTTCCCAACCTTTATCTATCTATACTTTCCTGAGTCTGTGCAGGTCAATACTTCACTTTGTGTCATAAATAACATTTCTCTTTAAAAGTAGCACAAGTAATACCAATTCAATCCCAATGAATTTATTTGTTTTTCTGCAAGCTGTTGGAGAGAGCACGATCGCTCCCTGCACAGCATTTGGTGCTATTCCTGTCTCCATATGGTTTTTCACATCACGGTTATGGAACCTCAGCACCTTCTCAGCACTGCACGGCACAAGGCAGCTTACACGCCTGGTGTGTACCGTCTGCCCCTTCAGCCGCTCCTCACAGGAGAAGCATTTGCGGTGAAGTATCTGATTTCTACGGGAAACTTTGGTTTTGTGAGTTGGTTTGACTCTGACATACACCTACTGCTCTGTCATCACAATAGGGCAGGTTAATCCAGAGAAATAAATTCAATCCAAAACAGAGAAGCTGCTCCATTTGAAGAGAAAACTCAGTCAGGAAAAAAAAAAAAAACAATCAAAAAAAGATAAAAAGAACATTTCTTTTTGAGGAGCAGCTGCTGCTCGGCTGTRAAGCAAAGCTGTGCAGAGCTTTAGCAACGGAGACATGGGGCCGCCCCTCCCTCCCCCCCGGCAGAGGAAGGGGAACGGCCCCGCAGAGCCCGGCGGAGCATCGCCTGCACCCGCCGGCATCGCATCGCCTGTGCCCGCCGGCATGGCATCACCTGCGCCTGCCGGCATGGCATCGCCTGTGCCCGCCGGCATGGCATCTCCCGCGCCCGCCGGCATCGCATCGCCTGTGCCCGCCGGCATGGCATCTCCCGCGCCCGCCGGCATGGCATCGCCTGCGCCCGCCGGCATCGCATCGCCCGCGCCTGCCGGCACGGCAGCCTGCAGACATGCATGGCTGCAGCTCCCTGCCACCTCCTGCGGGCGGGAGGAGAGGGTCCCTCGCCCAGCACCGGGAGCACAGCTCCTGCGCCGCTGYGCGGCTCGCTGTCCTCTCCAGGGGAGCCAAGCTGCCCTCCATCTCAAGGCTCTCAGCCGGACTCTCCTCCTTGCCCCATCCCAGACAGCTCTGGGGTTTGCTAGCATGGCTGTAGCTCCACCGAGGCCCTGGAGGAGGAAGGGGAGCTGTGAGGTTGTGTGATCTGGGTGCTTCAGACAGTCCCTGCCACGCGTCCATCCCCAGCTGGGGACTGTCACCGTCTCTTCTTCTCCCGCTGCTTCCCCTAAACTCCCACCTTCACGCTCTGAGCATCCCCTCGCTCGTYATGATCTGTGTATCACCCCACATGGCGATGTGAAGGTTTCATCTGGGTAGCGATGATCAGAAGAATGATAAGGAGAAAACAAATTGGTTCCAACAGGTGTAAAAAATACCATATCCACAGCAGCGCGGCCATGCAGCAAACCGGGGCTCCCTCCTCTATGACCCCTCCCTTGCTCAGCCCCCGCTGCTTGTCCCATGCCCAGAGACCCCCCAGCCCCACAGGACACAGAGCTGGTCTCAAATTATCCCACATCAGCACATTTTCACTGCATCGAGCCCCTTCCCTTCTTGGAAAAGGTGCAGGAAGGCTTCTGTCGGGCTGGGGAAGCAGTACCGAACCACTTTTTCTTCTATATCATGTGAGTTTTTCTTCAGGTGGAAATGGGGCACTTTTCTTCAGGGCTGTGCTAAGAAGGGTGACATTTATTGCTGAAATAGCAAGTATTATCTTGCGGAAAAGTCATAGTTCTTGTGCAGCAGGTTGAATTTCCACAAGCTTTTACGTCCTAAAATCTTTGTTGCTCCTTCAAGTGGTATTTCACCTTTTCTGGAAGTGGACTTTCTTTCCATGCAGATATTTGTGAAATGAAAATTGTTAGTTTCTCCGAAGTCTCCCATCTCAGAGATGGGCTTTCTGCAAGGACCAGCAATTTTAAATAAAAACAACAAATGCTCCGCTTCAAAATGTTCTAACAGCTCAGGGGGGAAAAAGAAAACAAACCAAAACAGAAAAAAAAATCTTTCATACAGTATACTCAAAGCTATTTGAAGAAATCGCTAGACAATTATTTTTTAGCTATTGAAAGTTAYGAAAGTCATAGATTTTTCCATCTGCTTTAAAATAACTCCACAAATACATAATAATATGGGGCCAGGCATGGACGAAGCTCTGTTGGCTTTCAGCAGCAGAGGTGGACTCCGGTTTCGCCTGCATCGCGCAGCTCCTGAAGCCGTCTGTGCTGCAGTTAGTCGTCCACAGCAGAGAGTATCGCAAAGGAACCCAGCAGGCGAGCGTAGGGAATGTTTATCGGAGCAGACATTGCCGGCTGCTGTGGAGTAAGCAGTTGTGGGGCACAGCAAAGTGCCCCAYGGTCACTGCAGCTGAAGATCACGCAGCTCCTGAAGGGAGCTCTGTGAGCAWCACCTCCGTGCTGGTTTTCTCCAGAAACCCACCCATTCCCCCAGACTTTGCYGTCCACAGTTGTGCTCTGCAGGTCCCGGGGCAAAGCCATGACGTCCCCTAAGGGAAGCTTCTCTGTCACCCAGCCACAGCGTTGGAGGTGGGCCATGCCGACATGGTGACAGGGTCACTGCACCACTTCCAGCCTGTTTTACCAAACACCATAATCTGGAAGATGATGACACTTCGAACCTTGCTAAGCTTAGCCCCGTGACAGATTATGCTTAAACAGTCTTCAGCTCCGCGTTTGTGGCAACGCGTTTTGGGGTGTTGCAGTGCTGCAGCAGCACCCAGCCCAAGGGCAAGGTTGAGGGTGGTTATTCTGTCCCCAGCTACCGTCACTGCGGGGTCACCCAGTGCTGCCTCACCCTGCACAACCACTGCGGGTTTTTTCACTGGGGAGCCAGGAGCCCGGGGATGTCCATGAGGGCAGCTGAGACAGCAGCAGGGTGTCCCCAGCATGGCTGTGACCCCCAACCATGGTGCTGCCCCGTGGTACCCGAGTTGGGACAGGGTGATGGCAGGGACAGGGACAGGGACAGGGACAGGGACAGACACAGGCTCCATCACCGCCTGGCCAGGGGAGCTACCAGGCCGGGTCCACAGCCCGACAACGGGCAGCAGCACATCTCTTCATTTCCTAATGACCATCGTTACCAGGAACAAGCTGAAAAACAAAGGCTGCCAATGAGCAGTCTTCAAAACAGAGACAGCTTTCACTAGACACAGACATAGCACGGGTATGTTTGCACCCGTATGCTCTCCCTGGATGAAGAAGACTTGCCTAAAAATCAGGGTAGGGCTTACTCCAGCTGCCAGCAGCTGCGGTAGGAAACACKTGGCACAAACACAGAGCCACCGTTCGGAGCAGGAACTCTTAAATAAACCCCAAACAAACAAGAAAACGGAAAACTGTGAGCACTGTAAACAWAAAACAATGCTGTTTATGGAGATGCCTACCTTTTTAAACTTAGCATTTGGTGGTGAAACACTGGAACAATGGCACAGGTTTCCCAGAGAGGTGGTAGATGCCCCATCGATGCCTGGAAACATTCAAGGTCAGGCTGGAGGGGGCTCTGAGCAACCTGATCKAGTTGAAGATGTCCCTGCCCACGGCGGGGGGTTGGACTGGATGGCCTTTAAAGGTCCCTTCCAACCCAAACTATTCTGTGATTCTATAATTCTATKATTTTATTTTTCCAAATACTTCCATTAGTAATTCGAAATGCATTAGTTCTGTTAAATCTCCTGCTAAGAAGCTCATGTCCTGAAATGTACAGGAAAATGAGAGGACTATACATACAGTGGTAGAAAAGTTCTATTTAAACTTCCAAGTTATCATCCAAGGAAGTTGTTTGCAGGAGCGCTGCCCCCTGAGCCTGCTACAAACTATTTCCAATTCAGCAGCTCGATAGCACATCCAAAATAAACACTGGAAAGGAAAAAAAGATGAAAATTTCAGAAATCTGCCTTCCAAAAAGCAAAACACTGTTGCAAAGTTCTTTCTAGCCTGTATGAAAATATTTCACATCACTACTCTGACTCATCAGAAATGCTGGCAGAAAATTTTCCAATAGCATCCAATTTAACCTTGCAGAAAATGCTGTTTCATCAAAAAAGCATCTGCTGGGAATATGACAATATAGGCAAAACTATTTAGGAAAAAATATATGAAGATATTTTCATAAGAAAGGAATGACGCAACATCTAATTTTTAAACAAATGTATAAATACTATGCAGAGTCACAATAGCGAAAATCTAAAAATATCAAAAATAGGGTTTATCAGTATGATTCTTTTAATCAATAAAATATGATTGTCTCATTTTTGTATACACACATATGTAAAAATTCATAGATGTATGAATTTAACAGAAATTTTAAAAGTATATGTTTTAGTTCTGATTCAGAAAGAAACAAATGTTCTAAATGTGGGGAATTTCTGTAGAACAAACACTGAATTTCCAAAAGCTTTATTCTGCGGACCCAAGTTTAGATTTTTGACACCTATTTTCTGTTGCGAAATGTTACTGTTAAGATTATCTTGCTGCACATTTTAATAAATTGCAAATTAACTCATCAGTGAACACAGAACGATAGATCCTCCTGTCCGTGGACTGCAATGGGCGAGCAGCACAATGAAAACAGAGGCTAACAT
Source organism: Oceanodroma leucorhoa (assembly GCA_030449065.1). Classification (NCBI taxonomy): domain Eukaryota; kingdom Metazoa; phylum Chordata; class Aves; order Procellariiformes; genus Oceanodroma; species Oceanodroma leucorhoa. The sequence goes on along the minus strand of JASVER010000057.1, from coordinate 650,935 downwards.
CGCACATTTGTATTCAGCAATATACACACTTTGAGCAAGAATAACAGGATCTTTTTATTTTTCCTCTGAAAAGATTTCTGGGAGACAATCGTCTGGTTAAAGAAAGAAAACCCATCTGACAGCCTCCGGCTGGCGCCTGGGGCCGGGGCAGCCGCCCTCCTCCCGGCCGGGCCGCGTGGGGATGGTGTGCGTGGGGCCGGGCCGCGTGGGGATGGTGTGCGTGGGGCCGCTGACGTGGTGGGTCCTTCGGAGCAAACCCGTCTCCAGGCTGAGTGCGAACCCGTCCTGCCTGTCCCCTCTTTGCAGGTAGCTGGTGCCTGCCGTGGCACATTCCCAGCTTTTGGAGAAGAGCCGGTTSTTATATCAACAGTGCCGGCTAAAGGAACTCCAAAAAATCCCCCTCTCCTCTCTTTTACATCAGGTTTCTCTCCATGTCTAACGTCTCCTCTACACCAAGACATTGCCCAGGTCGTGTAGCTGCGGTTCAGGCTCTCCGGGCAAGGCCATGGCCCCGCGGTGGCCCCGGCCAGGCGGACCCCCCGGGAGCGGCAGTGACGCTGCGATCGGAGGAGCTGCCGCAGCACTGCGGGATCTCACCCACAGCGAGGTGCCGAGAGGAGGCTGGCGCAGGGTAACGTGGCGGAGAAACCGGTCCACGTATTTAAAAAGTTCTAATTGCTGTATTCTATCTGACCTTGATAATAGGAGCAGATGGCATGTTTTGTATAACAACATATTGAAAAATAAGTCTCAGGAATAATTAGTGTCATAAATAAATTTCTCTGCKTTGGGGCTCTGGTTTTGATTAGATAAAAGTCTTAGCAGTAATGATTACCACAAAAACAAAAAAGCAAAACTTTACCCTTCTAGCAGTAAATACCAATTGTGTGGTCGTAACTGTATCCCCCAAATTGGGCTTTCTTACCCCTCGGTGGCAGGAGTTTCAGAGCACTGGCAGCAGGACTAGCGCAGCCAAGCATCAGCTTTGCCAGGCTTGGGCCGCCCTGGGCTCAGCCTTCAGGGTTTTGCACTTCTCAGGGATATTCTCGCGTCTCGGGAGATGCTAGAGGAGAGTTTGGCAGAGTCCTGCCGAAGAGCAGGAGCACAGCTTGCCTGCCGTTGCCTGTCTCCGGAGTCAGCAGCATCCCCAAGCCCCGCGCCCACGGCCACCCCGCGTGAGGGGTGTCGGGGAGGTGGGGTATCCCCGCCGCCGCCACCCCCCAGCAAACCCGCCGGCAGCGGGCAGCGGCACACCGGACCCAAACAGCCGGGAGACGGGGCGCTGGGCAGGGGCGGGCGGGGGATGCTCGCAGAGGGGAAGCCTCCCGCGGTGTTGGGTCAGCCCTGCCCGATCAAATGCTGTAGAAATGCACCACGTGTGCTCTGCTTGCCTGCAGAAATTATAAGCAAATACCAACTTTCTTGTAAACACTCTGTTGTCTATCTAGGAATTACGTTGTGACACCGAGGACATCCCCAGCAGCCCCCGCCTGCCCCGGCCAGGAGCCGAGCAGCACCCATGGCCCGCCGAGCACCCACCCCTCCGAGCAAGCCCGGGACCTGCAAACACCCTGGACCTGGCAGCAAAGCACCCGCTGCCGCCGGCTGGAAGACCACYGGGGCTGAAGGCAGATTCCTAACAGCGTTGACTGAAACACCACTGCCTCCCGTTGCTGAAGCCTGCTGCCTTTTTTTTTTGTGGGGGGATTACAGTTTAGATATTTACAGCCCTTTGGTTATTTATAATCCACTGCAAGTTACTAATGGTGTGGCCGGTGACAATGACAGGTAGTTGTATAACTGAATGGGCAGGTGGTATCGCTCAGCAAGCGGCTAACTGAAGGGCTGGGGRCCTGTTCATCTGTTTTAGAGACAGAATAACTAATAGGTAATACCGGCACATTGTTCCTTTCCCTTTTTGGGGGGTAAGTAATAATCTATAATAAGACCAGACAAGGCCCTAAGCAACTTGATCTTGTCTGGCCCCACTCTGAGGAGAGCTGGACGTCCAGACGTCCCTTCCAGCTGAAATTATTCAGTGATTCTACYATTCTAAATTCTCATTAAAACTTTACAGACAACATGAATTTAATAAAATCAGTAATCTACTCATCTTGCAAATCAGTTTTGTCTATTCATCCATACCTATCTATTTTAATAATATTCTTGTGAATTTTGGAAGTTTATAATATAGCTAGAGAGGGTCTTTTTAATTACTTTTGGTGACTTGAAAACTTTGGTACAGAAAGAAACAAGGATGAGACTAAAGGATATGCTCTGGATGTATTGACTACATAGTTATCCATACACGGCTAAAGATCGTAAACATTTCYTTTGAAGTCCCTGAATTTCCTTTTAATCAATCTTACATCTCCAGGCTATGTAACAGGAGTTCCCAATCTGTTTGGCTTCGCAAAATCAAAGTTCCTGTAAATCAGGCTGGATTCTTGCATCCAGAAATGCCGATTCATCCACTGGTTTGGGGTGAAAGTTTCTGCAGCTTCCAGCGCTCCTGGGTCCCCGGGGCAGAGAGATGCAGGGACAGGACAAACATCCTCTCGGAGGAGGATTGCAGGATTCATATTTACCATAAAATAGACAGAAATAACTCAGCACATCTGTGTAGTAGATCAGAAGGAGGGTATTAAAGAGCTCAGTGATACCTGTGTGAGGGAGAAAATTAAAAACAAAGAACTAAAGATAATTTGTGGCTGAAGTGGTGGTGTGACATGAGGCTGCTGCTCTCTCCAAGACCCGAGAACCTCTTGAGTTTACTGGCGTTGTTTCATCTTTCTTTGAAGTGGTTTCTCCACGCAGCTAACATCAAAGACACAAATCTCCTTCTCCTTTATTTCTTAAAGGGTCACAGAAGTAGATGACTAACAGTCATCAATAACACCAATTTATTCCTGAAATCCCCTATGACATCAAAGGGGGATAATTCCATTTTTAGCACAGCTGAGACCACTTTGTACTCTCCTGGGTAGGAGAGGGGCCACGGCATGTCCTGCCCCCCCAGCAAGGTCCGAACTGCCGCGCCCGGAGCGAGGGCATGCCGAGGCGCTGGCCCTTTGCTCCCAGCAGGCTGGGACTAGCAGGCGATGGAGACCCTGCGCTTCACGRAGCCGCGGCTGGCAAGAGTAGTTGYCTGTCTCGAGCTGGCTGGGCTGAGAAAGCGACTCAYGGAGCAGCTCAAACCTTCTTGCACAAGAYTGGATGTCTCCATAGTATCCAYAACATCCAAACCACAGGTCGTGCTCCTCCTCGCTGCCTCCCCGCGTTCGGCACRTACCGCCTGCGCTTTGCAGCCAAAGTGGGTAAGAGCTGGCAGCTGAGATTCAAAAGGGATTTGTCGGATCTCATACTTAGGGTCAGACTTGCTGAAGGCATCACCCCACTGGATGCCTACCAGGTATGTAGATTTTTATTTGCAAGTGGTCCAAAGATGTCAGAACAGAGGCATTGGGTGCTGGGCACGTTTGTAATTTCATCCTTTCTTTAGAACAGAAGTGGAGCAGATATAAATATATATAAACCAGAAAAAAAACAGGCAAATATAGACTTTGGTGTGTGCAAAAGCACTAAGTTTCTGGAACTCAAAAATCCTGCATGACTTGGCTGGTTCCTCACGGGGAGCCTYTACATGAAGCAGAACTGCGTGTGATCAGGCGGCTGGGGTCCCAGGTGCTGCTCTTCTTCCCCCATACTCAGCAAAACATGGCCACTTTATTTGCTGTTCTCAAGGTCCCCATCTCTTCTTGAAAACTTTCTGTTATTTTATGGCTGTAGTTTGTTCCTCTGCAGGTTAACCCTAATCCCATATAACATGGCTTATTTATATCACCATGTATTATTACAATATAATAAAAAAGGATTAAAATTTAGTGCACAAATCCTAACAAAAAGGGTTTCCATTTATTGCACAGAAAACTATATTTCAAGTACAGTCAGAAATGACATTTGCTCCCCTATTTGTACCTTAATGGTTTCAATGTTTTAGTTGCTACTACTTAAAGGTGTATCTGTAACTAATTTAGGCACCATGAAGATATGGCAGTGCACTTCTTACATGCAACCTTCCTTGCAAAAAGKGGTAGTGCTACTTGCAGAAGCCTCCGTAGCGGTTATGGATCACTGGAGAGCACAACCTTTGGAAGGCAAGTTCTCACACAGTAGCTTATCTGAGGCAGATTYGGAGCAGCATAACCCAGATAACTCTGTGTAGTTTGAGCATCTAAGCTTAAAGGTTGTTCTTTTTTTATTCTAAAATTATAAGAATTTTTTTTTCTGCCACATTTCTTGGACTTCTTTCTTTTTTCCAGCTGCCCTGGGGAAAGAGCTGTGCACTGGACGAACAACTCACCACGCAGGCRTTGCTAAAGGGGCTCCGTCAGCCCATGCACTTTCACTGGGTCACACAACTTCAAATGGCTGCACCTGAGCCACCGATGCAGCCAACGGGGAGAAACGGGCACTTTTGGAGCTCCGTTCATCTGACCTCATTTAGGCACTTCTAGCTGTAGATGAATCACGTATCTCTCTCTTTTCCCATTGATATGAAGGGAGTCTAAGGGTGATCAACACAAGGCRAGCTGAAGCTGTTACTCCCTAAGTCTGACTCTACCCCTTCAGGCTGGAGTCTGGAGAGGTAACTGAGCGAGACGATTGTACTGTTTATAGGTTAAGCAACACACTTTTAAAAAAACTAGTAATACCTTAATTGGTCARTAAGCACAACAAACTTACCACTAATGTTACTGCATAATATCACTGCAAGCAATGATGAGTTCCAGTTCTATGGCTATTATTGGTGTTACTGTTGATGCATGGTTGAATAGCTGTAGAGAAATCTTGCAGATCACACGCAGAAGCGCCATTTGCTTCCAATTCTACAAGAGGACGAGAGGAAATGGCCTCAAGTTGCGCCAGGGAAGGTTTAGATTGGATATTAGGAAAAATTTTTTCACTGAAAGGGTAGTCAGGCATTGGAACAGGCTGCCCAGGGAAGCGGTGGAGTCACCATCCCTGGAGGTGTTCAAAAAACGTGTGGATGAGGTGCTTTGGGACATGGTTTAGTGGGCATGGGTACTGGGTTGATGGTTGGACTTGATGATCTTAAAGGTCTTTTCCAACCTTAATGATTCTATGATTCTATGATTCTATGATTCCTTTTCCCTTCCTTGCTACTGCCCTTAAGGTACAGGTTTACTCCTCCTGACAAGCCCGTCCCTTCTTACTCCACCTTCTGCAGCAAGGCTTTTGGACACAGACCTGCTGGAGAGCCCAGCGGGTTGTCCCAGGAGTCCCCTCCCGCGTCCCCCAGGTCAGCGCACCGCCTGTAGTCATCCCCACTCCTACTGACATAAAATCCCCCCTTCTTGGTTCTACACAGAATGTCATGCCTGTTGCCTATCTTTCCTTTCTTGAACTCACCATTTTGCCCGCTCTGCACCTCCTCTTCTTCACCCAAACTCCTCCCAAATAAACAACCTGCCACCGATTACTTTTCCTCTCCAGTCCGGTGCTGTTACCTCCGAACTCAAACTCGGGGACTACCTGGGCAACTGCAGCCTGACAGGGCRTCACGAATCGGGGGGAGGTGACCTTGCATCCCCAGGCTCCCTTCCAGCCCTGTGGTCCGTGTTGGTTATAGCTCCTTTCCAGTATTTGCTTTTAGGACAGGATTACCTTACTTTAGCCTGGGAATCCCTATGGATATCCCATGAGCGGTTTGCATACCGGAGCAACGACATAACCTTGTCCGTACTCGCACCATCCCTCTGCCCTGGGTTTCAGGGTGCCTCAGCTTCCCCTGGTGCCTCGCTAGTGGTGAGGCTCCCCGAAACCCACCCCRTGCACCTTCAGCGGGCGCAGGATCGTGTCCTAACGGAGCAGCCAGGAAAGCAGACAGCAGGGTGCGTTTTGGAGTCAGGGTCTATGGGATGTGTACTTGCYGCGTACCTCACACGCTGCCGCATGCCTTCATGGACAGAAAGCGTTATTAAGAAAGACACACATGAACGGTAGTCAGAAGGAAATAAAAAATTATTAAGCAGTTTAATATATTGACTGCTGTTCCTGCCAGAGCTATTCTGCTATGTGGACACAGTAAAAAAAAAAACCCTATCAGCATAGAAAATTGATTAAAAAAATGCAAAATATTTCTTATCACAGGTGGTTGCTTTAGATTATTTATCACAACAAGATTTCAGAGGGTCTCCTGGGGACCTACCGTCCTCAGATACTCACAAACCAGTATTAATTCCAAACATTATTAAGACACATTTAAAGCCCTTATTAAATGCAATCAAGTCTGATTTAGAAAGTCTGGGAAGGTAAACATAATTAAAATGAATGCACTGCCTGGAATATAAATTCTTTTTCATCCAGCATTTGAGAGTCATATTGTGAGAAAATTAATAACCTTAAGAGGTATTTTTTTGTGGCCCGCTGAGAAAAGAAAAGGTTTGGTTACCCTTGTTAAAAACTTTACAGATTCCTTTGAAGAGGGATCATGAATCCTAAATACAATTTTACTAATGCGACGCTTCCTCCCTGGGATGCTAGAGCACATAACGCACTTGAGCGGGGAGTTTTAGGATGACTTTAATTGAATAACAGTCACCAGAAAAGGAGAAGAGAGAGATGGGAAAAACTGAAACTTATGGCATCGGCTTTCCACAGCTGTATTAGAATCATAGAATCATTAAGGTTGGAAAAGACCTYTAAGATCATCGAGTCCAACCATCAGCCCAGYACCCATGCCCRCTAAACCATGTCCCGAAGCGCCACATCCACACGTTTTTTGAACGCCTCCAGGGATGGTGACTCCACCACTTCCCTGGAAGTATTCAAGCCATACGCACACGTAGTCCCTATCACAAGTCACTGCAAAGCAAACGTGGAAGRTGTTTGTGAAGGCTTTCGGATGGCGAGAAGGGGGGGTGGGTGCAGGGGTGGCTGTCTCAGCCCGCAGCACTGCCAGCCAGCCACCTCCCAGAGCCTACAGGATCAATACCGCATAGACCAAGGAGCGTTCCCCAGGATCACCGAGACGACGATTTCAAATAATTTTGAAGGGGGCGAAGGACAGAGACAGGGCTGGGGGGAGAAGAGTGGACSCGGCCAGAGTCACCCCGTGCAGGACTCCCTTTCCCCAGCCTGGTGCCGGTGGGGCGGGGGGACGGGGGGACGGAGCACGGCGCAGGCACCAGCGGGAGGAGCGGGGGCACGGGAGCAGGGGCACGGCGCTGCGCCGCCCGGGGTGCCCGCTGGGTCCGAACTCCCATCAGTCGCCCCCAGGTCACCGCTCCGCCCTGCCGAGACCTGAGGAGACAACGGAATCACATTGCAAAGTGGAGGTTTGTCGAGCCCGACGAAAAGTAATAGATGCTGGCAGCTCTTTGACCATCAGCCCATTCCATGACCAGGCCTGAATAATGAGTTTCACGGTCAAGTTTTTCCTTAGTGATCTGTATTATTGTTTTAGTTTTCTTGTTTATGAAATAGGCAAGAGTTGGCAGATGGCAGTGAAGGCAAACAAATCTACTTCAAGTGGAAAACAAGTAAATTTCTTAGCTTTTTTATTTTTTGTAAAGTTATTTTCTTGAGAGCTCTTAGCTACAAGGCAGTAATCCCTCCTTAATCCATCATAATGCCATTTGTTGAAAGTCCTGTTTTCACTGCGAATTGTGTTTCTGGAKCTAAACCTTGACACGTTCCGTCAGCCTGATTTTCAAGGGAGCACAACAAGCGCAGGGTTAATCTTCCAAAGCCGGTTTAATGTCCTCTGCTGCGGCCACCCCTGCCCGGGCAGAGCCCCAGGGCCCGGGCTGTGCTCCCGGCCCAGACCCGCGCTCCTGCTGTGCAGGTTGTGGTTCACAGAAAAGGTAATTCCTTCCTAGCTCCCCTGTTTACAGAGCTTCCCAAAACTCTGACGTGACTGATTTCACAAAAAAACCCAAAACAACAACAACAAAAAACAAACAGAAAGGAAAAAGAAAAAAAAGAAAAAAGAAGAAAAAAAAAAGAAAAAAAGAAAAAGAAAGGAAAAAAGAAAAAAGAAAAAGGGAAAAAGAAGAAAAAAGAAGAAAAAAAAAGAGTTAAATCAGTAGTTGTGGGAAGGGAAGGGAAGGGAAGGGAAGGGGTACTGAACATCAGCCAAAGTTGGCATCCTAAGAGGTAAACAAAAAGCTGTGCTTTACATTGTGTTCCTTCTTGAGAAAAAGCCTTTGACGTTAAAGATTCTATCAAAGGAAAACATCAGGAAAAGTGAGTGAAAGAGTGCAGATAAACCCACTATTTCTGTTTATTTAATCAAGAACTTAGGACTTTGTATCTGCAAATATTAACTTAATCTCCTCTTCAGGAATCTAAAAATATAGCATCCTCAAGTGTAACTGGCCTGCTACTTGTAAAATGCTCATTTTATGTCTTAAAATCTACTTTTTAATCATACTCCTCCCAGTATCACATTGCTGTCTGTTCCCATCGCGCTGATGCAGACGATGAGACGACCTCTCTCAGACTTTGCTCTACCTCCACCCTCAGTGCTCAGCGAGTGTGCCAGGACCGCTGCATCCAAACTTCACTCTTTACATAATGCTCAGATACCATTTGCACTTTTTTTTTATGGATAAGAAGTACCGAAACACTGAATATGACATCATAATGTGCATGATTTACAGCACAGCTTCTCAGAGACATATATGTATTCTTCCACATTTTTATTTTCTCCTCTCTGTATTCATTTTCTCCTGTCTTTGCTACCCATCTTATGCTTACATTAGGGACTCAAAACAGAAAGAAAAAATAAGATAAGAAACAGAATTTCCCATCAAACCTGTAAATAAAAGTTTGACTTGAAGTATTTGTATTAAAAGGAAGACATGAAGTTCTTTTGACAATCCCTTTCAGATTTTATTATGAGATATTGTGGTCACTTTTTGACCATCTGCCTCATCCAGTTTCTACTGCCTCATGAAGTTCTAGGTGGACATCTATTGCCATTACATCCCCCAGCCAAGTACGACAACAAGGAACTCTTCCACGGTACTGACATATAACATGTCTGGGGTTTGAATTAAGAAACAGTGGCTCTGCGGTTGTACCGAGTATGACCGGTTATACTAATGGCCCTACAGAGAAGGGCTGTAATGACAGACAGATAGATGCCTGACAAGCGATGCAGTACTGGACTTTATCACTCCAGAATTATTCAAGGTCAGCAGAGTGGATTTCATTGCTGGCCTCACAAAGGCATCTCACAGTTCAAGAATTTGGTCACATTCCAGAAGACTGGGAAAGGGATAACATAAATCAGTATTTTCAAAACAGAAGATCAATCCCCTTTCTCATTCTATGGAAAAATAGAATTTTTATTACTCCTAGTTTTAGAGTAATAAAAGAGACAGCCACAGTATGCATCAGTCCCCCCATAAGAGACAGCTAGTTTAAAGTCTGTACAGGCTGAAGCACAATCTGCAGTCTGCATGCTTTTTGGCTTTTTAAAGGAAAATGACTAGGAGCAAAAGGAATTTATCACATAGAATTTGCAGGTACTTCGGGCTCAATGCATTTTTCACCAGGGTGGTACGTGCTACTACCGTGTAGGTGTCAAAGGACTTCGCAGTATGCTATCTCAGGCACAAAATCATATCAGTGCATTTATATCAATTCCGACTAGGGCTGCTTCATTTGGAGGCAGTTCAGCAAAGGGCAGCGAAGCTTGCACTGACCGGCATCTGCTCACACGCACTCAGCGTAGGACTCCAGGTCAGTTTGAGCAGTCGTGACTGTGGCTTCACTGCAAATTGTTTCTCAAGTAAGTATTTTTTTCACCAACATTGGTCAAAGTCGCACTGATTATTTTTTGATAWTTTTTCACAAAAGCTGAATACAAAGCAGGGGTTATAGAGGATGTGACTGAAGTTGTCTTGCTTGGTGAAAACATCAGTTGGTCACAGCTGGTCCTGGACTAGCAGAACAGCTGTGCAGCGAAGAGCCCTGACGCTAACCTAGGCTCTTTGAAAAAAGCACTGGTTACCGACACTGCAGGCAGTGGGCAATGGCTCTGAGTGTATTCATTATTYATTACATGCAGATAGCTGCCTGCCAGGTGGTTGAGTAAGAAATTACCTCTCAGATCGGTCAGGCTGTCTTTTGGAGCTGTTTCAGTAGTAGCRTGTCAGCATCACACTTCACAGTGGTGGCTTGTTGTAAGCATGTTGAACTAACGATATTTGCAGAGGTCTAGRCTCAGGCAATGCCTTTTGGAGAAACGAGTATAGTTTTGGAAATTAGACAAGCTTTCTTGGAAATGGTCTTTTTCCTTATCCCTTCAGGAGGTGGGGTGAAGAGAAAGACAGTTTCATCAAAGTGTTAACTACGATTCAACATCTAGAAAGCAGGTTGTTGTGTAAATTAACTCTTTGATAATGGTGTTCCAGAAAACTTACAAATATTTAAATTAGTGATCCATGATATAGATTAGCATGACTTTGATGTAGCTTCAAGGTCACCATAAAAAGGACCGGAGTAACATTTTTGTAATTTAAAAGAAGAGATTACAACTGCAGCACTGTGAACTACAAGGAACAGGATTGAGTTCACCAAGGTGTTGAGTCGGTACGCGTGCAACCCAAACTCACGTTCAACTGGTACATGAAACCGCAAGTGTGGTCAGTGGGTTATCACAATAACAACACCAGAGCAAGCTGCAGCGATGGTTTTACCTTTCAGACTTTGCAGTCCACAGACGTTGCCTGTGCACCAATATGATTATAGGCATCTCGATGGATCTTTCTTCTCTGTATTGTAAAAAAGTTGTGACTGGAAAAAGTTCCAGTCTCAATCTGTTTAAAATACTTTCAGAAGTTTTTAAAATTAACATCTCAAGGAAATGTAACTCTGAGGATTCGGAAGATTTTATTATGACTAATCAACACTCAAACATTGTCTATCTCGGTTTTAATTTGTAGTATATGAGATTTACACTTCACAATGAAACAGCACTTTAAACTGGAGAAGTATACTGTTTTCTTATCATATATTTCTAACTTCTTGGAAGCAAATGTAATAAGAATTAACCCCAAGCCAGGAAGCGCTCTCTACTCATGGACGTGCCCTCGGTCCGCGGGGCCAGACTACAACTCCTCTGCAGCAGACCCCCACGGAGGGGAAAGCCCGGTCCTCGGGGCAGGCTCTCCTGCTGCCCCGCGCTGCCGGCCAGCGTGGGCAGAGTCCTGCAGAAACCTGGACACTGCTCCTGGAACGGAGAGCTGCTTTCAGACCGGCCCTCCGACGGGTCTGAGCAAAAGGGGGCCTATAGCAGCCCAATTTACCCGTATTCCCATTTTATAACAAAGCTCTCTACTCCAGTTGTGGGCGGGTTTTTATGTTATTTTTGCTTGCTTGCTTGCTTGCTCCACAGCAGCTCAGTTGCTCGTGACTTTGAGAGGCTCCAGGTGTCTCCAGCYGTCTGTTGTCAAGACTCTTCCTGAGGCCGTTTGCTCGCATTTTGTGACGAAAGCTGAGGACAGCCTCCTGCCGGGCAGTGTCCCCCGGCCGACGGGCACCTCCGGAGTACCAGCAGCAGCGGCTGGTGGACACGCTTTCCAGTCCATGCACCGCTCATCTCGGCACTCTTTCTTACAGCCGTGGTTCACATGTTTGACTAAAATGTGGTCTTGCAGCAGTACCATTTCCTACTCCATGATTTTCTGTAATGCCACTCTTAAAAAAATACCATATGCCCTTGATCATAAATTAAAGATTTTACTTTAGTTTTCTTTTTGCAAATTTATAAGTAACTACGAAGTTCAAGCAATATGAAACCAGCACAGGAACTCTAACTTCAAGACATGTTCAAGTTCTCAACCAGTGCAAACGTGTTCACTTTCTCTGGCCTTACACTAGTTTATACTGTTCATATACAGCATGAAAACACTGTGGTGCTCTGAACATTGCCAGGTTTGCTTGCTTTGTACATATATTGTACATATAATGTAATGACTTTTGAAAAAACCCAAGAAACAACCAGGAAAACCTTCTCCTTGAGATTGTTGTAAAGTGTTTTCTRTTTTTCCACAACATGTCTTCACATTCTCAAAATACAGCTGTCAAACCACCTTATTTCATGTTTTACATTCGCTGGTCCTTCTTCATCTCTTTMTTACTTTTGTTGTTCCTACTGCTTTTTCACCCAGAGCAAATTCCTAACCTGCCCGCGGCCACCGAAACGTGCTGCCTTCAGCAGGAGCAGACCCAGCCCCACCGACCCCCCACCTCCCGTGCTGGGACAAGCTACAGCCCCAGGGCTGGGGCTGGTGGGCACGGGGGCTCCTGGCCAGGGCAGGAGCAAGGACGGGCGGGGGGGCGAGGCGATTCTCGCACTTCTGGGATGGGGTGTAAGGCCAGGAACGGCATCTTACCTAAAACTCCTTGGGRCGCTTCTTCATCCCCTCCCTCGACTCTGTTTTCAGTCGTATCGCTGCTTTTGGAGAAAGTCTCTGTAACGACAGGAAAAAGAAAGAAGCAACCGCGGCAGTTCTTTGCTGTCTCCTGCAATTTAAGATACAGTGCTCCCGAAGTGAAGCCAAGGCTGAACTTTTGTTGTGGAAGCAGTCCCCAGTGACCAAACATTCAGCTTACAGAAAGAATAACCAACTTCACTTACTGTAAGGACGGAAGGCTCATTTCTGAGCCTTCTGTTGGAAGAAATCATTCCTTTATGCCATTTTCCCAGCATCCACATGCATCCTTTGAAAAACAAGATGGAAATAAAATGAAATAAAAAGCCTTAGCGAAATCATGTCCATTGCACCAAATTTTGGTTTCTGAAAACAAAACAGAAAAGCACGATGGCAAGCACAATTCTGATCCTGGTGAAACATCCTCTTTCAAGATTTYGGAAAGAAGTCTTTCAATCTTTTTGTTTTCAAATTACTTTTTGTTTCATTTAAAAGTATTGTAGAATATAGTATGCAGTAAAAATGATAACATATTTTTGAGCAAGAAGCTATTTTTTAGTGGCAAATCACATCTTTGTGGGATTAGTCAGAATTTTATTCTCCAGGTGTTATTATCAGTTGAAATGAAGGTAAATTTGAAAGGTATGGATTATTTGGGTAGTAAACTTTTTAGTATTTRTATTTCTAAGAGCCCCTATAGCAAGCCGGAGCTATATCCTTTACTGTGCTTATTTTTTCTATCAGGTTTTAACCTTTTTTTATATTGTTCACTTGAACCAATACATACATGTTAGAGAAATACCATGAGACAGAGGTTTTCTAGAAATTCCCTTGTCCAAGAAAGGAAAAACTTCTCTCTTTCTACTGATATAGGGGAAAAAAAAGTTTCCTTTTTGCACGATACATGCCAAGAAAAAGCATCTATCATGTCTTTCCATWTTTCACACCCATTTCTAAGCAAAGGTGACTTCAGTTCTTTATTGCTTCTTTTATTTCAAGGAACACTTTCTGCAGACTCGCTCCTGGGTTCTTCTTTTACCCCCATTGATTTTCCATTATTTGGCTTGAACTGTTTCTTGTTATCTGAGGTCTGTGGTGAGTTTTGCTTAAAAATTTGTATCACTATATAGCTTTTGTTTCTTTCTGGTTTATGTCCACTTCCTCCTGCCTTGTTGGAAGTATTTCCTACTTGCTCTTTCTTTTTTCTCTATTTCTGTATTACTTCTGTTTTGTTTTCTTTGTCTTCCTTGCTTTCTTTGCCTTTCTGTCTTTCCATCTCTGYCATTCTTTTTCTATCTTTTCTTTCTTTTTCTTTTTTYCTTTTCTTCCATTTTCCTCTCTGTTCTTCCTTCCTTGCTTCCARCTTTCAAAGGTGAAGRCATGCTCTTCCCCCCAGAAGCAAGCCCGTTCCTCTCCACCCAGACCAGTGCCCTCCGCCCCCGCCCCRCCGCGCACCACCCAGCCAGGACCCCGGTCCCGGTGCGGGTGCTGCGGTGAGCTGGGYAGGGCGGCTGGGCTTGGGAGACCGTGGGAGCCTCTGCTGTAAAAAAAGTGGGGCTAAAACCTGACTCATTTACCTTACAAAATCAACAGAATTGCTTTGGGGTTATTCTCTTATAAYTAAGGGCGTATTTGTTTTTAAACTTCCTGTTTATCCTTTTTGTATCTACTTCACATATTTAGGCTTGCGATCACTTGGGAAGCCTAATAGCATGTGTGAATCACCTTGTTTTCATGAGGTCCCAGAATAGCATTTGTAGCAATTAAACTTGGATTGAACCYGACTCCTTTCTTTTGCCTATGGCAAGCTAAACCGCGGATGCCAAACAGATTTGCCTTAATGAGTTATTTTCTTGTGAGGAAGAAAATATAAGCCTTTTTGGTTGCTGCTATGCACATGCATGTTTTGAGAAAGCAACAGCTTACATTGCCTAATTGTGCCAAAATAACACCGCCAGGAGGGGCACAGGCCAATTAACCTTATTTAACGCCAGTTGCCGGTGGGCAGTGGCAGGGCTGGTGCTGCCGACCGGCTCGTGCGCCGCGAGGTGCCTGTGCCCGCGGCCCTGGGGATGGAGGGGCTCTCGCCCCCCGCCCGCTCCGCTCCGCGGCCGGCCCCCGGCCCCGCAGCAGCCACGGCCAGTGCCAGGCAGGATCCGGGCGGCCCCTGCGACACTGGAAATGCATCCGTAGGTGCTGGCAGAGGGTAGCACAACGGGGCACTCATTCTGAGCGCAAAGGTCCCACCGGCAGGCTAATTAGCTGCTGTGTATACTCCAAATGAAAAAAATATATACTGTTACAATCATGTTCATTTGATTTCACAATGAGAAAGCACTTTTGAAACACAATTACATTTTAATGAGTTAAGGATATAAATACATAAAGTGAAAATTCTCAAGTAACAGGATTTCACCTATTTCTACAAGTGAGAGCCGCTTGCACAGCACGTGTGAGTGCTGCATGGGCTCATGAGTGATTTCCATTGCCATGGCCATAATACTGCAGGTGTAATTAAATGCAAGCACAACAGACGCAGCTGAGACTGATGAAAGATTTTCCATATGCTTTGGGATAAGCCTGCATTTCTTCTGTATTTCTCTTCGCATTTTCTTCCCAGGTAAACAGTTCTTGTGGCCAATTGTTCCCAATCASAAGTTCTCTGTATTTGGTGAATATTGGTGCCCTGACACTAGTTCTTATAGTGTCTTTTCCTGTAAATATCAAACCTTCTCAGTACTGGATATTTTTATTAATGAAAGTGATGACTTATTATTGTTGTCATTTCTGTGTTTRAAAAAAAATGAACAGAAGGAACTATTTAAATCTCTCCCATAGGGTAGTTCATCAACCAGACAGGATTTTTCTGTATTTTTTATCCTCTCATTATATTTTCATCAGCCTTCGAAAGCAGACACAGACACAATATTGCTCCTCCTCACTGATCCCCTCTCTATACACACAGTGATAAAATCGCCCTTTTTGTGCCTGAGTTTCCCAGCTTCACCGTGGCTGTTTTCAGGACCCAAACCTCCATTCTGTACCCACTGTTTGCATTCCTGATCCCTGACTCTACGAGTTTCTGTGTGRCTGTATTAGAATGAAACGAGGTGACAATATGTCCTATAATGAGGATATATTGCCCCATCCTGCATCCAATAATATAACCTACCATCAGGTTATAAGTGATTTTAAAGCAACCACAAATTTCTGGTGAGCAATGAATCTTCATCTGTCATAACAGGATCTACGAGGTAGGGTCTCTCATGTGAGACCCAGATGATATCCACTRAGTTTTTCTCTTGGGTCTCATAGTTAGCAATTCTACTGAAAATAGTGAAGGTGTCTTTAATATAAAGTACCATCYACTCCTCCCCTCTTCTGTACATGATATCCTCTTCAATCCCTTTCCACATAATTCATAACCAGAGGCCTTTATATTCTATCACATGCCTCATACCTCAAGGCTTTAGCAAAGCCAGTTTTCAAATTGTTTCTTCTTTGTTGTTTCTTCAACAAAAGTTTCCAGTCTTGCTTCCTACTCAGATGCTTGGCTTGGTACATTGGCAGCCAAAAAAAAAAAAATGTAGTCTTACTTTTTTGCCACACATCTATCTTTTTTTTTGGCCACAAACCGCAGATTACTGTATAACAGCTCTGCAGCAGTGGGACTGGTGTGACAACGGTGCCATTTGTCTCTCTTTCTGGCCAAAGACAACCATGTACTCCAAAATTTAACCTTTCATTATGTCTGGAAATGTCCCATCTTCTGTTCTTTAGGATGGGAGAGAAGCATGCAGCAAGTTCAGGGAAGTAATACTGCAGAACTTTGTCTTTTTCACTTACTAATTTGAGACAAAATAAGATGTGTGATGTCAGAATAATGCAAATGGGGAGAGCCTTAAGAGGTACCAATGCTCAGACCAGACATATTTTTGCACATAATTTTTTTCYTTCTTTCTTTGTGTGAAATGACTGACAGCCGTATGACACAGCCAGAAGAAGGAGGCCGACRGCAGTGCCTGCTGTGCCAAACCAAAAAATGCTCGCGGCACTGGCGAGGCTGGCTCTGTGCACCCCCCTCTGTATTACCCACACAGCCTTCTCTCTCACCGGCTTTACTTAGCCTGCTGACCTCGGTACGTTGTGAATGGTGCATGAAATTAAATACTGCTAACCGCCCGGTGGACGTTCCCATCGGTGTCCCTCGCTGGGACATTGAACTCGGGAGAGAGAGGCCAAAAAAAATCCCTCGGCATTGAAGAACCCGGAGGGGGAGATTGCTCTTGCCTCAGCAAACTCCTTGTGGGGGCTTGTACAACTGTTTTAAGCAATGGTGACGTATATACACCGTTAAGCCCAACATCCAATGTGCTCGTGGAGGTGGGCTTTTCTAGGCTTTAAATAGCAAAGAAATGGAACTACGTACACTGTAATCTATGTTTTTATACTGCCTGTTCTCTGTACTCTTCTCTGAATGCCTTTATGTGATTTCTTGGCTTGTCAGCCTTTCCAGCTGGCATTTTACCTTCAACTTGGTTGAAATGCCAAGGAGTCGATGACAAAACACTGCAGAGTCATTCACCTATGGGTGGTATAAGGGTTTGCCTGGCAAAGGGGCCTGAAAGCTCTGCCAAACTCTCATCCTGATTATTTTAGGGAACAATGATTTAAAATGTCAGAGAAAAAGTGAGAGAACATGAGATTTTACGAAAAAAGAAAATGTGCAAGATGGCAGATCCTCATGGACACAATTAGGACCCAATTCTAAAGAAAACTSAAGAGTAGTTTTGCTGTTGAGCAGGAAAATGAGGCATGAAATAGCAAACAGGTTTCTTTACTAACCTTGTCAAGCTGTGTATTTTCACCTGGGTAATCTAAGGTCAAGAATGATCATTTCAGAATCAGTGACATATCTATCAGCTTCTGCCAGCACCTACTGCCAAAGATGTGAGGTGTAWATGAGAAGACCTTGCCTCTGCAACTCTGAGCTAGGATGGGGCAAYGGGCAAGACCGGGAGACCTCCAACCTCTGGGAAAGAGAAGGGGCACTGGAGGGCTGGCTTTGAAATTTAAATACACAGTCAGAGTGTGGATTCAACTGAGAAAAGRTGAAGAGAACCAGGTTCCTGTGAGACTCAAGCACAGAACCTGGTGAGGTCCAKGTTAGAGCTAGAAGACAACTCCATGACACAGCTGTCTACAGACCTGGCTGTTTGCAGTGAAAGCTGCAAATTCAAAAGTTCCATCAAACAAAAATAGCCAGGCTTGCTCTGATGTCAGCACTGGGCATCTTCTAGTTAGAAGACTTTGAGTTATGATTATGTTAGGTGACACTGACGGTTCTGCTCATTCTGAGATACTCTACCCCATCAGGTGCTGGGTGGACTCCTTCAAAAGCAATTTAAGTCCTTAGCAGTATTCTGCCTGAGTAAATAGAGAGCTTTGACCCAAGAAAACCCTGTGCCATAGGTGTAYGTTAGCAACAGCTAATGAGGTAGAATCAGCTAAAACAAAGTACGCTGTGTGTTTGGTCACAGTTATTCAAGTCTGAAGAGAAAAATCAATGCTGGGCTGAAATATCAGCTGTCAGGCTCTATACGTACGGAGGTTGCAGAGGGCTAGAGAGAAGAAAAACAGGGGTGTCAGTGTGCTTCCAGAGGCTCCTCCAGCATCTCTCGCAGCAGAGGCAGTTTGTTGCATGGAGCAGAAAAATGGGGAAATCTATTGATTTTTTTTCTTACATGCCTCCTTAAAACGACACAGTGTAGAAGTACAACTGCAACATCCAAATACGTTCTTGTCAAAAGAATTAATGGAAGTCCCTAGACTATTCCTCTTCAACATGTCAAGTGGTTTAAAGTCCTCTAAATACTAATGGAAGAAAACCTTTGTTTAGTGTTAAACTGAGCTGTCCCCTGYACTTGTTTATTTTTCTCAAGTAAGAGTAGAAAAATAAAATAATAAAGGGGGCACGTGCATTACTAGGCATACAGGACTCCCTGAGAGTTGAAAAAGCTTTTCACTCCTGCTGCAAAGATGTTTGAGTGATTCATTGACCTAATTTTTAATTTGTCCTTTGGCTCATTTAGGAGTTTGGAGGGAAAGGAGCCAGAGGTAATTGGCATTTGGAGGTGCATTCATTATACAAAAATATTAAGTACAATATTTACACAAAATACAGTACAACATGATGTGAAGCATATATATGTGATGTGTGTGAGCATGAAGTTCAAGTTCACCCAGGGACAGKTAAGAGCAGGTATATCTATCCATAAATATCTTGATTAGCGAACCCTTGCATGTAAGTTAAAACTACATTAAAATCACATATTTGCAGAGGTAGGTGGAAACTTTCACTGACTCCTGGTGTAGCTGCAGGAGTATTTAACCCAGACAGTGTCGCGTGGCCAGCTAGCACGCTGCAGGTTCACCTGCTTTGGAGGTAGCAAGGCATCACTACCCTCCTGGACATCAGCTTTCCTGGACACCAGCCTTCCCCACCAGTCTGAGTCCTGACCACCACAATGGTCCTTCACACTTCTGACAGGAGGTCCAGTCCAAGCCCTCTCTAGATCCTGACTTCACCACAGGTACGAGGACAACAGGGGAGGGTCTGACCCATGCYGGTGGCAGCTTTGCCTGAAGCCCGTGCCAGGTCCTCCATCCCAGTGCACCATCACCGCTCGCTGGGCTGTAACTGGGCCTCTTGGAAGTGAGAGGACGGACGTCTCTTGTCCCTTTTGGGCGCTCTCATTGCTGTGATGGCTCCCTCTGAAGTCTCCTTGCTGGTGACCTGAGACACCTTGTATCTCCGCCCAACGCGCTGTGTAGCCGTAGCCAGACCTTGCCATATCCATGCCATATCCATGCCAYTCATTTATCTGCCCCTCGCTGCTGACGAGAATCTAGTGCTGCAAATGTCCTACCYGCTGGAGTCACTGCAGCCTGCAGAGTGGCCTGCTTCTTCCTGATCTCCACTGACATCAAGAACAAGCAGACAAATCAAGTTACCCAAAGCTTAATCACATGCGCAGAGCAACATAAGTGAGATAAGAGAGACACTCATCTCACCGTTTTCCCCTCCTTTTACAACTTTTTTCCCCCCACAGGCTCCACTGCCTATTCTGCAGACAGCGAGACTGTCCTGAGAAGAGGTTACAGACAGGAGAGAKGGAATGTATGTGCTTGGAGGTGAAACAAGGCAGAAAAAAAGGCAAAGAAGAGCTGCTTCGGAGAAAAGTGCAATGTACTCATAAATAAGGTCAGCYGTGGTCTTTTCACCACACTTTTGGTTTCACTCAAGGTGCTTTTTGCTAGTGGCTGCCTTAATTCCTGATAGATGAGAATGCTGTTCTTCAGAAATYTTTATCAGTAACTGTAGAAACTCTAGTTTGCCCTAAAATCATACTGGTTTCTTGGCCTGAACAATTTAATATAAGTAAGTTCCYCCAGGAAACTGCAGACTGTGCAAAATGTAATTTGAATTTCACGGATTGTCTTTTGGCCTCTGACACATGTCTTCAAGCCCTACAAGTTTTAATTGCTTTTATCACGTTCTCCTTCTCCTTGTCTCCTCTTTTAAAACCACATGTCTTCTCAGTCTCTGTTCATAGGAAAAATGTTTTGTTATTTCTTGTTTGCATTTTTGCTGTTGTTTTGGGGGCTCTATCTTATTGTCATGAGCCGTCTTCAGGTTCTGCCAAGTTCTCATGTGTCCTTCAAGACCTGTAGATATGACATGCAGAAGCAGCCATGAGAAGCACACAGGGCTTGCATCTACATTTAGCTGAAGGTAGGGTGGAAGGCAAGTCTGCATGGACGGGCAGGGGCCGAATGATTTGGTGGGGTAAGAAAGACCAGTCATCAGGCTGGAGGGGAGAATATCCCGGTAGAGGAATGAGATTTTGAGGAAAGAAGAAAATAAGGCTATCTGGCCTACCTGATTAGCACAGAAAGTACTCTCTGTGTGTGCTTTCAAAACATGGGAGGAGAAGAYAGTACAATCAGTTTCGGTAAATGGGAATCATGCAGTTAGATCACTGCCCCTCCGGGGATTTCCTTTCTACGTTCTGTTAATGCCTAAAGCAGAAGCACTCTGACTACCTTGCCCTGTCAGTAAACAGCCCAGTGAACCATCTACCCCATCTCGCATGCAAAGCATTAGCTTAAAGGAACTGACGCTATGCGTATTCCTGACAAGTCTCTATTAATTCCCGCATGAAGCCTCCACTTTTAATTAAATGTGTAAGCCATGTTAGACTGGTAGTCACTGGGTTCAAACGGTAACCAGTGACTACGCTATTTATTATGCAGTAAAGGCTRTACCAGGGAGGAAAGATATTGCAAGTACTCTTTGAATTTCAGATAAAGAGAATAAGCTGGTGGAGACACTCTGCAATAGATTTACACGAGCAGASACACCGGAATGGAGCAGGACTGGGGACCAGCATTATTGCTCAGTTTGTAACCCCCTTGGCCCCTTTTATAAATGCTTACAATTCTGTCTTAAAAAATAGCAGGTTCAGTCTCTGTTCCCATTGTTTGTACTAGAAGACAGTTTCAGAACCTCATCACTGACACAACTGACTTTTCCTTCCTCATTTCCAGTCTAAAGTGGTTCCCGGGCTGTTTTGCTTGTTTGTTTGTTTTTCGCCATTTGCTCTTTGGGCGTTTCGTCTCTCTGAACGGCTCCTTTCCTCCCCACTCAGACCCTGAAACGCTCACACAAGCAAGCCCCCCGGCAGACCCCGTCCCGACAGGCCAGCCAAGCCAAGCGGCCGTGCTGGTGGGGGTGTCCCCCCCGCCCCCCGAGGGGGGGCTCCGCTCCCCAGGAGGGTGCCCGCCGCGGCAGGCACAGCTCCCGCGCAGCCCCCGCGAAACTCCGGCACTCGTGCTGACACCGCAGCTCGCAGGTGAGCGGCTTTCCGGGGAATACTTTGGTTCAGGGGCCTTTGTCACGACTGCATCCGACAGCTCCGGGGGCTGACGATCCCCACATCCCTGTCCTTTCCGAGGACTCCAGGTTACGGCAGAGGTTACAGTTACCGATCGTAAATGCCTGTGTTTTGTACAGGTGGCTGTGACCCTGCACCCATTACTGCTGTTCTCAAGTCACCATTGTGCCTCAGTAAYATTCTAATATATTCTAACTCTTTATCGGCAATAGCATCACAACTTTACGTCATCAGCAGGTTTAACTTAATGACTGTCTTTTAGTGCCAGGATCACTCATGAAAACACGACAAAGTTTTCAGAGACTTACTATGGAGAAACTCCACTCCTTACGCCCAGAATTTTCCACTCAATGCAACCTGCTGTTATCTCCTCCTTATCTTGTTCCAGACTCACCTAGGCTCAGTTTTCTCCAGCATAACTAGTAATAAGCTTTCCTGAAGTCCACGGACTTTTGCTTATAAAATTACTTGTTCTGTCAAAGAAATCTGTCAGGTGCAGGATCTATCTTTTCTAAAATTTTGCTGTATTTTCTTCCAGCCACCCTTCTTGTTTAATTTTTCCTTCAATCGTATTTTATTGGCTTGCAGACTGTTGAAAACAGATTAACAAATTGACCGTTGCTTACTTTTTTCTAAAGGCAATACAAGACTTTTATAATTGTATCATCTCAGTTGATTCCAGATGAAACCTAAGAAAGAAACCTGCCACAAAGTGGGGAAGCTGCCTCACACTGGGGGGGAAAGGCTGAAATCCCAATCCTGCAATACCCCCGCCTCCTGTGGTGCCTCTTTTATCCCAGGCAGTTTGCCTCATGACTTAAGTGACTCCTGATTCACACCAGTGGACTCAAGCTGCCTGTCTTCTTCATCTTGCCTTTGCTGCACTTTCCGTTTTCCCTTGCTTTTTTCCCCCAGCCATGTCCAAGCTACGTCCTCCAGCAGGATTC
Source organism: Oceanodroma leucorhoa (assembly GCA_030449065.1). Lineage (NCBI taxonomy): Eukaryota > Metazoa > Chordata > Aves > Procellariiformes > Oceanodroma > Oceanodroma leucorhoa. The sequence continues at coordinate 628,561 of JASVER010000057.1, read as the reverse complement.
ATGACTCTCGGGGCAGTTCAGACAGACACGCCAAGGAGCTGGGAATGTCCAAGCACTCTGCTGGAGCTGTCCTCGGTGGAAAATTGCTGTAGTCAGTTGCTTCAGGGTACTTGTTTTCTTGAAGTGGGGGGAAATCATTGAGCCACAGAGAAAAGTGGGTGGGAAGAGACCTCCAGAGGACTCCGGCCCAGCCTCTGGAGTGTCGGGAGGAGCATCACCCCCCGGCCTGGCTGTGCTCGCACTGGCCTCTGCCCCAAACTGACCCTTGTGCGTTGCCCCACCTCAGCACGCCATCCCTGCCCTTCTCAGCAACCACGCGCAAGATCCCAACAGGAAAGGAGAACAAAAGATGATGCCAAGTGGGAAAATGCTAGCTTATATTTCCTATTATATTACATATTCCTTTAGTATATTATTTTTCTTATTTTAGGTGCTTTCACAGTCCATTTGTTTTTCTGAATGCAAAAGGATGCTATGGAGAGGACACCTTCTTTACCAGGCAGGGTTTGCCAGGGCACGCCGTGTGCCAGGGCGGCTGCCTGTGGGAGCTGGCTGCCCTCCGTGAGCAGGGACAGGCGGCCAAAGGCACATTCGGGCTCCACTCGCCTGTCGTGGTTTAACCCCAGCCGGCAACTGCGCACCACACGGCCGCTCGCTCACTGCCCCCGCCCCCGGCGGGGCCRGGGAGGGAATCAGAAAAGTAAAAATAAGAAAACTCATGGGTTGAGATAAGAACAGTTTAATAATTGAAATAAAATAAAATAAACTAGTAGTAGCAGTAATAGTAGTAGTAATAATAATATTAATAATAACAATAATAATAAAAGAATATACAAAGCAAGTGATGCACGATGTAATTGCTCACCACCCGCCAACCGATGCTCAGCCGGTCCCCAAGCAGCGGCTCCCCAGCCAACTCCCCCAGTTTATATACTGAGCATGACGTCATATGGTACGGAATACCCCTTTGGCCAGTTGGGGTCAGCTGTCCTGGCTGTGCCCCCTCCAAACTTCTTGTGCACCTCCAGTCTGCTCAGTTGGCAGGGCATGGGAAGCTGAAAAGTCCTTGACTAGTGTAAGCACTACTTAGCCACAACTAAAACATCGGTGTGTTATCAACGTTATTCTCATACTAAATCCAAAACCCAGCACTATACCAGGTACTTGGAAGAAAATTAACTCTATCCCAGCCGAAACCAGGACATCGCCTCATCGAAATCAGCACCACAGTGTTATGCTCTGAACCACGCGTTACAGATTGGGGTTATTTTCCAAAGTCACCATGAAAGCAGAACGACCGCTGAGTGATGGAGGTATGCGCAGCCTGCTCGGGGCAGAACTTTGGTTGCTGAAGGGTGCATCGGCTTCGAAGTCGCAGTTTTTTCACAAGCAGCAGCATTGACCTGCAGACCTGGTGATTGCCAACAGCCCCAGGCACCTGCGGGGTGGAGGGGGGGAACCCCACTAACGCTGCCCCTGCAGACCTGCTGGAAGCCACAGCGGCAAGCCTGTGCCTGGGGGGACGCCTTCCCCAGGCAGTCAGCCCTTGTGCCCCCTGAAATCACTGCTGCCGTTGCTCAGGAACAGACCCAAGTCAGCACTTTCTCCACCATGCTGCACAGTAATTTTCCTGATCCTGCCTATATTTAAGTTTTCCCCTTAGACTAAAATGTTGTTACAAAAAATTTCTGTCAGCTGGAAAAAAGGCACAATGCCTGGCTCACAGCCTGTGCTCAGCAGTGAAGAGTCTGCAATTACAGTACAAAACAAACCAAAACAAAAAAAAGCCGCAAAACACCAGGAACAAAAACAAAGCAAGAATCTTGTTCCAATTTCTCTGAGATTCTTCCTTGCAGTTATTTCTCTCACAAGGATAAGCAGTATAACAGGGAAAGAGACCTCAGAATAGAGAGCAATAAAAAATAAAATAAATAAAATAAAAATCCTGAAGCCTATTTTGCCTGCCAGAATATCTACATGATTGCAGAGAGGCAGCAGCACCCATGGTGCATAAAAGTGCTTTTGGAGGAGACTGACTGTCATTTCGAGTTGGGTCTTAAAACTGCCTGTCACTCTCCGGCCCCCGCCTGCCGGGGYGGTGGGGTGCCAAAGCCCCAGCGGTGCCCCCCGGGCTCTCGCGCTGGATGTTACCGCTCCCGCGCTYCCCACCGCCTCCTGCGCCCGGGTGGGCTTGGGGCTGCCGGGAAGCCCCGCTCCCGTAGCAGCCCACCCATCGCACCCGCTGCCCGGGATAGCTCTGCACGGACCACCACGCGCAGCCCGCCTCCGGCGCGGGAGCACCCTTGAGCAAAGGCTTCCGCTGCGGGGGGAAGCGGGGGTATCACCCACCCGCCTCAGCACGGGCAGCACGCCGGGGCACCGGAGCGTATATTTCACTTCTCCCACCTCTGGTCTGTCTTATCTACTTCCCTAGGATTTTGGGGTAGACACTGCCAGTCATTTTAGGAAAGACAGCATGCTGCATTCTCCGCTTGTTATTGCCACTGAGAAATAATCGCTCTCACTAGACAAGCCGTGGGCTAATATTGCAGCCAGGGGAACTGCAGGAAATGTGTTTTCATCAGATATAAATGCATAAGTAGAAAACAGGCCACAATTTTCGCGTGACTCAGGGCAATAGCGGTATGCTTATGGAATCACAGGGAATAGTGTAGGAGGGACCTTGCATGTAAACTCATCTGTGTCCTGATTCCAGGGCACRATCAGCTGTACCTAAAGTATTCCCATGAATTTGCTTCTGCTTCCACTAGACGTCTCTAAACAAGGGCATACGTTTAGGCACAAATTCTGCAGTACTCCGGGGCAGACGGTTAATCCCTGAAGAGCGAGAGCTGCCGTGTCCTGAGCAYCACCCCTTTTGCTCCCACCAAGCAGCACGCCACGCCAGTGTCCCTCACAAAGTCCCTCTTCTTCCACCAGCTTCCTGAGAGGCTTCCAGAACCCTCCTGCCAGACCCTGCCACCAGAGGCTGATCTGGTGGGACCCCACGAGCGTCCCAGGCAGAGCCACGGCCGGGGCTGGCACCGGCCCCGCAGCCCAGGGGTCCACGCCGCGGGCCCTCCCAGGCAGCCTGGCTCGCGTGGGCACCTGTGCCACCCACCCTGCACCCCCACCCATCAGGGACAAGCTCCCTTCCTCCAGGCGTTCACAGGAAGAGCAAGCCCATTTCCTGGCCTGGAGGACTGGGGTACACAGTCGTTCGGGAAAGCAGGACCTAACTAATTTCTCTGTTGCAGGCACTGACCCCCCTGACTCACCAGTGGCTATAGGGCTTTTTTAAGCTCACAATACCCTGATTTTTTTCTGGTGTTTTAGACCAAATCCTTACACAGAGTCATGAAACTGCCTGGTCAATGCTGCACGGGTTTTTAGTCTCTGTCTCCTCTCTTTTAAAATCTGGTTGAATTGATTGTTTATATTTTGTAAACTGAGATATAGATCCCACGAAATGTTAACGTGTGTGGGAAGAAGGAGGGGATGTTTAATAAGAACAAAGCTAGGACGCAGGGAGCCGTGCACCTTCCCTTCGGTGGGGAGCGAGCGTGGGGATGGGCTCTGCAGAGCACTTCACTTGATCCTTTTTAGCTGCAAAACCTTCAAGTTCGATTTAAAAAAAAAAATGAAAGGAGAAACTAMACAGAATCAGGTAAGTTGATTCCCAGCTGGCTTGAACACGCAAGCACAGCAGCTCGTCAGAGATGTATTAAGCCTAGCTGAAGGACTGGAGACTCGAAGCCTGATCCAGCATCCTAGCAGAAGGTCATGGCCAGATGAACTCCTGACATTTTTACCTCCTGTAAAACTGAGTCAATGGCAATGAGGCCAGAGTGTGCAGAAAAGAAAAAAAAAGCATTTTAATGATGTGCTTCTATTTAGCAAGGCACTGCACTAGTTAAAGTAGAAATTGTGCAACAGAATGAACATGTATTTTAATTACAAAAAAAGATATAAATAATTAAGACACAAATGCTTTTAGGTACCATTACACTGAGCACCCAAAGCAAACCAGCAGCAGGAGAGATGGCAAAACAAACTCCAGTTATTCCACACCCAGCTCCGCTCAGCGATCGCCACACAACCGGACAGATCCGAAATACCGAAAGCGCGTTGGGCCCTGCCGTGCGCAGAGCCAGCCCAGTCCTCCCTCCCGCGCTGGCCGCGTCCCCGGCACTGCTGGCGGTCCGAAGGCTGGGAGCCGCGGCACGGCCAGGGGCTATCGGGGCACCGGTCAGCCCCCTCCGCTCGGGCCTCTGGAGACTGACGGGGCTGCGCCGCCGGGTCCCGCCTGGCTCTCCATCACCTGCCCCGGTCCCCCCGGGTCCCCCCGGTCCATCACAGCGCCGGGCTGTGTTATCAAACCCCGGCGTCCGTGCCGCCACTGACGGCAGAGGAGGTTGGAGCAGCTGGCCCCGCGGGCCCCTTGCACCTCAAAGCCTTGGCACCCGGGAAGGAGCCGCAGGTGCACCCCGCAGACACCCAGACGTGGCACCCGCTGCTCCGACCCAGCGTCTCGGCGCCGCTGAATCCCCTTCCCCACGTTCCCTTAGCCATGATAATGAAAGGCCTTCACCTGCGGAACCCCTCGCTCTTCTCCTCCCCTGCCCGAGCCCCCCAGCCTCTCCTGGCCTTGAGCCGGAGCGAGGTCCGTGCCCGCGGCTTGCGGGGCCACCCGGCAGCGCGCAGCCCTCCGCCCCGGCTACCGGGAACCTCGGCTGGGTTGGTTCTGGCGGGGTTTGGTTTCTTTTACGTCTGCACGGCTTTTCAGCACAAAGCTAAGTTAGCATCCCCACTATAACTGGTATTTTAGTTCTGTTATTAATTATAAGTACTAGCTCGGATCACACTCATTAGCTGAATGAGCAATAATGCACATTAAGCCTCTATCTGTTGATAATATTCTCCAACGGATTGAGTGTGTGTCATTTGACACTGATAAACTAGGCAATATTATGAGCCGAATGTCTGAAATGCTACACAGATGGGGAATATATTAATTTAAGAAAATGTTATTAAGTGTTTAAGGAGTGTAATTATGAGCAGCCTTCTCATTTGACACCTGTGTGCAGTCTTTCCTTGTGAGATAAAGACAGAGGAATGAGAACTGGAAACCAGCCTTCAAACCTCTCAATTTTATTCTCTTTTAAACTTCCTGTCAAATTAATTACTTTCAAGACACAACCAATATTGTAAAGAAATTTTGACTGAAAACAAGACCAGTGTGCAGSCCAGAGAAATCTTCATTTTAATACTCCATTTATTTGGCAATACAAGACACTKCCTGAGAACAACTCCAACTTTGCAGCACGTAACATGGACAAAGCGCCTGGCAGCCCAGACGGCCACCAGCCTGGGGGCCGCGTCAGGCGGCTGGGGGGGCCTGCCAGCACCTGGTCAGGGTGCCACTTGGCAGAATTCCCGGGAATTTTTGGGGGGGTGGGGAGAGGACGGAAAATTAATCTTATTTCATTGCAGACATTTCAAAGTTAGTTGTCCAATTCCAAATCACTCACCTGGACTCATGCTCTGCTCGATGGAGCGATACAGGCTTTCCCTGAGGGTGTTATGACAGTGGAAAATAAATGTTGRAGACAACTGGGATGAACCTGTCTTGGTGACCAGAGATGGAGCCTAGATGATCAGTTTAGGCTTAGACAACTGACTTTGCRATGTCTAAAGGCAGACGATAAGTCCTGCCCAGGGCATCTCCCACGTCTCTGCTGAAGGCAGCAGCTGCCGTGCACCATCCCGGCTCCTCCTGGACCTCCCGCAGCGTCCCGCTGAGCTGGCCTCRGGAGGAGCTGGAAGACCTCGCTGCAGATACCCAGTGGACCTCTGTAAAAATTAAATAAGTAGGATGCCTGCTGCTCTGTCCCATCCCCTGAGACCCAGAACAATCTTTTGGCATTGTTAAGCACATCGTGGCTGCCTGGGATGAGAGGTGCAGAACACGGGCAACACACAAAAGCAGATCCTGAGGAGCTGTTGCGTGGCTGCACGTGGAAACTGCCTGGAGCTGCTGCTATTCAGCACAGCAAATGCACAGCAGAGCATCATAAAACTGGGGGCAGGATGGAAGAATACTGAACTACAACATACATTTCATGGAGGGCTGCTTCTGCAGAAATGCTGAGCTTACACAGCCAGTACGTCAAAGTCTGTTGATTTAAAATATATTTGTATCAACTACTACTCACCAGGTAGCCCTGTCAGGTTCCTAAGTAGTTTGAGAGAAGATTCATGTTAACAGAGAAGTCTTCTGTAAATAGAAAAAGCATTTTCTGGAAAGGTGGTAACTGGCAGCCTGGACATATTCCCCTGTAATTCTGCTGCACAAATCACTTGAGAAACTTCATCTGGAATATGTATGAACCTCTGCAGGGGAAAAAATCAGATGGAAACTGATGTCAACCACATACAAGCTGACAAGGAGAATGGACAGTATATTTTACAAGGGGCAACAAAAAGTTTTTGACTTGTTTAGCACAGCAAAAGTTGGTTGAACTAAGGATATGATTGACATCTGTGAACACATCAGGAATAATCATGAGGAGAAGGACAAAACTATTGAAGTGAAAAGGGCAATTGGGAGGAAAAAACGCAAAGAGATATAGGCAAAGGTTATTACTGTAATTCCCTAGAAACTGGATTTTTTTTTAACCATCACAGTGTCACGTTCTGCAGTTAGTACCAGSAGTGGGTCTCATGGTGGTTTCTCTTACAAGGCTTGGTTCACATCATTGTCCAGACTAGACTCCTCTTGGAAGAAAAAGCAAACAAAATATACCCAGCATAAGCAAAGTAACGAGCTCTGCCTGCTGACGAGTGTTCAGACCATGGCGCCGGGCTGGACCCAGCCCCGAGGGATGTCCCGTCCCTGTGGAAGCCCAGGGCTGAGCCCCAGCAGCTGAGCCCAGAGGGGCCCCGCACCGCGCTGCTGGGCACTTCTGCTTGGCGAAAGGAGGTGCCTGCCGTCCTCTGCCCGCACCGTCTCATTTACGGGGAATCTAGGCTGAAGCTGGTARATTTTGCAAGCTGCTTGTAGCCCTCCATGGAAAAATCCTAACCTTGCCACTTTTCTTTCCAATGCAATGTTCCCTTTGATGTTTAGATTCATAAATACCAATGTAACATTTATAATTGTGCATGTCATCATTGTAAAAAATAAACTGATTTTTAGAACAGAAAATAAAATTATATATTTAATAGAACCAGGTTGTCACTAYAAGTATCCCTTATTGCTTTTATTGGCTTTTTTGGAGCCCTGTGTTTCCCTGCACCACTTTGGAAATGGCACGAGCAGGTTCAGTGGCCGTGGCCCTGTGCTGACGGTGAGATGAGGCTCTGCCCTGCCCAGCCCTGGCTGCAGGAGGCTGCCAGCAGCTCTGGTGAGCCTTCTGCTGTGAATGATACAGACCTTCAGCAGTTCATTTAAATTCAGTCGATTTTACACACAGAAGAATCTCCCCGTGTTTGTATAAACACCAAACCTGCCGGTTCTCCTCCAGCGTGCAATTTTATTTATAGCGCATCCAAAAAAGTCAATAAAATAGAGTTCAGGATTTCATTTTACTGGAACAGCTAAAATGTCGGAAATATTTAGTTCATTTATAGACTTGAATTTGCAGACACAGGAGCTGAGCCTTGTCATTCTTTTCTCTTCCTTGGTGAATAATGATGGACAAGCAGACAGGTCACAAAGACATTTTAAACATGGACTTTTTTAGCACCTGGTACTCAAAAGTAGTGTTTGGTTATTTTTTTTTTCTTTATTTGTGTTTCAAACACATCCTCTATGAAATAAAACACAACAGACTCAATGTTTCATCCTTCTCCTCTCGTAGGCGTTAATGTAAAGCTGAAACACTTGGGATGTACATTTCAATTGGAACTAGCCACACATTTTTTGTCAAGATACCTTATGTCAAGAACATAAAYAAACATGTGCATAGAGAAGGGTTTCAATATTTCAACACTGGTTTCTTTTTGCAATTTTAAAAATGCAAGTCCAAAACATTTCCATCAGGAAATTTGGATGAGCGAATATTGGAAGTATGAAAAATATGCATTTTCTAAAAAATGTATCATAGCTAAAATTGCTGTATGTCAAGAAAACCATCATGTGAAATAACATTCTTCATTTCGTTCCAAACTTTTCGTGAAAAAAATCTGGAGTAAAATCATTCTTAAAATCGTGCTTCCCAAAACTGACTGGACACGACAGCCCTTTCCCCACCAACTCATCTTTTACGAACAGTGGCAAAAGGTCAGGATGCCAGTGGCACCGCTCTTGCTTGCTCTTTCGTGTGGATCTTCAGAAATTAGTGCAGTGCCATTAACATTAGATGAGAGCAAAGTAGCTGCAAAGCATACTCCGACTGCAAAGACCCCTGGGGTTTTTCAGCAGCTCTTCTACTAACGTTGCTGTGCTTGCTGTGCTCTGTCTCTGCAGAGCAATTCTTTATAAAGACAGTTCTGAGGATGAACCGGCCAGTGTTAGTCTGGATCAATTTATATTTCCTCTCGAGGAACTAGTAGCTGAAATACAAATTCTAGCTGAATAAAACATGAAAAAAAAATCTTTAAAAACTGTGCCACTGAAGCATAGAAACCTCTTTTCTTTCTGAATTGKGCTGGCAAAGTAATGAGAACTATGCGCCGCCTCCCCGCTCGCCCACGCGTAGTCCCATCACGCCGGCAAACCCTGCACGCCCGGCGGGGAGGAGCGCGGGTCCCCGCCGGCACCCATCGCTCGCCCACGCGTCGAGTGGGGCAGGAGAGGGCGCGGGTCAGCAGCTCTCCGGCTGCTTGGATCTATTTACTAAACTCCTTTGGCACACAACTGACCACCGCTCCTGATTCACAGCAGAGGTGGGAGGACTCCGAAAGGTCACCCAACAGACCTGCAGCCACTCGTGTGCATGTGCAGGGGATGTCAGTCGATGCAAATATCCCATCTGCAATTTGATAATCATGTTTCATCTGCATACAGGGTTCACARGAAGAAAATGGTACGGATTGACAGTGGTAAGAGCACTGCACATTCAGTATTTCTCATCCGCTGATCTATGGGTCTTGGTGTGTGCTGCATGGAGTACGCAACAGGGCTGTGAACGTGAGAACCCTAAAATGAGAAGAGATGTCTTGGTGAGCAATTGCTGGAATGTGCATCAATTAAAAGCAAAAATCCAGATGGAAAACAAACACAAAAACCCAAGAAYGGAAATGCTCTGGGACTCTGGTGCGGGGCTGTGGTAATTTAGGACCCTTTCAGAGAGAGGCCTCCCTGTCACAGAGGTTATTAAATTGACACCCTACTGCTGAGCAATATAGGAAATGTCCAAAGCCTAACAAACTCAGARGAAGTAGAAAGCAGAAAGACTCACAGGAATTAATTTAAGCTTGTTTCAGACCAGGAGTCTGCGTAGCCCATGATGACTATCAGCAACGGATGCTGACGGAATAGGACTAACAGTCAGGTAGGACACAACCTTTCCACGTGAGCTCTCACAGATCCGTGTGGACCAGGTCAGGAAGGTGGAAATGGGTTTCTTCTCCTGCATCCTCAGCTCTGAAGGATGGCTGAGGGTTGGTGCTCTTTGAGACCAAGCCTGGCATGGGGGATGCCCGGGGGGATCACTGGCACCTGGGCACGCTCTCCAAACACCTTTAAAATCTGRCAGTTTGGATGCGCGTGGTCCGGAGCAACCCTGCATGCTCGCAGATCCAYCGACGGAGCGTATTGCTTAGTAACACCTGGAGGCAGGCACCATGCAGTGTACACAAGGATACTGAAATAAAGGCAACAGCACTGAAATAAATGGCGGACTCAATTGCTCTACTTTATTAGATGCTGACAAGCGAACATAAATCCCTATCTGCAAAAATCGGTTATGTGCATTTGGACAACTGAATAAGGAGGACTGAAATATTGTTCTATTTACTTTCAAGGCACAGAACCAAGACACTCTTTGTTACCTCATAAAATGCAGCATAGTGAAGTTAATACCTTTTTGCCAGCAGCTTTTTGCTCTCTTGCCAGAGACAGCCTCCGTTTTCGAGACTGCACCATCAATCCAGAAACCATAAGGACCTRAGTTTTTACGTATGCGCGTACTTGATCCAAGGCTGAAATAAATGCGTATTATCTGTGTCATGCGCTGGGCGGTCTTGCAGCGAGAGTTGGCTAATACCAGCACGATGAGGGTGCAAAGGTCACTTCAAACCACACCGACCTGCTCTTCTGACTTTGCTTTTGCCAGAAAACAGCACGATGCTGGAATGCAGAGGTGCTGGGGTGCTGGACACCCCTCCCGGCTGGGGGACGYGGGCGGAGGAGGCTCGGTCCGTGGGGCTCGGGTAGGAAAAGGTTGGCACGCATTTTGCCCTTGTGGCATCGCTGGCACTTCCACCTTCACTCCGTCACGAAGAGGTGAGTGGCAGAGGTTGTGGTGCTGTGTACTACTGCTGTATGTATCAAAACCCTGCCCATCCTCGTTTTTCAACCCAGTAACGGTTATTTTTGGGAAGCCCTTGGGACAGATTCAGACTGCAAGTTAAACAGTCGAGTCACGTAAATGGCTCACCTGGGAGCCAACACTGAGGAGCACTCATGTGTAACTCATCATAAATGATTTATTGAGCATAAGTGATTTATTTTATTCTGCTTCTTTAATAGCCAAAAGCAAAACTTTCTGTCTTCAGAGGTACTCAATTCAAACACAAATAATCCAAAAGTGTGGCTTGCTCACAATAGACAGGACAAGTCAGATAACACTAGCCTTATTCCACAGTGGCGCAAGCAATCAAAGATGCCAAAATTTGTTTTCAGAGCATTTCATGCAAGGCAATGTTCACTCAAATTTTCTTGGTATGCAAATATTAAACAGTAAGCACTTGGCAAATTAAAATATTTATGAAGTTCCAACTCTGAAATGGAAAACAGGTATGTCTTTTTGCTGTACCTTTAGGAAAAAAACTCGAGCTGATCCAGAAAGTAAGAGAAGCTCTTTCTCATTGCCTGTGTACTCAAAACACATTCAGTCTTTCCTTCCATGGGGAAGTTACACAAGGATTGTGTACAATATTTTCCRCTTCTATCCTCACATAATTTTCTGTTTCAACTTTTTTCCCAACAATCACAATTTGTCACTCTTTCTTAGTACTGCACACATCAAGTCAAGTAAATATAAAATGCATAGATTGCCCCAAATGGCCATTGTAAATCACCCATTTTTCGGTGTTGCGTAGACATTGTACACGCATTTCACCGTTATGAGCTACGTCAGGAATTGAGCCTCTGCTACCAGATCTGACCCTTTCATCTGGGCACAATGGTTTCCATAATTCTTACACTGAAATTTTGTAAAACTTCTCTCATCAGCTTTCATTGACTCTTGTAGGCATGAAGCATAGCCATTACTTCCCAAACCTCCAAATTGCTATCTCATTAGCAGCTCAGCATGATGTATCTTGTGCATGCTAAATGAAGCGGTATGTCTGTGTATCACACTTCCTTTCCATAGAAACATTAAAAGCACAGTTATTTTTGAGATTGCTTTTCTCTATTATTGTCTGTCCCATCTTGCTACAGTTGCTGGGTGATTAAAGGATGCTCATATACTCAATTTTTCCTTTCAGCTGAGTTCCAGCGGTGTCAGATCTTCAAGCACATCTGACAAATGGAGAGAGACCATGGAAGGTGACAAAGACAGTTTAATAGAAAAAAACAAAATAATGGAATWTTCTTAATTAAAATAATGCCCTTGAGATGAAGTCCAGAAAAACCGACAGTAATTAAATATTTAAGCCAGATTTTCAAGACTTTGGCGCTAGGCAAGGGCTCAGGGACCGASTAGCATCGCTTTCGAATGTGCATCCTTGTGCGAGGTGAGCCTGGCTCAGGTGGAGGTAAGTGGAGTTGACCACTCCACCAGCTCTTTAAACCCTAAAAGCCTAAGTCTCCCCAGTTCTTTAGGCACCTGCATACTGCTGAAGACRTGTTATGCTTCTAGTCTCGCTACCACAAATACTCACATATATCGCGCATTGGTCTGGTCTTTCCTGTGCTCAGACAGGTCTGTGTACAGACCACGTCAGTATTTGTCTTCTCCCTCTTGTCGMAGACAAGCTGCTACTTTGCTGTTGATATCTTCATCATCACTTGTTGAGGGTCTTCTTTCTTCTATGCTTGGAGGAGGAGATATTGGGAGACTTCAGGTGTGGAGGCCTCCATCCCTCAACTCCATAGGCTGAGGCAGGCCCTTGTTGGCACGAAGGAGAGGACAGGTATGTGAACAGAAGTTTGGAAGCAGAAGCAGMTTTAGGTGGGTGAAACCATGTGGAATGGCCCAGGGTCAGGGTCACGAACCTCTTTCTGCTGCCTGAGGCGCCCAATGTCCATAGGTCTGTTTTGGTCCAGAACATCCTGACTCACTTCTGCCAAAAGTTGCCTCTGGTGTTGGGCATCCTTCAGCAGGAAGCCTGAGTTTTGTCATCCACAGGACATTTTGGTTTAGCTCCGAGTTTGCCTGAATAACTGTACAAAGTTAGGTTTTGCCCTGTTACTAGAAACGGGGTGTGTGTGCGTGTGTGTGTGTGCGTGTGTGTGTGCAGGGGGCATTGTCAGAGGGGACGACTCCAGGACACCTCAATAATTTGCATGTGGTAGACCCAATTCTGGACTTGGTGGATGGTGACTGCTTGACCTTAAGATATATTTTATGTCATCCATTTTAGTTTATGTTGCACTGTATACAAGATGACCACAGAAGGGAATATCTAAAACTAGCTTATTATTGGTGTTTCATAATCCGTAACTTAATCTTACCTTCTCATAGCCTTACTTTTTCAGCAAGGTTAGACTGGCACCTAATTTTAGGCAACTGAACAGAAGCTCCAGAGAGGATACAATGTGGAGCGATGAGAGTGAGGGGGGAAGTGCTGGACAACCAAGGGATTTTTTTTGRGGGGGAAGGTCAGTGTCCAGCAGGCATTGACTCATAACCAGCAAACCACTAACGACCCCACTTCTCCAGGCAGAGCAATTTGCTAGAGCTCCTAGATCTCTCCCTGTGTACCTCAGGGAAACACAAACCCCTTTATTAAATGAGAAAAAATCATAGGTGCTACTGGAAAAGAACATTTAATACACTAATACACAGCTAATCTGATGGAACACACCACAGATGGGAGCAATCGCACCCTGCGTAGCRAGGCTCCCGTAGAGCACATCTCCCTGCGTATCCAACGCACTCTGCAACCAGAGTGCAATCTTACAAAAAGCAGCGTCACGGTGCAGTGCTAAGGATACAGAGCCTCACTGTGAGAGGGGGGGCGGAAATCCTAAGGTATTTGGAAAATAAAAAGATTATATCTTTAGTAGAATATGAACCTGAGACATCGGTAATGGGTTGGCTACCAACTCTCAAGCTCCAATAGAAAGCTAATTTGCTCTATATAATTAGAAGTGTCATATTCAATAGCACTTTCTGATCCCTTTTTTAGAAGAGAATTAACAATAATTTGTTGCAGTACAGCCCCATTGATTCTTGTTTGGAACTATAGCTCAGGTAATTAGACATAATGAAAAGCAGAGACGAGAGAAAGATGTAAAATTTCTAAAGCTAGAAAAAGGTCGTCATCTATTGCAATGCTTATATCGATTGCACAGAAACCTTGAATTCTTAAAAGCAACAATAAGGGCACTTCAGGTGCTCCAAGGCTCTGGTAGCATTAGACGAAAAAGGTTGTGTAGGGCCGGCTCGGCCGTGAAAGAGCAGAAAGGATGAGCCGGCAGAAGGGGTGAAGGAGGGGGACGCAGGAGGACGAGGGTTGCCACCCCTTCCAGGCCCGCCCTGCTGAGGGAGGGATGGAGGGGAGCAGCCAGCGCCTCGTTCAGAGTTGGCTTTTTCTCYGCCTTGCTGCTGGCATCTGAGGTTGACGCATTTCAGTTCTTTTTCAGCTCTATTTCGCAGCTGCTCTTGGTTACAGCTTCTAGAGCTGGGGGAGGAGAGAGGAGGCAGGGAAGAGCAGCGTCGGATCTCTGCGTCTCTCCCGCAGTGTTCTCCTCGCATCCTCCACRGGAAGATGGAAAGTGACACCAGGACTCTGCCCAGGACCTCCTCCTGCTGTCACGCATTTCTCTCTATTTTCGATACCAGAATCASAGAGCCCGGCAGCCCCCTGCTTCCTTTCCTTCTTTTAACAACTTATTTCTTCCAAGTGACCTATAAAGCAAAAGGCTTTAATTTAAGAGTTTTTCATATCCTGGCTCTTACGCTCAAGTGCTAAAAAACCTCAGTCCAATAGGCTAATCCGCTGTAAGTGCACCCTGCAGCAGACAGAATTAAAACGAYTGAGTAATAGAGAAGAGTTACACATCTCCTCTCTGCCGAGATCGTTTTCAAGAGGAAAACAAAGGATCCGTGAAGCACGGAGATGGGCTCAGAAAGCCCTGAACTGGCTCTTCGGGTACTTCTTCATGCTTCAGGGCTTAAAATACCCTTTCACTAGAAGGCGTTAGGAGAAATTTCCCCTGAGGCAAGATTTTCCACATTTGAGCCCTAAGCATCTCAGGCATCTTCCTCTGCTGTGTATGCCCAGTCCACCGGTACAGAAAGGATAGGGAACAAGACATCTGCCTCTGCAAATCCATCCGGTTATTCCTATATGTTAAAGAGCCTTTACGCAAACATTTTGGCTGCAGTTAAACCTCTTTTCCCGTTAGAAACACATTGTGTAGCTGCTCCCCATCACCCCACACTTAATGACCGGTGAGGGCAATCCCTCAAAACGTAGCTCCGGTTCACTGGAGCCGGGGCCGTGTGGCGGGAGCCTGTTGTGCCGTGCGGGGCTCCGGCGGCACCGCTCCCGTCCCCCCTGCGAGACCCTCCCTCGGGGCAGGGCTCACGGGCAGAGCTCCCTCTTTGGCAGCAGCTCTTCAAAGACCCTTGGCACCAGCAGTCCCGGGGTGCAGTCAGGGTTTTAGGGGAGGTGAAAAGAGTTTGCTTGACTGAAGCAGGGCAAGAAGCTCTGGGTTTTGGCAGGTGAGAGCTGATAATACATATTTTCTCATGTATTTGGAAATGAAAAGGACGTGAAAGCCAGATGTGAACAGAAAATTACTTTAACAAGTATGTTCTCCTTGCATAAATTCATAGGGAATTCCTTTGGAAACATTCCCTTTTTCTTGCATGGGAACTTAGTCTGTGTTCGTCAAGCACAAAACATCATAAAATCTTTTAAGCTGTTTAAACATTCAGYGCTAGACTTCACATTGGGAATGCAGGATGTGTGAAACTGTCTTGAAATAGGACAAAAAAAAAAAAAAAAAAGCCATTCTATTCCCCCAGGGTCTGCCATCATGTTTTCAGAGTCTGGAACTTTTCAGCATTTATAATGTGGAGTATTATAAATATTCATGCAGACACTCATAGGCTAAAATTAAATGAGCTCGTCATTGTTATTTTTAGTATAATGGACATAGGCAATAAGAAAATCCCAAGCAAGCGAATAGATGTATTTGGGGTAACGGTGGTACCTTTTTTCCCCCATTTCAGGAACTGACGTGGAATGGAAGTTAAAAATGCTCACGGAGAGGAGCGTCTTGCGAGGAGGCAGCGAGCAGAGGCTGAGGGTAACGGCCGTGTTTCTCAGCAGAGTCCCGCTGAAGGGGAGCGGGGCCCTGCACCGACGAATGTGTCCATGAGCCGTAAGGAGGGGGCCGTGCTCGGCGAGCCGGCACGGGCTGCTGGCAGGAACGGCTTCCTCGGGGCGCCGGCACGGGCAGCATCGAGCCCTCCGAGCCGCGGGAGCCACGGGGCACCGCGGGACGGGCGATGAAACACAAAGCAAAATTCAACAGGTGAAAATTAGCTGGTGGGCATCGGTGGAGGGGAGGAAGCCCTCGTTACAAAAGTGGCCACCAAACGGTTCAATACCTCACTGGAAAAGGATCTTTGAGTCACACCTGGCTGATCTACGACAAAGGCAGCTGAGGGCTCGGCAGCGACCTCAGAAATGCATCATGTCAGGTCTGAAAATGGAAACATGGAGGTTGAAAACCACAGAGGGGTTTCTTTGTGCACATGTGGGTGCTGAACGGCTGCAAGGGTTCAAAGAAGGAATTGCGGGAGCTGAGGGGAGAGGAGGGTGTTGGGGGCAGCTCTGGAGGCGAGGTGATGCCCCAGCACGGAGCTGGAAGGATCCCTGGGGAGCACCTTTCCTGGTGATGCTTCGCTGCATTTGTCCCATTCCTACATTTTCTTTCTTAAAAAATATTCCTTCTGGCCACTCTCAGTGCTGGGGGGCCAGAGGGACCTTCGCTCCAGCGCAGAGCGGCAGCTACGCTTCCAGAGATTTAGGCAGAGGGGTATTTTTTCCCGCTTTACTGATTTTAGTTTTAATCTTTTACAATTTATAGAAGCATCTTTAAAGACATGAACTCTTGGTACTTTCTTAAAAAAGTCCTCACGCAGATCACAGCTGGCTGCCGGTTCCTGCAGGTGGTCTGAGTGCACCTCATTAGCTGAAAAATGGCTCCGGCTCCTAGAAACGAGTTTCCGTAAGGTCGTARCGTACGAAGAGCCTCCCAGAAAAGGGGAAATATCCACCTTTTGCTCCTTTTAAACCACATCTTTAAAAGCTGCCGGGTGAATTAGCACTTCTTACCTCCCTAAAGGTGGGGCTCTGGGTTTCGTCCTGGGGTGTGGGTGGTCCCCCCGAGCGCAGAGCCGGGCACGCGGGGGCACGGAGGGTGCACGACGCCGGCAGCGGCCGCACGCTCGGGGCACGGCGGGACCCTCCTCCAGCGCGCGGCTCCGCATGCGGGGACCCTTCGCTAAAATCAGATTAAAAGCCGGGGCTGGTGCGGGGTGGTCCCCACACCACGGACCATGCGGTGCTCCCGGGGATGCTGGGGTGGCTGGGGTGCCGCTGGTGGCACTGGAATTGAATTTTTTTTTTCCTGTACGCAATTATTTTCAGTCATCTGCTGGATTTAGCAAGCACGCTTTATTCCTCTGTCAAAAGCACAGAAGTGACTTTGCCTTCCAGTTTATGATTCAGATTTCTTTTTTGACATAATGTGACATAATACAATGTACCAGATGCAATTATGTACAGTTTGATTGTGTGCTGAATTGTCACTTTGGGCAATTATTTCTTTTTAATAGTAGTAATTGTTACTCTGCGTTGCCAAAGATAACCAAATCCCCGCAGTAAGTAAAGCCATTTGTCATCCATGTAGTCTTGATAAATATTAATTGAATTGGCTGACTGTATTGACAAACAGAAAGACATGCCTGATCTGAGGAAAATGTTAAAAATCAAAAAAGAAGCAGTGTTGTTGAAGGAAAGTAGTTTATCTATAAATAAATATACCACATATTTCTAATTTTTTTTCTTTTGAAGAGTATTTGCTTTTACCCAAACAGCCAGTGATGTCAGATGACAGCTTCTTCAGAGTTTTATCCTATAATGCTTTATATTTATTTATAAATATATATCATTGCTTCTTATTCTTCATAGGCAATCTCCTTAATCTTAAAAGAAAAAATCATTACAATTAAAAAAAAAAAGTGAAAATGCACCAGTCTTTCGGTAAAAATAGGAAGAAAGACACAGTTGTGTTTGACTTGGAAAACATGTTTTCCAGTCATTTTTGCAGATCCAACTGGAATAGTTATTGGTACTCGGTCAGTGCAGTAGAGTTGTGTTCTCTGGTCAGAAGAACATAAAATCTCGCCTTTCAGATGACGTCCCATCCGAAAGCCCAGAGCTCCGGGGGGCTGTGCGGTGGGGGTGGTGGCTGGGGGCTCCCCRGGGGGCTGCCCGGGGYGCGGGAGCATTTCTCCTGGGAGGCCGAATGTGGAGCTGCCCCCGCTGAGTGCCACCACCGCGGACCTCGGGGCTCTCCGAGRCACACWCGCGGCCAGGTCCCCGCTCCAGAGRCGCCGGGCGCTGAAGAGCAGCAGGGGCAGAAGGAAGGCGAGGGGAGAGCAGGGGCAGAGAAGAGCAGGGGGGCAGGTGGGTTTGGGGAGAGCCGGCGGGAGGGCAGCGGGCAGGGCTCGTCTCCCCTGGCAGATGCAGCGGAGAGGGTGGAGGTCCCAGCCCCGGAGCCCCCGGCGCCGCCGCAGCCATCGCGYTGACTGACCAGTCGCAACCGACTCCGGTTTAGTTGATTTTAGGTTGATCTTTACATTCAGGATGGGAGAGGTCCCACCTTTGTTGACTGCACGTGTCATACGGGACTAAACTGATATATAGGAAAATGTTTCACTTTATCTTTTTATTTTTATTATTTTTTAATTATCTACTAGAACTTTAAACAGGCAGTGAACTTAAATACCAGAAAATAAAAAAAAATGTTATTCACCCAGGTAGAGGTAGCGACTTTTATACTCAGATTTTTAATTTTGAGTGGTTCCGCAGTAAGATTTTTTCATATTAAAGAATAACCTTGAAAAAGGAACTTTTAGAAGAAAAGCCRCTCCTGGTAATCTTGTTTGGATTATATTTGGGGTGTACTCTGTAATGATTAAAGTGAAGACCATAACTGCTTAGACTAGGTCTACTGAAGTAAACTAATACACATCTAAAACAGTTCATGCTAGGTCAGAGCCCAGCCTCTGTATTGAAAAGATGAAGCAGCCCATCTCAGCAACTACCACACCTSCACAGTGTCTGCAGTCAGCCTGGCTACAAGTGGCACTTACGTTATTTAATCAAGCAAAATCCGAAGATGGTAGTTAGGAAAAGCCTCCATGCTCAAATGCAAATGCAATTTTAGACTAGCTTGCCAGTGCTACTGCTGCACCGAATGCCAGTGGACATGCAAAATTCCCACTTATCACAGTTTAATATCATGCAAACTAAACGCACACCCATGTGCACAAAGGCATAGACAGGCACAGGTCAATTAGGAAGCTTAGGGGTGGAATACCCCAAGCATGAAGGAGGTACCAGGCTGACTGGTCTAGCAGAGGGGTTCACAAGGTGCTGGGTTTTTTCTCCAGCAGGCATCTGAGCATCTTCCATTAGTTTGGCCAAAGTATTGAATATACTACTATATTATACTAACATATTATAAGGGTTTATCCCTTTTGCCTCTCCCTAGCAGAACCATTTTGACAGTAAAATGTTGTGGTTTACATTTATGGTTCTTTTAAATAGGCTTTACCCTGTTTTTAGAAGATGACTGTGAAGGATGTTAATCCTATCCACGGGCAGAGACCATGCTGGGAACACAAACCAGTCCCCACTTGCTGGATGTGGTTATCCTACACACTTGGTCCTGTCTCTGGTAAGGATCTGCTTATCTTWAAGGAGGAGCATTTGATGGTATTTTAAGAACAGTTATCACACCAAAAGCTTTTCCCCCTGTATTTATTTATTTGTTCATTAATTCTTCTTTAGTTATAACAGGCTCACTCCATCAGTTGAGAGCTTTGGAGACAAACCCTGCTTGCTGTTCTCTGCTCAGCTGCCCGGAGCACAGAGGCAGGTCTGGGGCTCTCAGAAGAAGACCTGATGGCCAAGATTTGCTGCTTTCTGAAAGAGTTTGGACTCTTGGCCGGATTTGTTGTGTTTGGAGCAGTTCAGATGGGAGATAGCAGCGGTATTCAGTGCCCAGGCTGCCGGGTTAGGAGAAACTGCCCTGGTTCAGAGCGGGACCAGGGCTATGCTGCTGATGGAGGACACTTCTGAAGTGTTGACGGACGGGGTTGATTGCATGGTGAGCCTGCAAAGGCAGAAACTGCTTCAGTGCCTCTGAACCCCTAATGAGAAAAGAAATAAAAAAGAAAAATAAAAAA
>JASVER010000057.1:582425-607662 GCA_030449065.1 Oceanodroma leucorhoa | reverse complement strand
GCAGGCAGGAGCAGGTGGGTGCAGGCAGGGGCAGGCAGGGGCAGGCAGGGGCAGGGAAGGGCAGGCAGGGGCAGGGGCAGGCAGGGACAGTGGTTCCCTCCCTGTACATCCTCCCTGAGCCCCCACAGCTCCGGGGCGGCGGCGAGGGGTGGCCAGGGCCATGGGGAACATCCACTCCACCGCGGTCAGGGTAAAAGCTGCCTTCTTGGGTCCTGATGCTGGAAACTGAGTCGCAGCTGAGGAGGAAAGCTGAAACCACAGCCTGCACCATGGCAGCCCTCCGACAAGAACGCAGCATTGACCCTGCTTGTGATTAAAACCACAGAAATATATTTGAATTAACCAGAAGAGCTAATGTGAGCTTGAACTGAACTCTTCTTTTTTTTCCCCAGCAACTTGCAGGAGCCGTTGCTGAAGGTGCTGCATTAATAGTAGCAAGCAAGGGCAGTACTATGTCTCCGCTTTTCCACTGCACTTCCAATTCTCCGATTTTTAGTATGAATAAGGAGAAGACTTGTGTTTTTCTTCTACATTTGGCATAGCATCTACCTGGGGAAGACTTTGGCATAACATAATCTTACAAGATAAACACGTCAGAGTGCAGAACCTGCAGTCTTTGTGCTTATTACATCACATTGCTTCTCATGAAAATATTATTTCCTGTTGATCTTATTCTTTGTATTACAAAAAAAAAAGCTGCATCAAATAGTATTGCTTCCTCAGCAGTGGGTTGTACAGAGCCTTAAAAAGTCARTTGTTTATAACAAACACTAGACAAAATTTAACTTATGTTTGTAAACATGTGTCCTGGTTTCGGCTGGGATAGAGTTAATTTTCTTCCTAGTAGCTGGTATAGTRCTGGGTTTTRGATTTAGTATGAGAATMAYGTTGATAACACACTGATGTTTCAGTTGTGGCTAAGCAGTKCTTACCCTAAGTCAAGGACTCTTCAGCTTCTCATGSCCTGCCAGYGAGSAGGCTGGAGGTRCACAAGAAGCTGGGAGGGGGCACAGCCRGGACAGCTGACCCCAACTGGCCAAAGGGGTATTCCATACCATACGATGATATGCTCAGCATATAAACYGGGGGAGTTGGCCAGGAAGGCATGGTCGCTGCTGGGGGACTGACGGGCATCGGTCAGCRGGAGGTGAKCAATTACATTGTGCATCACTTGTTTTGTTTCTTCTTTTATCATTATTATTATTTTCCCTTCCTTTTCTGTCTTATTAAATTGTCTCAACCGACGAGTTTTACCTTTTTTCCAATTCTCTCCCCCATCCCACTGCGGGGGAGTGAGCGAACGGCTGTGTGGTGTTTAGCTGCCTGTCAGGTTAAACAACAACAACATTAAAGGGTAAAAGTTTGCTTATCATGGCACTATCAGCTATCTGTGCTATAGTAGCAAAGCAAAGTGCAAGCTGCCTCTTTGCGGTATTGGCCTTTCTGTGATAAAAACCATTTCTTTAGCGCTTCCCAAGCAGTGGCACAACCAGCAGCTGATATCAGGGCAATACAGAAATGTGTACTTTACAAATAAACACAAGTGTCTGCCTCGTCCTCTCCAAGGAACACCCTTTTTTTTTTCCTCCCTCCAGAAGCAGCAGCTAGATAAAGCAATGAATGGCACAAATCTCTGACCAAGATGGTTTTCAACAGATAAGCCAGCTCTGGGGTTACACTGTGAATGTTTGTCTTGCAGGTCCTCAGCCAGCACAGAGCCTGGGGTTCCTGCGGTTCCCTTCAAAATGGGCATCAGCCAAAGGAGCTCTCGGCTCCTGGGACGCGTGCTAGCAGAAAAGCATATATTCCTCACCGCTTTGTGCAAAGCTGTAGTGAAAGAGATGCTGATACTCTGCTACCTGGCGAGCGTCAAGGGTCTCTCTGCAGCAGYGAGGTCAGGCCACGGTCTGTACATGTAAGAAGCCTGGTAAAGTCCTGCTGGCTTCCTAAAGACTAGACCTGACCCGTGGCTTCAGCAAGACTATAAAAGTTAAGAAAAAGAAGAGGGAAAAAAAAGAAAGAAAAAATAAGGGAAAAGGCAGCATTTGTTGATTTTGTTTTGAAACAGGTTTTTGAATGAAAGGCAGATTTCAAAATGGAAAAAGTTCATTTGACTTCGGAAAGACCCTTACACCACAGTAAGGTAAGTCACTAGCTTGGGTGGCTGCCAGAATACCCACCAATGCACCCCCAAAGCAAGGCAGGGGATCAAAATGAGGGTTTTTTCCTCACCGTGGCTGGCTGGCTGAAACGCCAACAGGAATCCCGAGCAGGAGCCGCTGTGCCCGCACGCCCGGCTGTTCCTTCCAGAACAATCCCAAGCCAGAACGCAGCAGGAAATGGGTTTCAACGGTTCCCTCAAGAAATAGTCGTTAAAATGAAACATAGTGGATTTGTAGGAATTAATATGACCCACGGAAGCTTTCGCAGGGGCAGAAAGCTTTTGCCTAAAAGGAGACAACTTTAGAGAGATCAAAGAGATTTTCAAATTCCAGTTGGATCTTTTAACATTTACAGCTAAATTAGAAACAAATTCAATTCAAAATTCAATTGAAAATTCTTAGGAAACAGATTTCATTTTTCTCAGGACACAGATTTTACAGAAAAACTTGCAACATAATACTTTTCTTGACTTAGAATATTTTAGCTGTTYTCCGTTTCCCCTTGTAGCATTGGGAAGGGGAAGGAAATATGCCCATTTCCCCTTGTAAAATTTCCAGCCCTATTCACACMARAAAGAGAGAAAAGGGGAAGAAATAYCATGCYTAAGGCTGAAATCTTTCCTTTTTATTTGATTAAATAGTTATTGTCCATTCTCACTTCACAAAATTGAATAGAGAGAAGTCCTGTGGAACAAACTGGATAATTGCACCTAGATACATCTGAAACGGAACCAAACTGCAAACACTCRGGGTTTTGATTACATTCATGAAAAAAATAATATCTGTCCATTTATGTGGGTAGCAATGAAAATTTATTGTTCTCTAATCACCAACWCCTATCAAAATTTCTCCAGCATGATATATGATCATCTGTTATTGTAGCTTTGTATCGTGCTTCTAGAAACTCAACAATAAATGGTTTTAATTGTATTTAAAATTATGGTAATAATTCAGGTATATACAATATGTATAGAATATTACTGATGGCACAAAAGGTATTTCTAATATTGTATTTGCTTAATTAATTTTCCTCAGAATGGCAGTATTAGCACCTTTGTGCATGCCAGTTTGGTTCAGTATGGGAGCAATACAGAAAAGAAAAGTTGCATCTGCAATAAAATGACACTGACCTTTTTCCTAGCTTAGTGTTTTTCCTATCATGATAAATAGATTTAATTTCAAAGCTTTCTAGGAAATTGCATCAATATTTAAACTAATTTTGAAAAGCTACTTTGAAAATGTAAATTCTCTTCCTTATCCCCACATTAGTGATGCATACCCCACTGAACTTGAATAACTGATGATGCAAACCTCAGGAAACATTTATATTATTAAAACTACAGCAAATTGGGATTACTGAAAAGAATGTTCCTGAACTTTCCATTGTTTTTAGAACTTTGAAACCAGTGGGAAGTCCACATTTCAAACATGAACCATATGGTTTCTGAGATTACAAAAACCAAAATTTTATTTTTCAGTGAAGCTTACTGCCCTTGTCATCCTCATCCCAGAATGTGACTGTAATACCACAGAACCACCATCAGAKGATGTGACCTGCATTTCCCTCCTTCGGTTTCCTGGAGGTGGCTCCTTCAGCTCATGGGCATCGTCAGAAACAAGGCGCGAGGGCTGTTGCATCGCTCGGGCCTCAGGTGGTGACACTGGCTCATGCTGAAAGCGTCCGTCTTTCCTTCCAGCCGCGCCAGACACACGGAGCTCGCGCAGGACTCCTGCCTCGGAGGGACGGCCTGAGCATGACGCCCTGCTCCAAGTCCCTGAAACTGCTCCTGTCCCCAGGTGAGCAGCGTCTCATCCTGTCTGCACCAGGACCAGGGTGTGAGGTGTCGAGGAAAAGAGATGGTTTTGAGGTGGTACAACCTAAGGGAGGTGAGTAAATACGCAGAAATACAGCATCTCGTTATGTGTGGGTTTCTGCTCAGTGTAATCAACAGCTCAGGTTCGCTGGCTTCATCGAGTCACCAGTAACCATAACGTATTTTGGTACAAACTGAGATAAGGCCACATTCATCAGCRTAATTGGTCCTTCCAGACATATGGAAGAAAATAAGATTTTAGTCTTCCCAATTACTATGTCTTTAAAGAATAAATTGGCTTCTTTCTTTTGATTCTTCAGATCTTGAGACTCAATGTTTTTGTTTCCCCTTTACTTTGCATTTAAATATTAGCAGAATCTGATCTGATTTGCTGGTGTCTTTTAACTATCGTAGGCAGGAACTACAAAATTGTGGGGTTTGGGTATAAAAATGTGCAACGGGAAGGTAATGAAAAGACAGAGGACCTTGATACCCTTGGACTGCCATGCGATCTAACTTGAATCAGTGTTAATGGAATTGTACTTTTATTTATTTGGAGGTGATATTCAAGGATTCCTGAGTCATTTGAGATAAATCAAGTCCAAAGCAGCAGGGTAACGTAACTTGAATTTTGGATCATGTTCCAGAATTGCTACCAGAACTGCAGACAAGATGCGTCCTCAGTTGTCCCACCAGCGTGAGAAAGCTGCTGCCCCGACCGCTGTGTCCTGCTGCCCCAGCCCRACGGCGCAGGGATGTGCTGGCGCAGGGGGACATGGCGGGGGGACGCCCTGGACCGCACTCAGCAGCGTATCCCTGTGAAGCACAGGAGAGACTGCGACTAAGCAGAGTGTGAGTTGGAGATACAGCAGCAGTCATCTTCAGTCCCCTGCCTGGGGATGCTCTTTCTCGTGGGTGAGCAACCGTGGATGCATCTMCATTGATGATCCATCTCCATTCACATATGAAGCACTTGTTAAAAAGCCAGATTTMAAGCCCAAACTGCCCCTTTTGATACTGTCAAAAGCCTTAAACCCAGACAAAAATGCTCCCTCGTCCAGGATCTGAGATCCTTCCTTTGGGAAGGGTTTTTATTTCTTCTTTTTCATCTTCTAACGTTYGGACGGTCCATGGCCACTTCAGACCTGACGCCGCACCCTGGGCAGCAGCTTGCTGCCTCCCTTTCAGGTCAGAAGAGGGGTGTGCTCCTGGGGGCACCGAAAATGAGATTTCACTCCCTAGAGCCCTTGTCTTACTTGAACAACAGCAACTCTCTGTAAAAYGTTAATGTGGGTGTGAGCGGGTAGATAAACAGCAGTGGTGTGACTACCCAGGGGTACGGGAGGGGCAAGTAAATTTAAATGTGATACTCCTTCAAAAATTGGCTGAAGTCTTTCTTGCTTCTGCCCCCCCCTCCGCTCCCCACAGCACACCAGCACAGTGACCAGGTATTTGTGGGTTTGCTGGTCACCTCCTCACTGCCTCCTCCTCTCTCCGAGGGCAGACAGCCCAAACCGTTCAGTGCAGCCCTGGACACCGAGCTCCCGCGTCGCCTTACACACACGGTGTGAACTGCCCCTTGCTTTACAACGGAAAGAGAAAAGTGTGATAGGAATTGTGGAAGGCAGGCATCCCTGCAGGAGCAAAAGTTTCTCTCTACAGTAAATGGACTTGGTATCCGATGGAAATCAGCATCGCATGCTTTTATTATGTTGTCARTGAAATGTGCAGAGGGGTACAACAGGGCAGGGAATGCAATTTGAGTTTAGGCTTTTGAACTAAAGCTTAATTACATACCAGAATTTACTCTGCCCTTCACACGGGGCTCTAGAAAGATCAAGATTAATTATGCTGTAGAGATCTTTCCCCCTCTGGCCTAAATTTCTCTATCAAACTGGTTGCCTATGTACTTCGACTGGGCAATAAACCATTTTCTGAAGACAGGAAAACTACAATTTCTTTTTGATATTAGCAGTAAGGGTTTTTCTGCACCGGAAAGGTTCATCAATTATACCAACGTAATTACCATATAACTATACTACAGTAATTATTTCACTATATCTCTTCCCGTAGTGACTGCTATTGAATAAAACAGCTTTTCAATATACCTTAAATCTATTCCCTAGCAACATAAACTAAAACAAAACATGTCCTGTTATCTAAGAACAAATATTTTGTGTCCAGAACTACGCTGGAAGAAGCAAAGCTGTTCAGCTATAGCATTAATACAGGTTCACRATAAAACAGTACCAGTTAAGATTCCCCTGCAGCGCCTGCTGCTTCCCGTGTCCCCCGCGGGCTGTCCGGAGGACGGGGTGACCTCCTGGCCTCCAGAGATGCTGCCGCAGACCAGAGCCGGCACCTGGCCTGGGGCGAGCGTGACCCCAGGTCTGCATTTCCTCCCAGAGGAGACATCGTTTGGGCTCCGTTGTTGCTATCATCGGAGCAACTTCTCCTCTTTGGACAGCTCGAAAGAGAGAAGATGACATCCCGGGGATACGAGCTGGCCGTGCCTGGGTGTGGGCCCGGCCTGAGCAACTACATCTTGAAGGGGATGAGCCATCCACTGGTGTGGGATCAAGAGCTGGTCATAAACCACGGGGGGAGGGTCAYGAAACCTGGACAGTTCTCTTGGTATGGGAGATGAGCTGCATTTTATCACTTCTATCTTTCTCTAAGGCAAACACAACAAACAGGCTTAAAGAGTGGAACTGGTGGATGTTTAATGACGGATGSTCTATTTGACGTATGTGCCCACAGCTGATGGCCCGCTCATACCGACGCCGCGATGCTCGGGCTGGTTGGACGCCGCAGGGGTAAGCTCAGGAAGAACTCACTTGCAGAAGCGGGTGAACCAACAAGTCGCAGGGTGGAAGCCTGTGTATAGCCTTAGCTTGCAGAGAGTAAATCATGCAAAGGGCTTTCCAAAATCCAAAAAAGCCACCTGGCTCTCCCGGTGATAGGTGTGCAGATAGGGACTGTACCAGAGCCACCAGTGGCATGTCTCTGCCACCATATGTCTCCATTAAGATGCGGTTCAGAAGGAGCTTAAGATTCAGGTTCCTCCTCAGCTCCAACTATTTCTCCTGACATTTACAGTTACCATTATTGCAATGCTAACTTGCAATAAAATAAATGGTTTAAATCTCATTTCGTTTTGCCTTTCATGATACATAAACCAA
Organism: Oceanodroma leucorhoa; assembly: GCA_030449065.1. Classification (NCBI taxonomy): domain Eukaryota; kingdom Metazoa; phylum Chordata; class Aves; order Procellariiformes; genus Oceanodroma; species Oceanodroma leucorhoa. Next base: position 600,504 of record JASVER010000057.1, on the reverse strand, counting down.
AGCCAAGTRAAATAAATTTGTCTGAAAAGAATAAATTAACTGCTTATTTTAGGAAACGTACACTCAGGTATTCTGACAAAAGCATTTTATCGGTGGCAATATCCCACTGACAGTGCTTTCGCATGCTAAACAACAAATGAAACTAAGCAGGTTGTTTTTCTTAGCAGTGTCTCCGAGTGCTTAGCAGCTCGGTGGATGCTCGTGGGCGCTGTGATGGGACGTGCCAGCAGTGGGGTGACGATGACAGTGACCCGCATCCTCTGAGCCCACAGCCGCAGCGCCGGTTCATTCATGCCGRTGTGAAGCACCCTCTCCCCCGACGAGGAGCTGTGTCCCCACGGGGCTTCGGAGCGGCTCCCACCCGCCCTGCATGCGGCTCCGCTCACTCGGTGCTTTTTTACTTCTGGTTAACGCTGCGGGAAATAGGGTAAGCGTGAACCTGCCTGTCCCTTGAGAAAAGAAAACACAAGCAAATCAGGATATAATTTCGGGAAACAGGACACTTTGGCATCGCCGTGGTCTCTGCTCCACATGTCTTTGTGTTCACCTGGCGCCCCGGGCAGAGGAGGGGGTGTTAAACCCATGGACGCTCCCCGGGCGCTCAGAACGCTGCTCGCAGAGGGATCGCCCTGGCCTTGCGGAGCGCAGTCACCTCCCCGCCCGCAGCCCCACGCGCTTCCCGCGGGACGTCGTCGTGTTGGACCTACACCACGAGAGGATATTCTCTCACAAAGTGTCCCACAGCAGGGATCCCGCTGGCCAGATCCCCTGAAACACCCCTGGTTTGTCCTGGTGATGCATCTCTGTGACGGCGAGCCCAATCCAGGCACACAGAGGAGTTACGTGCAACATTTTTGGAGTGATAGAACCAGTGAACTGGTTCTCCCAGCAACTGGTAAAAGCCAAAGGCCGTGGAAAGTCCATCCCATCGTGGAACGGGAAGGATAAAAATTGTGATCGCACTGTCCCAGGTAGAACACGCGATTCACACTTCTGCTACACGTCTTGGCYGCTCAGGTTTTGCTTTATGTCGTTCACGTGCCCAAAATGTGGCAATACTGTGTGTATATGTATGTACACACAAATAGTGCACCAAGGATTCCCAAGCCAAATCCCAACTTATCCTCACTTTATAGTACATTTTAAATTAAAAAAAGTTTCATGGTGCACACATTCAAGCAACTTTATCCATTGTTGCATATTTGCACGATGAAGTTTGGTCTGTCGATGTTTGTAGTCAGTGACGCTGCTGTTGTTGGATATCTCTAGTAACCAGATAAACTAAATCTGTATTTTCAACTCTGACAAAGTCTTCTGATGCAAAAAAGCCAAGGTGAATGACGTGAAAAAATAATAACTGGGGAACAATTGCTCACTGTTTCTCCCATCATAAGAACTAGGGGTCACTGAACAAATAGTCTAATGGTAGGTTTAAAATAAAAACAGAGTTTAATTAGTAGAACTTTTCTTCCACATAATGTATAATTAAGCATGGAACTGAGACCCACGGGAGAGTTTGGAAATTAAAAATATAAATATACTCAAAAATAATTACATGTATTCAGGACAAAAGGATCCACAAACTAATTGCGTTGTATGCAGAAGGTGAAATTTTGTCTCAACTGAAGCCTGTGTTACCACCCAATTTATTTTAATAAGGCTCAAATTTAACACCTAGTAGGCAGTGCTGAAAACATAGGTGTAAGTTAATAAAATGGGACAAATTGATTTTTACTTTCTGATATCTATTTGTATGCTCTACRTTTGGTATTAATGAAACTGTATTAATGTTTATATGCTACTTAATGAGAGGTACTTTATGAGAAAATCCTTCTTTAAGTATCACTCATATTCAGCCTTTTTTCATCACATTCCACTTAGGGACCTGCATCCTTTACTCAGACCTGACTTATGCCTTTCTAAATCTAACTATAATGCAAGAAAAGTAACAYGCTCACATTTTTCTGTGCCTATGAATGATAACAACTACATAGCCTAAAAAGGACGTATGATAATTTCTCTTTTTCTCTTTTTCCCCGTATTCTCATAGTCCGATATTCTCTCTCTTTGTTGCACTTCTCAGGCAACAATGTTTATAACCAATACTTTGGGACCCAGCACAAAAAAAAACAAAACCAAAAAATTAAGAGAGAAGAGGCCTCACTGGAATAAGCGATGCATCACTGTGTGTGTTTTATCCCCCTTTGAAATCCGTCTACGGTTTATCACTGAGAGCACATCAGAAAATAATGAGCTCATTTTTTGTTTGTTTGTTTTTCCCTCATGGCAAAGCAGCCAGCAACCAGAAAATAAGCCGTTATTCTTCATGGAGGATCAAATGGCTGATTTAGCCATGAAAGGCTTGCTCTTTCAAAATGGTTCGCCTCTCCTGGACCAACGTTTTCTTCTTCCACTCGATAAGCAATCCGTGTACCCCAGGTGATGCACGCACAGGTTACTGGCACAGCGACAACTGCCCAGAAGAGAGGTGCTCCATGGCTGTCRTGGAGGAAGTCGAGAGGTGACCACCGGAAAGGTTTCCAGAGCTGCCCTCCCTCGATGGGGCTGCGGGGAGGCAGGCACTGTCCCCGGCAGCGCCGGTGCAGCTTGGCTGGAGGTGCCCAGCCGCAAGACCTTCCCCTGCAGACGCGCRGCTCACCCTTTCCTAACAGAGATCGCCAGTCACCTGTGTTCAGGAGTTATGAAATGGCCATTTCTAGGTGTCTCTCCTAACTTCCCTGACAAAATTATTCGAACGGTAGCTTCTGCCGCTATTCCTTACCTACCTCTCAGCTGCCCGAGGGCGTTGAGGAGCGGCCGTGCCCCCGTGCCGTGAGCTCCCCGGCAGACCCCCCCCGGCCGTCCGCTGGGCGCAGGGACAAGGGGCTGCTGCGGGCCTCCTGGAGCAGGGCTATGGCAGAGGCACCCATGCACAACGGGCACGAGCTGGAGCGGCCAAGAGCCCTTTAGAGCTATGCAACGACTGAAGTAATCCCTGGTATTTCTAGGATCAACAGCCAGGTTTCTTTTTCCTCTTTTTTTTTTAAGAAAAAAGTCTCCAGCTAGTCTTTAAGCYTCTCCCATATTTTCTCCCTCTCATTCCAGCAAAGCTGGACTGGTACTTGGATTTTATCTCAGGCGTGCTGAGTACCATCTGGGGACCTGCAATACCGCGGGTATCTCATCAGCATCTCTCAGAAAGGGCTCGGGGAGGCTAATGGGTGACATCTGGGACTTCCCTAACAGCTACAGCCATGGATCCAGTGGGATGCAGAGGAGTCATAATGATACCAGCTGATGGGGAAATGGCACGAACTGAGAGGCACAGCTCCAGAGGAAAACAGCCCTGCTGAAGAGTAAATTACCACAAGTACAGGATACCAGTGAAGAAAGGCAGGTAAATGAAAAGCATCATGCATTATGAGGTTAGACTTAATTGTGTCTGTAAAAATTATATTGGCTTTTTAAATCCATCCTGTCAAAACCTATATCCTGCACTTTTCAGTGTTTGACTTAAAGAATTACCATTTGCTCTGCATTTGGAGGGTATTTATTAAGGCACATAGGAATATATGCATGTCAACCATTCACTCCCTGTTTTCAGGCAGGTTTTTTTTTTAAATATATGTGCATTTATATTGTAGTTTATATTGTATCTTAAAAAGGAAAATTAGAGAGGTGTATACGCTTGAGAATAACATTTGCTCTAGTTCACTGAATACAGCACTTACTTTTGGAGTATCAGGACCGTGGAGTCTCTAAAGTACAAAAAAATACCCTTGGTTCCTGGCATAATTGCTTAATCTCAAAGGGGTGTAGGAGATGTTGAAAAAGCAATTGAAAAATCCTGCTGAATTTCAACCCAAGAGAGAATTTCGCAGAGAACCGGATGGTGTACCTGCCTCGGGTTCACTCCCCAGGTGAGTTTGGTTCCCGCTTGGAAAATCCCCCCCAGAGAGTGCGGCCAGGACTGCCGCCGCAGCTTCCCCAGGGGGCTGGAAAGACCCTCATCGTGCTCGAGCTGCCGGGTGCGAGCCCCCTCCCGGGCGAAGGACCCACCGAAGCAACACCTGGGGAAAGAGCTGCACTGGAATAGGGTGTGCGCAGAAARGCTTGGGACTGCTAAAGCCAGCTGGCGTAGACAGGTACGTCCTCCAAAGCCCGGTGGCAGCGGCTCGGCGGCAGCTCAGGCAGAAGCTCTGCCCTGGGACGTGCCCGGGGGCTCTGCCCGCGCCCACCCCTGCACCGCGGTGCGCTCGCCCCGGCACGGCTCTCCCACCCGGCCAGGGGATGGGAACAGCCCTCGGCTCGGGGGTCTGCCCAGCACGTGGGGCCACAGAGGCTGAGGAGGGATCTCGGCTGTTCACACGCTTTGCTGATGCTGAAAAAATGTGTTTGCAACAGCAACAGATCCTCCATCCGGGCTGGTGGAGGTGAGTCAGGGGGCAAGGGACAACGCCAAAAGGAAGGGGGCAGAGCCCCCAGCAGGTCCTCTGCTCCTGCCAGCGGCAGGGGCTGGGGCAGGGCCCAGAGGGGTGCCAGCAGTCAGCGCCCTGCCTGCGTACAGCAGGGAGAGAGGATGCTTTTAGTCCCTAAACACATCCCTGTCCTCTCTACCGCCGTGTCCCGTCTAGCTCCGGCAACTCCAAAAGGGCAGCCCAGAAGACCTCTGTCTTATTGCRGTGCTTTGATGCCCTGGGGCATCCTCCTCCCAGACTTCATCCTGGCTGCTACATCTCCTCCCCTGGCTTTGTCCGCGTGCCTCCGAGGGACACGAGTGGGGCAGAGGTGCCAGCCTGCGCTGGCACGTGGGACACGCGCTGTGGCCCGCGGCTGCTCCCCCGGCACACACCTACATCCCAGCCCCTAAGGGGGCTGCACGCGGGGAGGAGGTTTTCCTTCACAAACCGTGTCGGGGAGAAATGCCTGAAGGGGTCCAACCCAGCCTGAAGGAAGGGATGGATGGATGGATGGGTGGATGGGTGGATGGATGGATGGGTGGATGCCTGGATGCCATAACCAGGAGAGAGCCTTTAACCATAGGCACCATGCTGAACCAATCATTTCTGTTTTGTTCCCGTGAATTTATGAGACCAGAAGGAACATCAGTAGCCTAAACCAAAGCCTGGTAAAATAAATAGCCTAGACAAAAATTTCCCGTGGCTACATTCCCTGATRTTATCTTCTTTTCATCGCAGCCTCCTGTTGCTCACCCATCTCCACACACCAGCTCCAGAGGTGCTTGTCCCAGCCAACAAAAAAGCGTCACTTTCTTCAATCCAAACTAACAGGAACAGGAACACAAAACCCTCGCGCAGGGGCCATCCCTGCCTCCAGCCTGGCCGGATCCCAGGGGTGCCTGGCGGAGCCCCCCGCCCCGCAGCCCCGCTCGGCAGCGCCTGGGGCGGGTGAGCAGGAGCCCCCCAAAGCCTCCCTGTGGGGGTGATATGGACCCAGAAATGGGTCCTGCACCYGGTCAGCAATGCAGCCAGCCACAAAAAGTTCTGGATTTTGTGGCTGTGAGTCCCAGAGCCCAGGCGCCAGACTGTGCAGGGACYGAAGGTACTGCCACGGGAAATAGCGTCACGTCACGGGGATCCCCAAGAAACRTTTCTAAATCTGTTAGCCAGGGACAATCTCTTCGAATTACTAAAATGTCTAAGGCTAAAAATAGCTGTCCTGGTAATTATCTTTACAGCAGCAAAACCACAGAAGTGTTAGCAGTGTTTTTTACTTAATTCACTTGAGAAATACTTTGGTGTTTGATAATTCTGTTTATCCAAGCAATATTTAATCAGAAAATTGATRACATTTAATGGACTGTGACTTACAGTAAAGGATATTTTTTAAACACAATGATGGCATCTTGAACTGGAAARGGATTCTACACATTTCCTCTAGTGAGTTATTCCATTCAGTTCAGTTTATTTTTAGAATAAACGTGCAGGCCAGAGGCCACAAGCAAGGATGCAGTGTAYCTTACCCTGTGCAAACGCGGTGTGATGAGCTGAGCTGGGTTTTTGGGTGAAGACCACTGCAGAAGCCTAATTGTGCAGAGCCCTGCCCAGAGGATGGGGAGCCATCGGCCCCAGCCCTCCTTGCAGGGCTCTTCCTCCCGGAGCGAGGTTATCCTAACGAGGCAACGAGCCTGACCAGAGCCTGGTTCAGCCGCCGCTGATGAAGAGCCTCTTCCCCACCTGCCAAAATCCTGAAAGAGGATCTCCTCGCGGGCAGCGGCGCRCTGGCTTCTCCCACGGCTCCGGAGCAGCCCGCGGTCCATGGGATGCAGCCTGCTGCAGCCCCCCGAGCGCCTGGCCCGGCGCTGGGAAGCAGCTTTTTGGTGTGTTTGTTTAGCAAAAGTGACTATATTTTGCTGTGTTTTAAAACCTTGCTATTAGTCTGAGGACAAACAGATCTATACAAGGGTAAAAAAACCCCAACGATCAAAATGCCCTGGAGTGCCAAACATATAGTTTGTATCATATTGACCAGAAGCGAGAAAGGGGGGTTTTATCCGCAAGTCAGCGTCTATTGAGGAGCGAAATGAAGAGGTGGTGGTTCTTTGTGCTCCTGCACAGCGACGTCCCCGAGCTTGAGGTGCGTCTTCCTGCTCCAGCCACTGACAGAAGGTCAATTTTCACCCTTCACCCCAACCACACAAATCAATTCTTTACACTGAGTAGATAATTTAGACAATTCTATTCAACGCTCCTGAGAGAAATTTTAAATTTTTCATTCTAAGCTGTTACAAAAAACTCTGCTTCAGATTGGATAAAAATGATGAATTTTAAATATGTGTAATGCAATTCATCTTCTACTTGTTGAGGTTACCGCAGTGCTCATTTGTAAGCAACAACAGAGACACCTTCTATGAGATTCTGAAAGAATACAAAGAAAACTGAAAATAATTCATTTTAAAATAATTGTGTTCTGCTGACTGAGAAACACCAATTTTCATTTTATCTTCACATTTGTTATTTTAAATATGCCAGCAATTAGTTTTTCTCTATGTATGGGAGTGTGAGCAGGCCACAGGCGTGTCAAGGATGTGCTGCATCTTCCTGATCGGAGTGTACCAAAAACCTGAGGAGCTTGTGAAATGAGATCCCAGGCGTCATTTGCACAAAACGTGCACCACCAACCAACGTGGAAAGCTGCAAATGTAAATCAGATCTAAATATTTGTAAATCAGATCTAAATATTTAAATATTTTTTACACAGGCAATGTTAATCTTTGCTCTGCTGAGGCAGAAGTGTGGCTTAATCCAATATCTTGCCTTACAGCTGTGATCCGCATTTCATTTTAGGTAACAGGTGAAACAAAGAAGTCTCCCCAGTATATAACTAGATATATAACCAGGATATTAAGAAAAGAGCAAGCTTTAAAAATATCACTGTGTTCATTTACCTGCTCGCAATGAGATAACGCGGCCGCATCAGCACCTGGGGGGGGTACCCCAGGCAGGGGTGCGCGGCGCCCACAAGCTCCAAGAAGAAACGTGCCTCTCGGTTACTCCCTGCAGTGTTTGAACAGAAACACCACAGCTCTCCTTTCGGCCGGGACCGGGCTCAGGCTTGCACAGGTAAGCAGGCGCCCTGAGGTAAAGGTTTGGGCACGGCGTTCTAGCTCTAACACCTTTTTATTCAACAACCAGGCGAGGCTGCCTGTGCAACCGAGGGCAGAGCCAGAAGATTTGACTCRGGAACAGTTGCATGTGTTATTTCCTTGCAATTAAACGTTTTGTGATGTTTTTCCACGGATTTTGGTGCAATAGGAAGAGTAATTTGAAGCCCGGTCCTCGGCGGAGGCTGAGCAGTGGCCGCGGCCCACCTGTGGCAGCGGTCTCGGGTGGGCACCCCTCGCCTGCGCCGGGGCGATAAGGCGTGCAGACGTGGCCCCCGCCTCGTGCCACCTGGCAGGACACTGGACACAAACGAGGGGGTAAGTTGCTGGGTGGACAGAAAAAGGTGTGAGGTGTGGCAAAAGCCCAGGTGGTGCCGGCAGGGGCGGCTGCTTTCAGAGCTGGCCGAGGTGGGACACAGGGACCGCGGGCGTCTGGCTTCCGAGGACAAAAAACCAACCATCCAAACAAACAAAACCCCAAAATGTGAAGCTTTCAATTAGATCTGGAATCCTTACAGTTCTTTGTTATTAAAAGAAAAAGTCACAAGTATTTGCGAGACAGACAAAGCCAAAGGAGAGGAAAATGCATGTGTTCGTTTCTTTCTTTGCTGTGTGGATGCTACAGAAGAATCAAAAGATCTGATTACTTTGATTGAAAATGAGCCTATGGGTTAATTYTATCAGAGAAGACACACCGCAATGAAGTAAGATTATGCCATAAACCTGAGGGATTTTTTACCTTTTGCGTATATTGCATTTCAGCTGTGGGCACGGAGGTTTCAATAACATGGCGAGCAATTTGAAAGATTAGTATGGGCATGAATCTAGGTTGATAATCATGGTGTGTTTCAGTTAATGCAAAATTTTCYAGGAAAAGCCCCTCAGTCCGACAAAGGACTGAAGGCTCCTGTGTGTTTGGATGAATTGAAGGCAGGGGCTAAGGCTGATGTGATCGGCGTGTGAGGATAGGGGATTTCTACTCCATAATACGCACTCAGGACAACTTGGCAGGTTCCTCTATTTTATTCTCTCAGAGGTAAACTCATGGATGGAGCTGCTTTAAAATTAATTGCCTTTTTTTTTCCCCTTAGAAGATCAGAGCATATTCAGAGAAGCAGCAGACAGAAACGCGTCCCTCAGGTGACCGCAGAAACAAGCAACCCACAGGCTGGACCCAAGAGTGCGCGTGGGAAGTCACGTCTCTTGTCCACAGYTGCGTACACAGGCACCAGAAACGTTCACTGGCATCTGGAAAAGCATCGTCTAGTATGGATGGAGGATGTTACAGACCCAGAACTGCATTTTATTTGAACATAACACGGCACAGGAGTCTCACACAGTACTCTGTTATGGTTTGTTGCAACCTTGACATGAAAAAAACAACCTAACCCCAATATTTTGGAGGCACAGAATTCACGTGTCAGGTTATAATATTAATAGAAGAAAACCAAGGCATGGCAGGCGCATTTCCCCCAGCAATAGAAGAGGATTTCTGCGCCGCAGGGTGAAGGATGCGGGTGTCGGTGTGGGACGAGCCCCCCGCCAGCACGGAGAGTTTGCGTAGGAGCRTCCCTCCGTGCAGGAGGGTTTCCAGCAGGCAAAGGCTCGCCAGCCGCGCCTGTGCTCAGAGGAAGGTGTGGGGCCGAGAAGGCAGCCTGCGGCTCCATGTGCCACTTGCCAATGTCATGATGCAACAAGAAAATCCATCTTTTCTGCTCTTCTGCCGGTTCCAAAGTAGTATGAAATTTTATTATTCAAAGTATGATTTTAATCACGAAAGTTGTGATTTGTAATTCTAATATTTACACAGAAAGCTCTTTTTCTTATGTCTTTCTTCATAAAGTAATATTCAAATCAAAGTGTGGGTTTCATTTCATATAGCTTTGAAGTTGATCCTTTTGACATTTCACATTTTCATGTCATGCTTTTAATTATGAAAAAAAGTTTCACTCATCATCATTTCATTTTTTGCATATTTCCTTAACTGCCTTTTCTTCACCTCTGTCGGCAAATTCAGAAAAGAGACGGAAACAAGAAGAGACGTCTGCGAGCGTGCAATACTTGCGCAGGCTGGGAAGCAGTCACGCGTTTTGTGTCCCGGCTCAGGTGAACGTGGCACGGCCCGTCAAAACGCCTCTGCCCCTGCGTGAGACGCGCACCTCGCCGCCGGGCAGCGCGGAGGGTCCGCGGGAGGGTGAGCACCCCTGCTCCCGCTGAGCGCCCCGGAGCTCCCCCCGCAGGGTCCCGGCTCCAAGCCCCCGGCACTGGCCGCCCTCGGCAGTGCTCAGGGCCCGGGTGCCTCCAGAAACACCCCGCGCCTCCACCCGCTGCAGAGAACCATCCCCTGCACCCCCCAAGGTAAGGGGCGAAAGCCAGTGAGCAGCAGCGGGAGCCCCCGGTTTGCAGCCAACAGCACCCGCTGGTGCGGATTTTTGTGAGTCAGACAAGGTGGAATTCTGCTTTCCGACGGTGCCTTGGTGCACCGCTGTCGCAGGTCCTGCAGGCAGCAGCATCAGCCCCCGCACCGTCACTCGCACCCCTCCTCCCCTGCACCCCTGCAAGCCAGGGACACCAGCCAGCAGCCCTCAGCCGAAATCGGTGTGAAGGAGAAGTGGCTCAGCGGCGTGTGACGGTGCAGGTGGAAATAACGGGTCGGCCAGAAGCAGAAGTAGTTCCTTTTCTGGACAGAGTCACGGCATCCTCCCAACCATTCTTCAGGGAACAGTACGGGGGTGGGTCGGATTGGAGGGGACAGAAGGGAGAAAGAAGGGAGAGAAGAGTGATTGTTTTTAAAACTAATTACAATCCACAGCTGTGCATATCAAATACCGTTTTCAAGAGCCAATATAAAAATGACTTTCCTCCCTGAACACAGGTACTAGGAATTTAGAAAGTCCTTTTTCCTCCAGGGGGGACAAAGGGGGCTGTTTCCAGCAACCTCTTTCTCTTCTTTCTTGCCTTTACARCCATTTCATTACACTGAGAAATTTCAGTACCAAACTTCTAATTACTGTCTCTATCTCAGAGCAAACCTCAAAGCAAAGTGAAGACTGCTCTGCACAGTCTAGACGAAAATCACCCGAGCGATTTTCCCCACCCACCAGTGGCTCGAGGGACTTTGCAAGGTCTGGGGAGGGAAAGCCCAGCCCGTCCCYGCGCGGCCGGCTCCGCGACCCTGCCGATGCTTCACACAGCGGTTTCTGCATCTGCCCTGCTCCAGAAGTAGCTGCTCCCGTTAATGCACACCCTAATAGAGTCCATGGTCTGACTTTTTAATTTATTTATAAAGTTATTTCCTACCCTGGGTTGTGGCAATTATTCCRTACACTACAGTCAGCATAACAAGATCCTAATTATGCAGAGTTATTTTAGGCTTCTCAGAGATATGATTATTCAGCCACAAAACCAGGGCACTACACAAGTAGTAGAGACAATACACAAGAATGCAGAGCACTGCAGCAGGAAAGAAGAGGGCAGGCAGAGCGGGAGGAATGTGAGGTGATTTTCCGAGGCCATGACAGCCCCTCCTGCCTCCGCCGAGCGTGGCTGCGGACGATGCCTCCGGGGCAGACCGGGGCTGTGCACCTGCATTAATAAGAGACTGCAGATAGAGCAGATAACGAATGGCCCCGCCGGCGCTTCCCGGCGTCCTCTCGATTYCAGGTGACCTGCCGCTAGTCGCGGGAAGACCCCGGGAGGCCCCTGGGAGAGACGCCCGGCTCCCGCGCTCATCCCAAGCCGCAGGAAGCCCCCGACTAAGAGGGGAACGGGGGGTCCCCGTGGTGCGTCGTGGCCAGCCTGGAGGTGACCCCGCCGTGGGGCAGCCGAGGGGCAGCATGGCCTGTGGGGCTTCTGCAACCCTTCATGCAAGGACCACGTAAGTGTTCCCCTGGCAAGATTTTAACACCGTGTTTCACTGCTTGGATCTGCTGGATCCCATCCAGCCCCGCAGATATTCTCCAGGCGTTACCTGCTCAGTGGGAAGACCCCTGTCAGGCTCYGTGAAGGCAAGTTCTTCCTATACCTGAGATGTAAATGGGTCAAGCCTAAAAACTTACCGCGGGAGCACAATGTCTGAAGGTCGTGTTACCTGGCAAACACTTTTTATTCATAGAATTATAGAATATCTCAAGTTGGAAGGGACTCAAGATCATTGAGTCCAACTCCCTGCTCCTTGCAGGACTACCTAAAATTAAACCAGATGACTAAGAGCATTGTCCAGACGCTCCTTATATAACTAAAAAAAAAAAAAATTGGTTTCAAATTCCAGGTCTCCACAAACAGAGGGTGTTCATGTGATAGAATATATAAAGGATAAGAGTGTTGTACCTTCTCTTGCACTGAGATCATATTTTCTAATACAACACTGAGAGCAGATGTAATACATGCCTGCTGGAAATGGCTGTTTCTAAAATCCACTCTTGTGTTCTCTCTAGATTAAAGCTGTGTTAAAATTCAGGAAGTTGATGATAAAATGCTACCATTAATCCTTGGTTAAAAAAAAAAATAATCTTTTTGCAAGACTCCAAAAGGGCAGAAATGGAAGTTATGACTCAGTTTGGTGGTTTAAAGATACAGAAAAATAAAAATGTTCCCCATGCAGCCTGTTTGCTCAGTGTTCACTGAGGGCATAAATCTCAGGAATATACCTGTGGGAGCTGTCAGAAATGTGATGCAGATACCAGCATACACCTTCGTGTCTGAAGCACTTACTCATCCTGCTCAGGGCACGGATAAGAGCATGAACAACACTGGATTGTCTGATTTGGAAAAAAAAAAGAGACAAGTATGTTTGTAAAAACAAAAAAAACCCTAACTGTTCCAATTGTGCAGCTCCATGTTGGTCTTCTCTTATCCTACAGGAACAGTGTTATCTTCTCATTACATGTGTTGAAGAAWTTGGAAAAGGATGTGAATTTAGGGCACGAGGAAGTGGGCAGGTTCATTTATAGCACTCAGGAGAAGCTTTATGCTCTGGATAGTATAATGATAAACTTCCAGAAGCAGGTGGTCACTGTGGACAGGGACGTCCTGGTTTCTGCTGGGATAGAGTTAATTTTCTTCCAAGTAGCTGGTATAGTGCTGGGTTTTGGATGTAGTATGAGAATAATGTGATAACTAACACACCGATGTTTTAGTTGGGGCTAAGCAGTGCTTACACTAGTCAGGGACTTTCCAGCTTCCCRTGCTCTGCCAGRTGCACAAGAAGCTGGGAGGGAGCACAGCCAGGACAGCTGACCCAAACTGACCCAAGGGGTATTCCATTTGATGTCATGCTCAGTATATAAACCRGGGGGAGTTGGCTGGGGGGCAGCGACCGCTGCTTGGGGACTGGCTGGGCATCAGTCGGCAGGTGGTGAGCGGTGGCATCACTTGTTTTTCCYGAGTTTTACCTCTCTCTCTTTTTGTTACTTTCCTTTTCATTACAATTATTTTTTATTATTATTATTATTACATTTTATTTCAATTATTAAACTGTTCTTATCTCAACCCATAAGTATTCTGACTTTTACTCTTCCAATTCTCTCCCCCATCCCACTGGGGGGGCAGTGAGCGAGCGGCTGTGTGGGGCTTGGGTGCCGAGTGGGGTTAAACCATGACAAGAGAGCAGCTTGACTCTGGGAACAACTCAGCTTCTTTCTGGCTTMGGAGTCCGGCTGGCAGTGGTGGACAGCAGTAAAGAAGGGCTGGAAGAGCCTGGAGCTCCAGAAATAAGATGTGTCTTTCGAGGAACCAGCAGATTAGCGAACATTGGGCAAAAGAGCCTGTGGGAACAGGCGAGTGCTGGTGAATATCACTAAGAGCCCTAACACCAGCAAGCTGGCATGGATCTTATCCCAGATGTTCCCACATCAGCTGCATCTACTTTATCACGTTGTTTAGTGCCACAGAAGTGCATCGCTGAGCCAGACCAGGCAGAGCTGAGAGCCACCTTTCTACACAGTCTGTGGCCTGGGAGTTTCCATCCTTCAGTTTGGTTTCGTTTGGCTTAGTTAATTTAGTTCAGCTAAAGCATCCCTGCCACAGGCAAGGCCTGAAGCTGTCTGAAGGACTAGTCATTGCCTTGCACCCTTGTATCTGTTGGGGACCGGAGAGCATTCGATACACATCTAGAATGGATCTTCTGGTTTAATTTCTGGTTTGCATGCACCAACACCCCTCTGCCAACCAAATCGTGCTGAGTAAATGGGATCAAATAGGGAAGTTGCTTCAAAACCTCTCTCCTTTCTGAACAAAAATACTAAAGTGGATGCAGCGTTTCACATCCTCTGTGCACCATGAGGAGCCCCCTGAGCCCTGCTTACAGCTCCGGCACCGCAGCAGTCATTTAACATCTGCTCAGTGTATCAGACTCCAGGAGGAATCGACAGGGAGCCTTAATCTCCCTCCTCTCACAGATAAGSCCCTGAGGACAGGCCCCTGAGACCTGGCACCAGATGAGGGATGGAGAAGAAGTTATCTCAGGATGGATGGTAGGGAGGGCAGAAAGCCCGCTGCTGTTTTCTGCTGTGCTGATCCACRCAATAATCCAGCGTGCAGAGGCAGGACCGCGGCGGCAGCACCCTGCCCTGGATCCGGAAGCTGGGGTTGGTTTCAGGCCTGGGGAGACCAAAGCTTTCACCCTGCTCACCTGCCTCACGCTCTCGCTCCCCCCCAGCGTCACACGCTGCTGCTCCGGGGCGGTGGGGCAGAAACCCCTGCCCGCTCCCGCTGAACCCTGCCGGCGGTCCCTGGGCACCCTGGCTCTCCTCTCCAGGCTCCTCAGCRTCTTTCCTAAAGGCAGGACCGGAACCTTCCTCCGTCTGGTCCCTTCACCCCTCTGAGACCTCACCTCCCTTTCGGGAAGCCTTCCTCTGTCAGCGACGCCTCCGCTCTCCAGCCCTCTAAGCCCCGGGTTTCCCAGCCTACGTGCAGCGGCACGACGAGTGATTAGCCTCCCAGCTGCTGCTTCTGCCCCACCTCTCTTCATCCATCGGAGGATTCGGGATGTGCCACTTTTGTTTACCCCAGGTGTTACCAACGTTTACAGCCAGCCCATCCTGGCGGCAGCTGGAAAGGAGCAGGCTCCTGAGAGAGAGCTGGAGGGTTCGGGTCTGGACACCCGCCTGCCCAAGCACAAGCCACCTGCCAGCCTTCACAGTTTCAGCTGGTTTTTGCCTGTGAAAGCAGCATGACTAATACCTCTTGTCCTGGCGTCTCTTCTCCAGGGCACGCCGTGCTCTTCCCTGCCTTTGCATCCATGCCACATTTTTATTGTTTGGTTGAATCTCCAGTAAATTCAACCTGGGTTGCAGGACCGTCGTTTGCTGTGAAMGGGAAAGCAGAACAGGACCAGGTTTTAAGAGCTGTGTTGGAGAGGAGAGCTTGATGGTGTTGGATCTATTGCACTGCCCAGACGGTTGTGTTGTTCAGTGATATCCAGGGCAGGAGCAGCAAGCCCAGCACGTTAGAGATGTTGCACCATTATCTAGTGCTTCATTCATACTTTCCTAGCCCAGCAAAAATGTAAAAGATCATTGCCTTTTAAATAAGGCAGAWTTTTTTCCTACAGCAGTCCCCTACATTACTCCAGCGATGCCCGCGGTGCTTCTGCAAGGCACGGCTGGCAGGATGTGCAGCCTGGGCAGGGGATGGACCCAAAAACATGCGCAGGAGCATCCCCACACGGCTCTCWCAGCTCCCGCGGCAGCGGAGGAAGACCAAGAGGCATGTCTCGCTCCCAGTGACAAAGCTGCCTTCCCTTTGGCAAGTCACCGCCAGTGTAGGTGGCCCTGCCAGGCTGTCATAATGCCATCGCCATCAAAAGTGGGCCGGACGTTTCTCAGTAAGAGGCGAATGTTAATGTAATGGGAGAAGAGATTAATTATGTACAACTGCTCATATTCTTCCTTCTATRTATCAGAAATGTGGAATAATAGGTCAGGGAATACCCATGCGTATAAAAGAGAAGAATTTCCATCATAATAAATTCAYAAGGATTCATAACAAACATTACTTGTTTGTTTATGCAGAACTGTAATATTGACCTGATTACAAAAATAACAGGAAACCTCAAAGGAAGCCACAGGGCAGAGCGATCCCGGGCAGAGGCTCGGGGGAAGATTAATACTATTGCTCACAAGATGTGACAACAGCTACCCTTGGAACATGAAGATATCTGAAAGTTAATGAAGAGATAGGAGTGTGATAATAAAGATAAACATGTCTTTTTAGGTTAGGCTGCCCCACTGCAAGCCTTATACTGTTTGATAATGCAGTTCTTCAAAAACATGCTGATGACAGCCCTGCAAAGGCAAGATAATTTATCTTAAAATTGAAGAGACAAACCAGGAGGCGCAGAATGTGGCACCAAAATATGGATGACAGTGTCCTTGCCAAGGAGGCAAACAACCTTATTAAGGGAGAAAGGGGAAGAGATGGCTGTATTAGCAATGAAAAGGAAGTCCGGGGGAATATAATTACGGCAAGGGATTCATATCAGCCTTTGTACTGCCAGGCTTGAGGAGCTGACAATCATTTTATGTGGAGAACATCAGAAAATGAATGGCACCGTTTCTAGTGCATGGGCTTTATGTATCAAATTCATTAGTCCTGAAGGTATATTATAAGAGTTAATTTAAAGGTAAGAGAAGCACAGCAGTAAATACTGACTGAGTACTGCAGCAAGAAGGCTGTCACGGCCGAAGGAGCCGCGCGCTGCCGTCTGCCCGCTCTCCTGCAGCCGCCGTCGGTGTCACCGCCGTCGGGGACCGTGCCACCGCCGTCGGGGACCGTGCCACCCTGCCGCCGGACACGCGGCGGGCAGCGCAGCGGGGAGCCGCCACCCCCGGCACCTCCACCGCCCGCTGCCCATCACTCACAGCGCCCGAGGAGGATTCCAGTACAACSCCCGGGTTCGTCCCCAGTAAGCACTGGTGTGAGACACGCCAAGAGCCGCGCGGGTCTGGCAGCAGCCCTGGCAGCCCGGCGCGGTTTCGGGCGGCTGTTGCGCTGGACGCTGGGGAGCAGGCAGATGGACAGGGCTTCCTTCGCTCCAGCGTGTGGCGTGAGAACAGCAGAGCACACAGAAAAGCGAAATGCCTTCAAGGCATGTTCAAAAGGAGCTGAATCTTTCTGAGACAAAATAATTAACAGGATATTCAAGAGACAGCATAATTCCTGGTTTACAAGAAATTTGAACATTTCTGCTCTGCAGCCCTTGCATCCCTGCAGACGTGTCCCTGCACACGCCTCACGCCAAAGCCAGAGCCTCCGTTCGGCCGGGCAGCGTTCAGCCTGGCAGTGTCCTGGTAGGTAACATGCCCCAAAACACGGTTTGCCTTCATGGGGATTAAGAAAGAACGAGACTCAAAAAAGTTCCTTCCTCTTGGGTGCACCTTCTCTGGCTCTTTAGCTGGAATCGCGGCCGGGGCGCTGGGACACCAGCACAGCAGCTTATTTTAAGTSACAGACATAGTTCAGAGGAAGCAGCAAATAGGGAGGCTGCCTATGAGTGTGTGTGCACATATACACATTGCATATTCCTGTATGTATGTGTGCGATCTCACATCTTCCATACTTACAAATGTATGATTTTTGTATAACATATAGTTTTTATAACTGCACTCCCAGATTGTGGAATGTATATGCTCATGTATATCTAAATAGAAATAAACTTTTTAAAATGTAAGCGCAGACAGACATGCACTGATTCAGGAAAATTAAACATTTATAGCCTGTTGTAAATAAAGCTAAARTTTTAGACTGTGCTACTGGTCAGGACCTACCACCTGCCCACTCCAGGTTCCCGATTTCAGCAGTGGCCAATTCCCTCTTCGGCAGACCGCTGTGCAAGAAGCAGCGATGCAGGAGAGCCCCGCCGTTGATGGGAGGCTGGCCAAGCCTGGGGCTACACGGGTTGATCTCCCATCTCCTGCTGCCTCTCCCTGTGGTGCCCCTGGGCACCGTTCCTGGCGCGCGGAGCGGACAGGGAGGGGGACACAGAGTGGTTGACATATTTTTATCATACCTTCTCTTAATTACCCCTTCAAATGCTACCACCCCAGTCCCTCCAGATACCCTCCCAACAGCGTGTACAAGCCACTGCTCCATCGCTGCACCTTTCTGGACAATCAACATCTCTTTAACATAAAGATTTGATTCAGCGTTTGATTCAGATAAGGATGCCCTACTCACCTAGGAAATGCCATGCTATCTGAAATACGCTTTTATAGTTTTATACAAAATTTATTTATTTCTCTTTCTTGAAAAACTACTCAGCATGAATCTGAAATCTCCCTTGCAGTCTTATTGATGAGTCGGAAGCTTAAAAACAGGACAGCACAGAGTTGCCTTTTAAAATTATTCAACTCTTTGCAGTGTCCGTGTTTGTGATCCTAGCTTACTTTAATGTGTGATAATGCAGTTTTGCCCGTGTGAGCATCTCCTCTTTATTGCAGCCTAGGGAGGCATCTG